>JARHVA010003640.1:0-297500 GCA_037957365.1 Torreya grandis
ATATTGAAAAATATGGCATAAGTCATAAAAAAAATTAACTTGTTAAAATAATAGACTCATGTAATGGGGAAATTAAAACTTTTGCTTGAAGATATCTAGAAGCTCTTTATCTTTCATCAGATTTGTCTTTTTTTGCCAACATTATATTATACCTCAAAACATATTTATTGAGGGGTTCATTGGTTCATTGTTTGATCTTTGTAATTTGTGCATATGAAGTAATTTTTTTATAGTTTTTATAGATAAATGGGATAAAATTTGAACCAATAGAGGCTTGAATGCCTTTATTAATTATTTTGGTAGTTCATAGAACCATCTCAAAAGCATGAATAATTTGGTCAAAAAAAATTTATTGGAAACATAATTAAGACATGTTGCATATAAATATCAGAGATGTTTTAGAATCACTTTTTCCATCATAAATTTTGAATTTGAGTGCTAAAATCCTAGCTGGTAAAAGGTGCAAAGATTATCTCAGATGTAAGAGGATTATGAAATACATCTTTTGAATCAATAACATGAATAAACTTTGAATCATTTTGATCAATATTTGTAACCTTAGCTTCCAAAATATTGAATAATCAGGAGAAGTGTTTTTCATAGTAGACCAATTGGCTTCCAAATATTGAATAATCAGGAGAAGTGTTTTCATAGTAGACCAATTGGGATTAATATTTGATATTTTATAACATGTAAAATGGGATACAAACACTACTTGTGTTGATGTAAGCATTGAAACCTAGTAACTAAGTTGAAGTATTGATTCTTCCCATGGATAATGTAGAAATATTTGTTTGATCTTTAGGGAACAATGTCTTGAAGACATATCCCATGCCCCTGTAGATATATAAATTAAATGGTTGTAATCAAGGGAAGGGATATTTATAGTGATGTGTCATAGGGCATAATCTAGTAGCCCAAATATTGGTATCAATAGAGATCAATAGTCCATCCACTAATGCCTTTGGGTTTTTTAGTTTCCAATATAGTATTAAGGATCTTTTGGATATTTTTTAGGATTTTTATGAATGTGCTCTCAAAATAATGAAATATATTTAAATTTTTTTATCTACTTATTCATTTTCATTGATCTCATGTGTTTCACTATCTTCATTATCAAATTTATTCTCAACGAGATTCTTTCAATATTTTCCTTAATGTCATTATTGGCACTATCATTATTTTCAGAACTTGAGATGGTATTATCTTGATACATTTTAGTTGGTTGAATAAGAAGATCAAAATTCTCAATAGGTACACACCAACTATTATATCACTATGCCTAGGTTACATACAAATTAATAAAATCATAATATTAATAAGTACTTAAATCTAAAACTCTAGAAGGCTAAAAAACCCTAGGGCAAGTTAGAGTTTACATAAGAAGAATTAGAGGTCGAATTCACCAAATATTTGACCCTTATTAGAATTAATAGTAATGAGAATAGCCTAATTAATTAATAATAAGACTATTATATAAGCATGCCAATTAGATAATTCATATCTACATTATATTTTGATATAGTGTTGGATTAAATAAATATGCCAAATATATAAAATACAATACCAAGCAGTAATTTGATTGATTAATCATTAATAAGTATATAATACCTAGTTTATTGAATAATGTGTTAGATTTAATAAATGCTGGTGGATAAATAGTCAAGATGATGCTCAAAATATGATACATTAGATTCTATAAAATTACCTCTCTATCATCTTGGACACTTTCATTGAAATAGGGACACTAGCATTGATGGTTTTGTCCAAAAATTGATGTTTCTATCCAAAGTGAAGCACAGGTCATTTTTTTAAATTTCACTTATCCCTATTAGGGTTCCCTATCACCTTACATATTATTTATTTCAGATTTTGTACATAGGTTCTATATATTTGTATGTAGATCAAAACCATATGTCTCCTCTAATTAGGGCATGCCACCTTGTAAAATAGGGTTTAGTGGACTCAAGTGAATTTAAGCTTAACCTAAAATATCCCTCTATCAATGAGAATTTCCTACATAGCCAAATATTCTAGAATAAGGGCCTCATACCGATGTAGTTCTCCCCCTTATGTGATATTTTATGTGAACAATTGTGCAATATGATATATGTGAGTGCATGTAGTGATCTATATTTCAACTTGAAAAATACTACTCATGGGATACTCTTTTGATGATTCAACTTGTAATAATACTACTCATATGACTGATATGGAAATAGGGAAGAATAGGGTAGCATAACTCATTTGTGCAAATGATTTAGTGAGCTTGATAAGTGTTTGCTTTGTAATTGCTAGATGATCTAAATGAGTGGGATTTATTTTTTATTTATACCACAATATTTGAAAATATTTCATGGGATGGTTAATTAAGACAAATAGGCTGACCCATACATATTTAAATATTTTCAAATTTTAGCTCTTTTGAGGTATGAATACTAACAATAGAATTAGGACACTAGTATCAATGCTAGTGTCCTAATTTGGATGGTATTACCCAAGAGAATAGGAAGTCATTTAAGATATGTAACTAATAATGTAAGATGTTTATCAGGTTTTAAGCATGCTATGGGCTACAAGCGCTCTAGCTAATCATAATATTAGGGTTAGACTATAAGATAAGAATTTAGGCATAGTGAGATGAAAAATGTTGAGCCTTTCTATAGTGGGAAAGTCCTAAACTAAAGGGTTGATCCATGACTAAAATTTTCCATGTGTATAAGACAAGTTTATCATATAAAACATAAATTTAGAATTTACACATATATGTGATCACCTTCTTTTATTCCATCTAAAAAATGGAAAAAGTATATAAAACTATTCTAATTTTTTTTTTTCATTTCAACATTGACTATAGAGATTTATTGGTATATTGTGTGGAGTTGAATCTTAACTCTATGTCCCACTAGGTATAAAAATTACACACACACACACACACTTTTTATACTTAGTAACACTAAAGTTAATATATTATTCATATAATAAAAACATGAATGTACGATATTAATAACTATGATATTTTTGTATGTAATCCTAAAATACTCTCTAATATAAGGATCCTCTAAAATAATAAAATGTATAAGACCATTATAGATCCAACATATAAAATATGTTGGTTCATAAAGTAGTACGATGTTATAGGACAATGGCAGTGATAAAATTAGGTTATAAAAGATCTAAAATGGGAAATCTAAACATAAAATATCTAATTAGATATAAGGTGAAGGTCTTAAATAGATCCAATACATCATTATATGTTGAGGCAAATGGGTTGTCATTAGGCAAAAATAAGTGTGTTTTTAGACATTTATTCAAGAGATATAACTATCCTAAAGGTCTAAAAATAAATTAAAAAGTGGATATAGGCATAAGAAAGAGTGTTAAATAATGAGAACATTAAAGTAAATACTATATAAAAAATATAAAAGTATACATGGAATACATGAAACACGAAACTAACAACACAAAATAAATAAAATATAGTGAGGGATACCTTACCTTGGGTTGAGTTTTTGATGCATTATTATCCCCATTAGCTTGTAGGGCCCTCTGGGATATTGTTTTAGGTGAATTTATAGTGTATAGATGAATACCTAAGTATAACGAAAGTTTGTATACTCTAAAGACTTGATAGATCTTATTGGCATAGCTCCTATCCTTGATATAGTTAAAGATGTTTTTAAAATTAGCTTCCCTTAATGCAAGATCCATATATTGTAATTCCTCTTCTTCTTATAAAGGCTGATTTGTGAGCATGAGTAGAGTCAATTTAATGTCTCTTGTCTTGGAAAAATGGAAATTAGGGACCTATAAATACATATCCAAAACCTAAATTTAAAAACTTATTTTTTTAAAATAACATCAACTTGGCTAATGGTGTATAAATGTTTAAAATATAAAATAATATGTTAATGAAAATGATTGATGACATCAGTTAAAACAAGGGGCATCATAATACATCATATACTAGGCTAATAACATCTAATAAAGGCACATAATGGGAAAATAAAATGTCAATAAGGGAAGATAAGGTGTATGCATATACCCCCCAAACCTCATCACTCATCAAAATAGTGTAACAAGTGATATTGATTCATGATAGACATAATACCAAAACTAAATTAAATTATTATAATTAAATAATCAAAGGGATAAAAAATGTATATATGTATCTTGACTTACCATCTATTGAAAATGATGATTGAATATAGCCTAATATTTATCTTGGTAGTATAAAATGTTGATATTGTTAACCCTAAAGATACAAGACTATATGGAATAATAAAATGCAAGTATACATATTTTTCAATGTATATGGTGCTAAGACATGTTTATCTAGCCATAATGTAAAGGATATATTAGTTTTGGATGACCTAAGAGTAATAAGGTATGGAAAAATTGGTTTGAATAGCCATGAGTAAAAGGATAGATTAAGTCTAGTTGATATCCATAATAAGGTAAAGGTAAAGGTTAATTAGCTCTTGATGACCAAGAGATAATTAGTAAGATAAATATTGGAATCTCAAACGTGTCTAAAAATAATATGAGAAAAAATAAAGTAGTGATCAAGAGAGAATATTAAAAACTATTAGGTACAACTAATATTCAAGTAGGGATAGTTTAAATGGAAAGCCTATTTTATTCCCTAGGTGTTATCATATTAAACCCTTGAACCCTAATGTTGTCACAATGTTATCATGTCTGAAGGAGATTAAGAATAAGACAAGGAAAAGGTGAATACTCAGAAACATTTTTCCATCAAATAAATCTTTTAAAAAATGTAGGGGATAGAGGATGCCACCAATTGAAAACATGTTCTTTATCATAGATAAGAAACTCCAATTAATTTGGAAAGATTAGTCATTTTCAACAACAAATAATTTATAAACCTAGTGAAGCCATCAAAGAAATACAAGGATTTAGTACTTTTGTCAAAAATTATGTGGTACAAATGATAGATATGAGGTATCCTATCCTATTATAATTTCATATACCCCCATCTTTATAGTGAGGCCAACTATGGAATTTGATATTTCAACTAAGATAAGGGTGTGTCAATTATTTTGATCACATATATTTTTTTATTGTGATTGACTTTTGAATTTTTTTCCACTGAATAATTTATTTTTTATTACTATATTGTATATTTCATTTTCATATTTTAGATTTTGACTATTTATTTATTTTTTCCTCCATACAGATTCAAATGTCCAATTGTGGGTTTTCAAGATGACAATAATTAGAGATCTTACACCTAGCAACTATAGAGGAGAATCTAAAAACCAATACCCTATATAATCCTAGACCTTGAATATTAAAAAAAGTGTGATCTTGAATTTGATGTTAATGTTTCCAATAAGGATTGAAAATAAGGGAAGATATGATAAATATTGGTTTTCCTTAATCAAAAGTATACAAAGGGATGATATAATGACGAATAGACTTGAAATGTTTATCACAAGAGAGTGTAAAATGAATAAGAGACTTGTGGATATATTACAATAGTTTAACTATAGGTACTAAAACTAATTTTTAGGATTAAAAAATCCACTCTATATCATTACCCCATATTTATAGGAAACACAATGGTATGGTTGGGAGTGGGAGTAAAATAAGGTAACATAAGAGGTGGGCATTTATGAGGAGGACCTAATTGATTCCCCCAAGGTCTTACAATGAAACTCACAATATAAAATAATATATGATTGCAAAAGTGGGATAGATACAAGAGTCATAATAAAGTTTGATAGGTCCAATATATGAGGTAAAACATGAGGGAACCTAAAGGTGATGTAAAGAAAGATAAGACCGAAGGTGATTTCAATAAAGATGTAGCTTAGAGTTGTAAAAATTAGGTAAGATCCAAGAGGCTCATGATGTAGTATAAAGGTAAATAAACTAAAATTCTATTTAAAATAGTTCTAACATGGCATTCTAATTAATCTACATGTCTAACTAGGTGAAATAAATTAAAAACATACCTCAAGAAAAATAATATTTTAGGAACTAAGTGTATATTAACTATTTTAAAATATGTCATTCATTAAGTTTTATTCAATAAATTATTGGTCCAAGGGTTTAGTTCATAACATGTGGGCCCTACCACTATTAGGGGTATTTATTCTCTTTGTTATGGGTGTAATATAATTTTAACACTAAATCTCCAACATCAAATTTTATGAGTTAATAATTATTGTGTTACTTAGATATATAATTTTTAGATTAGTGATTATCTTGGAAAGTGCCCATGCATTTCTCATCAAAGATCCATGGATTTATTCATCAATAATGATTCGGTGAAGATAAATTTTAAATGAGGTAAGTCTACTTCTAGTGGTAATATTGATTCAAATCCATAGACTATAGATAATGGAGTTTCCCTATTGGCCATCAGAATGCTAGTATGATGTGCCTAAAGAGTGGGAAAAAAAATTATATTCTAGTCTATACAAGAATATCTAATGGCCTCTTGTAGTATTTTATTAATATTTTTTTTAGTTTCTTTAGCTTTTTCATTGCATTGTAGATGATATGGGATGAAACCTTTGTGTGTAATTTCTATTTTGGTTCAAAGTTGTTTCATGTCCTTTTTTTTGAAATTATCACCATTTTAAGAAATAATGATGTGGGCAATTTCAAATTTGCATTTAATTTGGCTAAGGACGTAATTGAGTTAGGGACTCTAGTAACATTAACAATGAGCATAACTTCTACACACTTTAAGAAATACTCGGTAATTATAACAATGAAGGTTTGGTCATCTTGTGATTAAGTAGCTTGTCAATGAGATCTAACCCCCACTTGGAGAAGGACCAAAGAGCTTCAAGTGTTATAAGCTTAGCTCTATGGAAGTGGATAATATCATCATGTAGTTTATAAGGGTTTCATTTCTTAGAAGGATTTATAGTGTATTTTTTAATGTCAAAAGAAAACTATGCAAAGGCAATATATAGAAATAATGTGTCTAGGTATAGTGACCACCAAAAATTGCCCTTTATTCTTACTCAAGCAGAGGTCTAACTCATCTTCAGTAATGCATTAAAGTAGGGTGCCTTCTAAGCTATAATTATATATGATTTATTAAGAACATATTTGAATTCCTATTTTCTATTCACATATTTTCATAGTAATTGGCCTTGGGAGGTTATGTTTGGTTATCTAGATATTGTAGTATGTCCTTATACAAAGGGATTTATCTCTTCTTGAAAACCTCAATGTGAAAATCAATGGAAAAATCCTTACGTAAAATCTTTAGGCATTAAAGTGTATGGATATTTTTGAATGTGTATAATAAATTAGTTATCATGTAATGTTTTATGTGGATGAACAAGGGAAGTGGATGATTAAAATGAGTCAATGATGGTACTTTGTTCTATTAGCATGGCCTCAATATTGAACTATGTAAACTATTTAGTGATATTAGTATCAAACTCATAATATAATTTAAGTTTTTCACTTTTACATTGGTAGTCTCTATTTAATTATTGAAAAACGAGTTTGGAGTCACTTAAATCATGTACGTGGGTTATATCCATGTCATCTAAGTTATTATCTAATATCAATCACATTTTACACCTTCTTCTTGACAATCTATAAGATGTATACACTTAATTTATACCCAAACTTGAAATGTAGAAAGTAAAAATGAATAAAACTGACTACAACCTTGCTCTAAAACCAAATGATGCATTCGAGGTTAGAGATATCAATTAATAAATTCTTTAGACCATGAATCCCTTAAAATTATCATTAAAATTCTTACAATTAAATGTAAAAAAAACTCATATCTTTATTTGATTTTAACAAGTAAATATAGTATACACAATAAGACTATTACAACATGATCTCATAATGAGATTAGTTAAAACATCATATCCATAGATATCATCTCTCCTAACTCACAATATTTACAATATAAACTCTTTGATTTAATTTTCACTATCCCTAATTTTAATAAGTCCTTTATCACAGATGTAGGGGTATTCTTATATAGACGCAAGACTGACCTACTTGTATTAAGTGATTTTACCCCACTAACAATATTAAAACACCTTAGTTCATCCCAAGCATTAAATGTCACAAATATTAAATATATTCACATTTTTAAGGAAAAGAAAATGTTAGACATAAAAAATTGATATTCTAGTATGTACGATAATTTCTAATGGTCTCTTGTACTATTTTATTAATATTTTCTAATAGTTTATTCATATTTTTTATCACATTTTAGATGATATGGTATGAAACCTTTATGTGTAATTTATAATTTGGTGAAAAGTTGTTTCATGCCCTTATTTTTGAAATTCTCAACATTTTTATAAATAATGATGTGATGAATTTTAAATTGATGTATAATTTGGTTAAGGAAATAATTAAGATAGGGACTCTAGTAATATTAACAAATGGTATATCTTCTACCCACTTGGTGAAATAATCAATAGTCATAACAATGAAGGTTTGGCCATCTTGTGACTAGGGTAGCTTGTTGATGAGATCTAGCCCCTACATAAAGGACCAAGGATATTCAAGGGTTAGAATCTTAGCTCGAGGGAACTAGATAATATCCTCATGTAGTTTACAAGGGTTTTATTTATTATAAAATATAATAGTGTGTTTTATAATGTTGAAAATAAAAATAACCCATGTGCAGGTAATTTTGAGCAACAGTGTGTCTGGTATAGTAACCCCCCAAAGTTACCCCTTATTCTTACTCAATAAGAGGTCTACCTCATCTTTAATAACACATCATATTAGAGTGCCTTCAGAGCCATAATACTATATGATTTTATTAAGAACATACTTGAATTCCTATTTTCGATTCACATCTTTTCATAGTAATTGGCCTTGGGAGGGTATGTTTGGTTATCTAGATATTGGAAGATGTCCTTATACCAAAGGCTTTACTTCTTGTTTAAAACCTCGATGTGAAAATCAAGGTAATAATCCTTAGGCATTGAAGTGCATGGATATTTTTGAATGTGTATAAGAAATTAGTTATCATGTAATGTTTTGTGTGGATGAACAAGGGAAGTAGATGAGGAAAATGAATCCATTATGGTGTTTTATTCTCTTGGTATGGCCTCAATAGTTAATGATGAAAAATATTTAGTGATATTAGTATTAAAATCATAATATAATTTAAGGTTTTCACTTTTACATTGGTATTCTCTATTGACTTGTTGACAGATGAGTTTGGAATCACCTAAATCATGTATGTGGGTTATATCCATGTCACCTAAATGATTATATAATATGAATCACACCTTATTCTTAATAATCTGTAATAATTCTACAGCTAATTTCTAGCCACACTCACAAATGTGAAAACTAGTAATAATATAAAATACTACAACCTTGATTTGAAACCAAATGATGCAATAGCCATTAGGGATATCAATTAATAAATGTCTTAGACCATGCAACCGTAAAAATTCTCAGCAAAATAGTTGAAATAAAAATGTAACAATTTCTTAGATACTTATTTGATTTCAACCAAAGGAAATATAATAGGTACAATAACGCAATCACAACGTGATCTCTTAATGAGATTCATTAAAACATCATATCTATATATTTCAGCTTTGTTGACTTGTAGTATTTGAAAAATAAACTGACTAATCTAATCTTTACTATCCCCAAATCTAGTAAGTCCCTTAACATAGGTGTAGAGGAATGTTTATATAGATGTAAGACCTATCTACTTGTATTAAGTGCTTTTACCACACTAAAAACATTAACACAACTTAGTGTGTCCCAAATATTAAATGTCATAAATATTAAACATATTCACATTTCCAAGGAATAATAACATGTTAGACATCAAAAATTGATATTCTAGTCTATGATAATATCTAGCAGTTTCTTATACTATTTTATTAAGTTTTTTTCTTAGTTTATTAATATTTTTCATCACATTATAGATTATATGGGATGAAACCTTTGTGGTTAATTTATAATTTGGTTCAAAGTTGTTTCATGACCTTATTTTTGAAATTCTCACCATTTTTATAAATTATGATGTGGGGAATTTTAAATTGATGTATAATTTGGTTAAGGAAGTAATTGAGATAGGGACCCTAGTAACATTAACAAAGGGTATAACTTCTACCCACTTGGTGAAATAATCAGTAGTCATAACAATGAATGTTTGGTCATCTTATGACTAGCATAACTTGTTGATGAGATATAACCCCCACATAAAGAAGTACCATGGAGTTTAAAGAATTAGAATAATTAATCAAGGGAAGTGGATAATATACTCATGTAGTTTACAAGGGTTTCAGTTATTATAAAATATAGTAGTGTGTTGTCTAATGTTGAAAAGAAAAATAACCCATGTGTAGGTAATTTCAAGTAGTAGTGTGTCTGGTATAGTGACCCATAAAAATGACCCCTTGTTCTTACTCAAGAATAGGTATACCTCATATTCAATAATGCATCAAATCAATTTGCCTTCAAAACCATAAAAATAAAATATTTTCTTAATAAAATACTTGAATGTATATTTTTGATTTGCATATTTTCTTATTAATTGGCCTTGGGAGGGTATGTCTAGTTATCTATATATTGGAAGATATCTTTATACCAAGGGATTCACCTTTTGATGAAAACCTCAATGTGAAAATCAAGGAAATAATCATTAGGAATTAAAGTGCATAGATATTTTTTAATGTGTATAAGAAATAAGTTATCATGTAATGTTTTGTGTGGATGAACAAGGGAAGTGGATGAGGAAAATGAATCAATGATGGTGTTGTTTTATTTTGGGATGTCCCCAATAGTGAATTATGTAAACTCTCTTGTGATATTTGTATCAAACTCATAATATACTTCAAGTTTTTCACTTTTACATTGTTATTCTCTATTGAGTTGTTGATGGATAAGTTTGGAGTCGCCTAAATCATGTAGGTGGGTTATATCCATGTCACCTAAATTATGATTTGAGATCAATCACACCTTGAAACTTGTTCTCAATAATATGTAAGATGTCAAAAACTACTTTCTACCCACACTCACAAATTTTGAAATCAAAAATCAATAAAAAGGAGTACAACCTTACTTTGAAACCAAATGATGTAGTCATGATTAGGGATATCAATTAATAAATGCCTTAGACCACATAGCCCTCAAAATACTCAACAAAAAAATTGTAATAAAATTTAAAAATAAAAACTTGTATCTTTATTTGATTTCAACCAAATAAAATATAATAGGCATAATAACACAATCACAACATGGTTCTTCTATGATTGATCCTAGAATAGTCAAGAGAATAACTATGACTTGGCAAGCTCCTTCTTTGGGTTAGGTCAAGTAAAACTTTAGTGGAGCCTTAAAAGGAAATCTGAGAAGAGATGGTGGAGAGGGAACTCTCAAATATTCCAATGTTAATTTTATGGTCACCTATCCAAGGATTATGGGAATACAAATAAGCTATTGCGTAGAATCTTGATATACCCTTTGGGGGCTACAATTAAAAAAGAATTAGGCATGAAATAATTAGATATAGAAGGAAACTAACTCAACATCATCCAATGCCTATTGAATAAGAATTCATAAAATTAGAGAATTAGTAACATTATTGAGTACGCTTTGGAGATCATCAACTCTCTATAAAAGATCATAATTCAACACATATATAGAGAAGGGACTCAACAAGCAAATTAGTTTGCCAATCTGGGAGTTGAATCAAACAACTTCAATAAATGGAGATCCAAAGAGGAGATGATGGATGTCATCATCTAAAGAATAAAATAGGAACTTATTATTCATACCTCTTAGAGGAAGCTTTTAAAATGTTGAGATCTGATAGTTATCTCTCCCCAGTTAAAGGTTGCAAGATGTGTGCTCTATTTTCCTTTTAGCATGTTTTCGTTTAACTACCATATTTATTTAAAAAGAAGGACTAATCATACCTAAATATAATTAGGATCCCACAATGCTTATTTTTTATAGAACCCTAAGGTAGATCCATGTGTAATCCACCATCATTATTAGTAGGGGTGGAATTATGAAGGCATGATGCATTATAGTCAAATTCATGTGAATTTATTGTTGATGGGTACATCATTATAAATCACCTTGGGTGGATGATTCATCTTAACTCTTGGCATAGCTATATCATTATTTTGATTAATAATTCCCTTCACTCCCCTACCTCCTATAGTCAATTACGTATGATAGATAATTAAAAAGCTTACAAAATGGGGGGAGACCTTTGTAGGGTTGAACCATCCTCAATAAATACATTGGCAAGAGACCCCCAAATGTGGGAGGTCCTCAAGGATGGAGGCCTTAGTAAATTCATCCAAAACATGGTAGGATATGATCCTCATGTCTTTATTAAATTTTTAGATGGTTAGAATGATATAACCATCATGATTCAGGGGATCTAATTTGAAGTCATAGAAGAGCTCATAAGGCATGTCATAGGAATGAATATGGATGGAATAAAATTTAATAAAACTAAAAAAGATACTAAGGGAGAAATCAAAAAAAAAATGAAGGGAAGGTTTTAATTCCTTTTCAACATGACTATTTTATAGAATCAATCCCCAACCCCTTCAATTTGGTGGCCAAATAGGTCATTAAATTCATCACTCTTGATGGTAGGTACAACATTATTCAAGTTTTTCATTTTTTGTTCCTTAACTTATTCAGGCATCAGCTTCTAGTTATTATTCCATACCACATTATGTGTTCTTTGGAAATCTCAGTCATGGAGAAAAAAAGGGAAAGGAATGTTCCCATTACACCAAGCCATGATTCTCCTTTTATGGAAATATGAGAAATTAGAGAAGATGATTCTACCTCATCCTCCTTGCATGGTATAAAATGAACACTCGATCACCAAAGATTACCCCATGTAGATTTGAATATATTAGATAAATCCCTGTAAAAAGAAAATGGGAAAGAGCTTGATAAATCCCTAGGTAAAGATCCCAATGTAGAGGATGTTCACATAAAGACTACTAAATAATGGTCTTGAAGAGGCTATTGCGGGTCTTACTCTTTTGAAGGCTATGGAAACCTGCAACATCAATAGGGAGAAGGAGCATGCTAGCAATAAAAGAAAGGTTGGGGACATTGAGAGTGAGATATATTTTGATAAGATGTATGATAGCCTCAAATTAGTTTAGGAAGAAATTAATCTTCATGAATATTTTTTAAGATCATTGAACAAGGACCAACAACTAATCAAATAATCCATAAAGGATGTAGACTCCAAATAAATGGCCATCAACAATCTTGACTTCTATGAGATTGTTACCAATGTGAGAATACTAATAGAGGGGATCATTAAATTAGAGGATTAGAATTTGGCTTACAATTAGAATCTTCAAACTATGGTTGTCCATAGTAAAGCCATGATAATCATTTACCTTACTAGCATGGGAGTTAAAATTCTAAGGATGAAGGTTCAAGGAGGAAGATCAAAAGAGGTAAAGATATGTCCAAGAGTAGAAAGCAAGAGATTATCACCATGGAACAAATTTTGAAAGAAATGTTGATCACTTGGAATGTTGTCCTTAGAGGGTAAGATTCATGAGCTTAAGATTTTTGTACCTCCCTTTTTCTTTGGGTTGTTGTTGTCCTAGTTGTCATGTTGTGAGTATGTTGTTATCCAACCTTTGTTATGTTTTGTCTCTTTATGCAATCATTTCTCACTTATTGTGGTTATTTTGTCTTAGACTATTGTTTTTGTATTCAAGGGTATATTCCATTTCAGAAAAATACTCTTTATCCTTAATAAAAAATCACAGTTACCACATGATCTCATAATGAGATTCATTACAACATCATATGCATAGATCTTAGATATGAGAACTCATATTATTTGTAAAATAAACTCTCTAATCTAGTATTCACTTTCCCAAAATCGAATAAGTCTATTATCATAAGAGTAGGTACATGCTTATATATATGCAAGACTCACCATCTTGTATTTAGTGTTTTTACCCCAGTAACATAATTAACTCACCTTAGTACATCCCAAACATTAAATGTCACAAATATTAAATATCTTCACATTTCCTAGGAACAAGAACATGTTAAAATTCAATGCATTCCAAAACTAGGTCATAGACATTATCAAATAAATCCTTATCAACTTTCATAACTTTCAAAATTAAATGTCAATCACCTAACAACTGTTCCAAATACATAGAAAATCACACAACATCACAAGTATTTAAAATCATCAAACCTTTTTCCATTAATCTTATGTCTACTCAAGGATGATAAAGAATATTATTTTTATTTATTCAAATGATCTAAAACTCAACACACAACTTGTATAATGAATTTCCAATGAACTCAACAAACCTATACTACTCATCTTCATCTACAGTGAAGAATCAACTCAAATAAATACCCTACTTCAAGAAGTGTCATAGACTGATAGAAACATACATGGCATCTCCACACTATCATGTAGTACTAGAATAATATTACAAAAGCTTACATTAGGCCTCAAATACTCAATCAGATAGTAATTGGATATAACTATGAAACTAAATATACATGGATAATCACTGACATAGGTGTGCTCATAGACAATGCAAAACTACACTAAACAAGCACTCACCATAGATAATACAAAGCAACATAAAGATTATCAATTTAATAAAAAATACTTGCATAAACTCATAAAACAACATATGTATGGTAAAAAATATTACATAACACAACACTTAGACAAATTCCTAAACTAACTTATGTTTGGGTTGATGTAATATTTCTTTCAAAATTGGATGCTCTGGCATCACTAATTATTCTATGGACACACCCTAAGCTGACCCTACCAAAAATATGAAGCTATATAAATGATTATATGACTAAATTAAAGGTTTTGATATCCAAAAATAATCCACACATATCCAAATACATGTTATAGGTTAAAGAGTAACATGCCCTCCCATTTAAGTGAATGGGTCTTAAATATTGATAATTATTAGATGTTTTTGCATGAATGCTTCATCCTCCCATGTCACATCTTTACTAGCTATATTATTCCACTTGATTAGGTGCATTTCAATAATCCTCATGTGTAACCTCTTAATGCATGTTTTAATTGTACCCTCAAGTTAAAAAATGATTCTTTCCTCTTCATTAATATCTATTAATTCTTTTGCATTGAAACTATTTATCCAATGAACTTCTTCAAGTAGAAAACATCAAAGACTAGATATATTTTAACTGAATAAGGTAACTCTAATTTTTATGATACATTTCCAATATTCTACATGACTTGATAAGGGCCATAATACTTAGGTGAATTATTTTTGTCTTTTTTGTGTTGTTTAAAATAAATTTGATTATATAGCTATAAATTCACAAAAACCCAATCTCTAACTTCCATATGTCTTTAATTACAACATTATTTAGCTTGTTGCTTCATGTGGTTCTACATCATTACCAAGTTCTCTCTAAGACTAGAGAATAACTATTATTTTTTAATGTTCTATTTGACTCCTTGAACCTTTGGCTAAACCATAATAGATGAGGTGATGGATGGTGGATGGTGGATGGTGGATGGTTCCCATATAGTGCCAAAAATGGAGACATTTTAGATGTGGTATGGAAAGAATTGTTATACCACCATTGTGATAGTGTCAACCATTGAAACCATCTCACCTATTCATCTAAATTAAAACAACAAAAATAACCCTTAAAGTGTTTGTTTACTACCTCAATTATCCCATCAAGTTGGGGATAATAATATGAACTAAGAGCTAATTGGCTACCAAAACGTGGGAATAAGTCAATTGAAAAAATATTGATAAATATAATATCATGATCATTTACTATGATTTTTGGGGTCCTATGGATTTTTTTAATTGTATCCATAAATGTTGTTATTATTATACTTTATAAATATAGATCTAATAATGCATTAAAATTGTCATATTTTATGAATCTACTTACAACAAGCATGATGACATTTTTTCCTTCATATTTTGGCATCCTTGTGATGAAATCCATGAAAACATTTTCCTACCCTTATTTAGGCATATCTGGAGGTTACAATAGAATTGGGGTCTTGATTGCCTCTCCTTCTATTTTGGTGACATTGTATACATTATACAACAAATTTATGGACTTCCCCTTTTAGTCCTTAAAAAAATAAATCATGCTTAACTTTATGATAATTTTTCATGAAGCCTAAGTGTTCACCTACTCAAGAAGCATGAATTTTCATTAGCACCTTATGTTTAAGGGTGGATTATTTGCATAGATATGACTTATACTTGTACCAGAGGGCATTTGTTTTCCATAAAACTTTATCTCACATGCTCAGGTCTTATTTAAGAGTTTAGATAAAATACTTTGTAACCACATCATTCTCCAACTCTAATCTTGCTTTATCCATCTAGTCAGATTGTAATATGGGCATGGTGTACAACATTGCCTCCACAGACTCATCCTTATAGGATAAATCATAAGCCATGACATTATCATTTCCTTTATTTTATATAATCTCAAATTCAAATTTCAACATCTTAGTGATTCATTTTTACTTTTATTCTGATGATATCCTCTATTCCAAGAAGTATTTTGAACTATCATGATTTATTTTCACTTGAGAATGCCTTCCCATTAGATATGGTTGCCAATATTTTAGCACGTAAAGGATGTCCATCAATTATTTCTCATAAATAAGCTTTATAAAAATATTACCTTTGAGTTTTCTACTCTCAAATTCAATGGATTCCTCTTCTTTCATGGGTATGACTCTCAATCCATGCCTTGATACATCACATTAAATAATGAATGTTTTGGAGAAATCTTCAGCAACTATAATTAGGGTGGTGCACATGGCCCCCTTTAACTTATAAAATACCTAGTGGCTACCTCATTCCAATGGAAGGATTCCTTATTCAATAAGGTTGTGAGTGGTGTTGTTATAATACCATATTTTTTTACAAAATTATGATAGTAACCTTTGAACCCCAAGAATCCTCATATTTTTTTAAGGTTTTAATAACTTCCCATTATACCATATCCTTGATCTTGTGAGGATATACCTTGACACCTTCATATGAAACAATGTATCCCAAATATTCTACCTTCATGACTATAAAAGTGCATTTGGAAGGTCTAAAATAAATCTGGTGACGTTAAAGAATATCCCAAACATGATCCACATGATGTAAGTGTTCCTCCTATGTTTTTTTTGTATATTCAAATTCCATCAAAGAAAACAAAGACAAATGTTCATAGAAATGGAAAAAAATAGAGTACATCATACTTTGAAATGTAAATGGTGCATTAGTGAAGCCAAAAGGCATCACTAAATAATCATAATGGCCCTCATGGTTAATAAAATTTATCCTATAAATATTCTCATCTCCAATTATGATTTCATGATAGCCAAAATGAATATCTAATTTTGTAAAATAAACAACACCATGTAATTCATCTAACAAATCATCAACTACAAGAATAGGGACTTATCTTTGATGGTGTACTTGTTGATTTCTTTTTAGTTAGTACACAAGTTAGGTTTCATCATTCTTATACATCATCACTCTTAGATAGGAATAAGGGCTCTAAATATGATGGTCAATACCTTCTTCTAGAATCTCTTTTAACATCTTCTCAATCTCTATGTTTTAGATATATGGGTACCTTTAAGGCCTAATTATGAGTGGTTTCAACCCTAGCACTAGATAAATCGCATGATCATGATCCTTTTATGAGGAATCCCTTTCAAAATATCTTTGAAAACTAATTAGTGCTCCTCCATAGTAGCCTATATATTTGTTGGCATAGACCCCTTTGGTAATTATGCATCTATTTAAAATAGTTTAGCCAAATACTCATTCTCTTCCTTTTTAAAATTCTTCTACATCTGATGAGAACTCACCAATTTTGGGGACTTTAAACATAACCCAAGAAATTCAAATTTCATACCCCATGAATGTAAACATATGAATAGTTATTTTAAATTCACCTCAATAATTCCCAATGTAATTATATAATAGAGTGCCAAAAAAATGTCTACTCTATGGATAATTAATGGAAACCATAGGGCTCTTGATCTAATATCATCCCTTAGAGAGTTTAATAAATTGGATTTTGTGGAACAACTAACTATGCCATCATCTCCAATCATGACTTGAAAATCTAAATCTAGATATAAAAATAGTTCAAGCTTGTAACCAATTTAATTTTGGTGAAGTTTTAAGTACTTCCTAATTCAATCAAAACTATCACCTTTTGGTATTTTTCTAAAAAATCGCTAGCTTAACAAGCCAAGAAATAGTTGGTTTTCTTTATTTTAATTCCTATCCTCACTCATCATCAAATTTTTATGTTAATTATTCATCCTCTTATTATTTAATTGCACCTTCAATGTAGAATAATTTTTTTTTTACACACTTGTGTCCTCAACTATGTTTTCTATCATAGTTTTAAAAAAAAACCTTTTGCTCTCTCCTCTTCATTTTTTTAGGAATTACTTTGTTAGGCTAAGGGAATGACTATGTCTGAGTTCCCAATCTCTTATACTTGTGAATGGATTCCTTTTGGTGACTAGTTCCCTTTCCTCTGATTTGTGTGCCATGACAATAGCCTTAGATACCGAACTTAGATTAAACATGCAAACTCCATGTTAGATGTGATACTTGAGTCTTCCAAGTAACAAGTCATTCAAATTTTCATTTTTTTCTCTCCACTCACAAGGATAAATTTTTGAATTGTTAAATATAATCCATAACATGTCCTATTTTGCATAGTTTTAATAACTATCGAAAGTAATTCTCCATCACACTATTACAATAGTGAAAATTTAATTCACTGGTAATAATTATCCAACTGACATATAGATCCTTCTTATATTGAGAACAAACCCATCAATACCAAATAAATTTATTAGGTTCCAAATATAAAGATACAATTACCACCTTTTATTCTCATAAGGTTTGATGTGCATCAAAAAATATTATCCGTTTGGTTGATCCTAGTGATTGGATCTTTCCCATGAAAATTATGCATTACCACTTTCAGCATCATCTTCCATTGCCCCAAATTGGAAATAATTAAAGGTAAAGGTTAAGTTTCATTAGGTCTTAAGTTGGGTTGACCAGAAGATACACACTATTTGGTTTAAGCATTAGTGAATTATGGCTAATATGGTATATTCAGTTTAAAATTTAACATTGATTAAGTCTCTACTCGATTCTATCTAATTAATGATTTATTTTGTCCACATACATGTAATATCCATTTCATATTACTCAAGTTGTTTCATTGTGTTATCTATCAAAGAAAACCCTAGAACAAAAGATCCATTAAATCTCATTTCTAACACCATCTCCTCTTTGTTAGGTGTTTTTCATGGAGTTTTGGAACCTGTTTCTTAGCCCCTAGTGTGTGCTCCTACCATATAAAGGCTTGGAAATGCATAATTTTTTTTCACCATTGATCATACTTTAACCAAATATTTATAGACTTAGATCATCCTTAAAAACATTTTCTTATCATTATAGTTTTAAAAATGAGTTTTGAATGGACCCAAACCTTACAAAGTCAAGTAGAAATGATAAGCATGAAATTATCACCAAAAATGACAATTATAAAATAGGGCCAACCAAAATCCCATAAACAACTAAAACAAACAAGTTAGAACTAATAAAACTACAACAAATAGATATAAAATAAATATCCTAGAAGAGACTAAATCATCCGAATTCACTAAGATATTTTTCCACCTCCCATTCTTTAGTCATGAAGTTAAGGTAGTCCACAACAATTTCATAATCTTCCTCCTTTTCTTTAGTTGCCTTTCCATTTTATTTAATCCTAATTCTCCTATTGGTTGTAGTTCCCATACTTTTTTCATTTTTCTGCTTGAGACTATCACACATAATGACGATACTCAATGCATGATTTTTTGTTATTTTCCTACTAATTTTGATTAGCTTGTCTATATCTACTTGGATCTCCTTCCCTTCACTATCCATTTAACTCATTTTATTCTCCATCTAATAATTTTTTATTTTTAAATCCTCAAGTATTCTAGTTAAGACCCCTATTTCCTTATTTAAATTTATATTCCCATGATCAATTTTTCCATAAACTTTGAGATTTATTTGATAGGTTTTGGTTATAAGATCCTCATTTTCCTTTAACACAAATTTTTGGGCTTCTTTACGGATGTTAAGCTTCTTTTCTAAAGAACTAATTTTATCTAGGGTTTTATTATTCTCAATGGTATTTCTTTTATCTTTTATCTTAGTAATATCTAAAATTTATTTTAGTTCTAGGAACCTCATAGAATTCTCAAAAAAAGTTCCCTTGCAAGTAGTTCATTGCTAGATGAAGGAACACTGAGATCCTTCCTGGTAGAAACACCTAATTGGTCATCCAAAGCTAAAGGTTCCTCGGTCAAGGCTTAAGAAACTTTTTTGGAGATTTTTCCTCCTGAGGTCTTTTTTGTAGTAATAGTTTCTATAGGAAGGATTACAATGGAGATAGATTTTATAAATTTGGGCTTAATATGAGGGTTTCCAACAACACCCACAACAATCTTCAAAGAGGCTTCCAGAGAGTTGTTCTCAAAGAGATTGATTTTGGGGTTTGGAAAAGGGTCAGAGGCTCAAATTTTTCATGGTGAAACAAAATATAGATAAAAACTTGATTGAGAGGGAATAGACACTTATTTTGTTTAACATCCAAAATAAAGTTCTCCATAGGCATAAGCATATAAAATGGAATTCTTAATAATTTTTTGTGTCTAAAGCGTTTTAAAAAGGAAAAATGATAAGATAAAGTAACTTTTTATCTTTCTTATAATGTGGCATACCTTATTACTTGGTGAATGACCCCATTCCATGCCTTTTGGATATAATATATGATATACTCCCTTGAAATTCAATCAATTTCTCATACTAGACAAAAAATTCAAAACTTCTTTTTTATCCCTTTATTGTTTGTAGTATTTGATGCCTTCCATGTTCAAGCCAATAACTTGAGGAATGCTATCCTCATATACCTCAAATTATATGCCTCTAAATTTGATCTTGTGTATGTTACGTGACTTTGTAAATTCCATTGAAACATGTTTGGTCATAACCCATGACCTTGTATATGAAGTTTATTAAACCCCATTTTTTGAGAATCCCCCAAATAATGGTTAAGTTTCTTTTTATTTCAGGCACAATGGGTTAAAATCAATATCTATCTCCTCCCATGATTTGATAAATGCATAATCTTATATCCCTATTGCTAACCTTCTTACTCATATTACCTTATGTTTTAGTGGAATAAAAATATCTAATTGTAAACTTCCCTTCACTACTTACAACATAATTAAGGCTACTTGAGATCACATGGAAAACAATGAATTGTGTTTGTGTCATGGATCACTCCCACATTATTAATCATTTTGAAATCAAAATTTTCATGCTTAGGGCTATTATCGAGAACCTTCCTTCTCAAATTTACTTTATAATAATAAACCTCATAATGAATACCTTTGATCATAATATTCATTATGCTAAGTGAGTAAGGGGTTGAGATAATTTCATCATGATACTCCTTTAAATTGATATTTTGGTTCAAGGTTCTAGACCTCTTTACAATTAACATATAAAAAAATGTTTTTATGATACTTGTCCCCAATAAATCCTTTGCCTCAAACTTCAATCTATGAAGAATATCACTTGGGTTTATCCTCTTTCAAAAGTTGGATGACCTTGTAAGGTAGTTCCTGAATTCCCTTCCATTTATTATCACTACCATTGATAAACCCTTGGTTGTAGAACCATTCCACCACTTCATTACTTTATTTGTACACATGGGTTATCAAGACCTCTTTGAAGGCTTAAAGAATACTTATTGAATCTAAAATTATATTTTTATATTCCAACTCAAATGGATTATCTTTGTTCAATAATTGATAGTATTAACATAATGTATTTCAATAATTAAATGATTTATTTTTATCTCTTTTTCTCCTTATATACCCCATAAGGAATTTTTTTCTTCTACAAAATGATTAGTCTGAACTCTTAGATTTATGGTAGAAGTAGCTAGTAAGTCTCCCCTATTATTTTTAAATATTCATCTTCCTCTTGCTAAGCCTAGATTACCTTTTGAAGCTACATAAAAGTTTAGTTTGAACCATACCAAGCAAGGATATGACCATTTGATGAGTTTTTTATTTATCTTCCTTTGAACTGTCTAAGCTTTTTTACTTCATAAGGTTCTAATCTACAGTTATTTTGCACTCAACATCTATAATTTTTTCCATATTATTATTTTTGATAGTTGATAAATTTTCATTGATGGAATATATTATACTCAAGGAAGTTCTATCATCACTTTTCATATTATTCTAAAATATTTGAATATTTATTTCCCACCATATCCCCCAAAAAACATGGGGAAGTGCCAACTTTTAGAGATTTTTAAAACTTTCATTGTTCAACAAACTTTTAGAGATTTTTAAAACTTTCATTGTTCAAAGGAGGTTTCCATTAGATGAAAAGATTTAGAATAGAAGTTGGTTAAACCCAAAAATTTCTAATTTTTAATTGATGTTTCTTAAGATTTGGTAAGTAAAAAAGTAGTTGATAAGTATGTGAAACATTGATTCCCCATCAATTTCACAAAGCACACACCAATTTAGAATCTCAAGGCCTATTTTCATTAAATTATCAATTGTGAGAAATGTTTGTTGGATATCCACCCAAAACAAAAAAATTATCTTTAGGATAATGTATTTTTCCTAGATTTTGTGCCAAAGTAATCCTTTTGGGTTAACATTTAAATTTGTCTTATAACCAAAATTCACACTATGTAAAGATCACTAGACTCGGTCCTAATTTAATTTGTCCTCTTTATCCAAATAGCTAATGTGAATATAAAGGTCCTCTTTAATATTAAAATTAATAAATGAATATTTCCATTTTTCACTTAAAGGGGATTCTTTAATATAACTATCCACTCTTTCTCCCATTTCTCTCCTCAACTAGGAACAAATTTTATACCACAAGATGAGATTTATAAGAGAGTAATCAATAATCCAAGTGTCATCCCAAAAAAATTCCCTTTTACTATTTCCCACATTCTATTTTCTCCCTTTCCAAATAAGCTTTCTTCTATCAACCAAAAATATTTACAAATGTGGGCCATCTAGAAGAGAATCAATAGACAACAATCTCACATCCTCTGGTGTATTTAAATATTTATCCTTTAAAATCTCAGTCCAAAGATTGTTCTTTGAATCCATCCCAACTTAGAAATTAGGGATTTGTTCATTAATTTCATCTTACAAACTCCCAAGCCTCCATAATTTTTAGGTAAACAAACACTATCTAATTTAAGTAAATCAAATAACAAAATATAAAGAGAAAACCCATATTGTATTTCTTAGAGATTTTTGAAATAGTAAAAAAAGTATAAATTTTCCTAACATTATGGGCTATAGAGTAATTTAGTGAAAAAAACCCCTAAAATCACAATAACTCACCCAAAATTGATCACTATACCCTAATGTTTTTATTGTAGATTCCTTAAATGATGTTCCATCTTCACTAAAAAAATATAAAAATCCATAATATTTTAAAAATATAGACAATTATTTAAATTAGGGATTTGACCACACTTTTAACCATATCAAATCCCTAGTATCACTTATAATGAAATTAACATACCAATAAAGTAAAATCATAATAATGGACCAAAATATAATTGAAAAAAGAACAAAATAATGAAGCATATGACTAAGTCACTTTGAGGGGGAACTTCCACAACCTCAAAATAAGAATATAAATTACAATTTCATCATAAAATACTAAAAATTACCTCCTATATATACCCTATTTATGTTATCGACATGCCCTAGAAGACCGTAGTAATAATATGAATCTATATAAATGATCATATGTCTCAATTAAAGGTTATGATATCCATAAGTCAGCCACACATGTCCCAATACAAGTTATAACTTAAGTGTATGGTATCATGATTATCCATTAGAATTTCTAAGGGATAAGAATCACGTTGAACATTTTCCTCCATTACATTTTCATTTTTATCCATGATCATTTTTTCCTCAACTTCACTTTCCAAAAATATGTTTCCCTAATTATAAGATTCACTATAAGGAAAATGAGACACACAAAATAGAAATTGAGAGAGATTTTTAGCCTCAATGATATCCTCACTACTAAGAGAGTAATCATATAGGGGAGGAGAATCATTAAATATAGATACAACATAGTTTTATTTATCATATCAAGAGGATCCATGAATAATAATATCAAATAAGTTATTTTCATTCATCTAAAAGAAATCTTCATACTACTTGTTGTAAACATCCTCCAAATCTATCCATGTAACTATTTATTCTTCATATTCTGATGTCACTTCTAAATTACTAATAAATTTATAAAATTCATTTTAAATTATTTTATCAATTTAATTTATATCATTGTTTGAGATATATACATCATCCCTTTTTTTTTTAAATATAGTCTAGGATTTTGAGGATAAAAAAGTTCAGCTTCATAGCATATTTCTATTCAAATAATTCATAAAACATCATGATAAAACATTCATTAGAAATATTATTGATTCTACTTTAAAATAAAAATAAAATGTGCCTCAATCATGTGTTTGAATTAAAATTTATACTCTATTGAAATTAGGCTGCCATAAATTATAATTTTTCTAGATGATTTAGAAAATTATCTTACGACTCCAATATCTTCCTCAATACTGATCCAAAAGTGATTAAATTATACTTATTTGAAATTCCTTCGAATATATATTATTTTAAAAAAAAATCTTTATTACAATCTAAGTTATTAGTATAAATTTATGGCCTTTGTAATAGACAACCCTTATATTCCTTGTAGATCTGAAATTGGCTCTGATACCACCTATAGCATGCATGTAAGACAAAATGGAGTGCACAATAGATAAGATATATGGGGATATATGCACACCCAAATGAGTGGATTGAACCTAAAAATATTAATTTATTATGAATTAAATGCTTCTCCAAATCAAAATTTGATAAATAAATATGATTGTATTGATATGAAAAATTAGTTCACATAGAGATGGAGTACCCTATATTTATAGTAATGAATTAGCTTCCCACATAATCTACCTACAACTATTCATTAACTAGATCGAGTGAACCTTCTAGTATTTTCTCATAGAATATACCAACCATTAATAACCGCATACCTAACACCACTACTTAAATAACATTGAGAAAAAGAATATGAGATTTATAAAAAAATAACTCATTTACATTACATATCAAAATAGGTTGTGTTTTGACACATACTATATTTTGTTTCACAAAGGAATACATTTTTTTTCTTGTGTCCATTGACTCTATGGTAGTCACAAAAGTAATTTTCTTTGTAAGCTCTCAATATATATCATAAATTGGGATGTCAAATACATGGTAACTCATTGAAGTGCATGTCTAATAGTCTCTTCAATATAATGTCTCCATTTTTGAAAATATTTAGAGGATGTGGTAGCATTAGATTATATGTTATTTTTATATCCCTAACTTGAACTCTAGTTGTATCATAGTATATGTGTTATTCAAAACAAGATATGACCCTTTAGGGACTAATTTAGAAACCCTAAGTTGAGGCCATCCTTTTTCCACAAGTGTGGTAGCCAAAAAAATAAATATCAACGAAATAGATGAAATTTTTCCAAGTATTTTATCTTTGATATGCGCTAAAATATTATTGTAAAAATTATGTCTTTTTAGGATCCAATTGTTGATAAATAAAGGAGTTTATATGTCATTGGAAGATAAAAATGTAATCATGTGTACCTTCCTTGGGACCTTAAAATTTATATTAAATGCTCTCAAATATATTATGAGTTCCATTATCAGTGATAAATCAATCTAGGAAAACACATTGTAAATATTGGTTATAATGTAAAGATACACTAGGTAAATAATTAAACCAGTTTAAGTATAACCAATCAAAGTGATAGGAAACAATCTAAGTATAACAAAGCCACATTATTCATAGTCTCCTCTATAAATGAATATAGGATGGTGTGTTTAGGTATCTTTATGACCATAAAATAGTTGGAATCTTTTTATGATCAAGTCATGAAAGAGAGGCAAATCAAGTACATCTCTATAAATATTATTAGAATATATAATATTATCAATAATTATAGATTTATAAGTATCCAAACGTAGAACATTAATGTGTAGTTGTCTTTGTAAGTCACCTATAGAATGCATCATAGTCACTATCTCTTGCATAGGAATAGTAGAACACTTAGGAGGTTCATTCAAAAGGACCAAATGATTATTCATTTCAAAAAAGGGCATGTTTGAAGATAAATAATTATAAGGTGAACATGCATCAAAAATCACATGCACATGATTATTTTATGAAAGGTATTTACTTTATTTAACATTTACATGAAATCAAGAAGACAAGAATGATTTGTTCTAATAAAATTTATCATTTGATCACTCATATCCTTATTGTTCTTATCATTATATGTAATATCAAAATTTTCATCATTCAAAGGCATTTCACTTATATCTAAAGAATCTATATTTTGTTTATAACCCAATGAAACAAGATAAAAAAGAGTACAAGCAAGGAAATAACCAATGATATGTTAAAAATCAAAATTTAAACTATCAACATAAGAAACCCTAGAGGAAAAAATGTCATGAAACCTCTAGTTTAGTGAGAGTTAAGGTTTTGGGTGATCCAAATGTGAGATTTGGATGTAAATACAAATGCAAATGAATTAGTGTTATGCTCAATGTTTTTATATTAAAATTTAGCTCAAACTCATAAACAATGAAACCTTGTGGGGAAGCTTATAATATATAGTCATTCTAATAATGGAGGTTTTCTAAAAAAATGTGTTAACTAAATTTTACACAATTTGAAATACACTATGAAAAATAAATAAAACTAGTGCACAACAAATATCTTGAATATAACAGCCTATAATGGTCAATCAAAATTGCGCTTATGGTTGAAAATAATAAATAAGCATAAATGAAAATTATTTTAACAATCAATGAACAATATGAAAATAAAAATTATGAAACATTCACACCTAAGTATAATCTTGAGATTATGAGATGCAACAATGGTTTGGAAGAGATAGATAAGCTATGTTCAGAATCTAGACATCTTACTATCAAAAGACATATTCAATTCCTACTCAAGTATTGATGAATATGTTTAAGGTGTATTTGGATACTAAATTGATACCTATTTTTTAACCATTGAATCTACTATTGAGTGTTGAATTTATACCACACAACTTTCTTGGTTTTAGGTTCTCTATGTAAGTTTACCTCCTGATTTTTTATAATCTTGTGATTGCATTATTCTAAATTAGGTAATAGAATATTTTAATTTATTTTTATTCACTTCACCTAATTTGACATAACACATGCATAAGATAAGGGATAGTAGTTGAGTCTATAAATCTCAAGGGAGTTATGACTACATATCATGCATGCTAAAATTAGACCCCACATAGTTCTTATGCAGTATAAAATTAATTTTGAGTAAGGGTGTTATCCCCCTCTTGCTAATAATTCATGATGAAACTACATGAACTCCCCTAAACCCCTCTTTTTTTATGATTAGATGTTTTCACAATAGCTTAAATAAGATTGAATTATCAAGGTGGAAGTTTTAGTTGCAAGTGTACTAATATATGTGTAAAGTGAAGGCTCTAAATTAATTTTAGAGACTTAAGCATAGGAATTTATTATGTGATTGATATTTAATAATTGGTAAATTAATATGAATGATTTTTACATATAGGTATATTTAGGAGAGGACATTCACAATGGTTGACCATGAAAAAGAGTAAGATGCGAAATCAAAGGTTTGAGAAACTAGGAAATGGTAGAAAGACCCACAAAAATAAAGGGGATATATTTAGTGGCCTATCAAATCTTCATGGGGTCAATTCAATGAGAAATTGCCTCAAATGGTATGCAAATAAGGCTCAAAATCTAAAATGGATGAATACTTAATACATATATAAAGAGCAAGGCTTGAGTGAGATAAATATGGGTGTTTAACCCTAAATTAGATGTGGATACTTTTATGGGTAGATAGGGTTAAGAAAATAAAAATTAATAAGCACAAGATTTATAAATAGATATATAGTAGTCTGATTAATTACAAAACTCAGATAGAACATATACTGAATTTATTATGCTGAGATATACTATGAATAGAAAGTATAGCTATGTTATATATTGAAATAATAATAAAAACAAGATACTTAGTTGGTTATGATGCTAATATAGATCTAGATCTGAAATAGGTAAGAATCATACTAGAGGAGTATTTTAGAACAGTCACCAAATTATGAATTTTATGCCTTTATAATTATGGACACTTGTGTTAGCCTTGGATAATTGCATGATGTTAGTGTCTAGATTGAATTCAGGTGTATAGTATAGAATAATTATTGAAATAGCATGCAACCATATGGATGCTTATGGTTTCACTGCCTTCACTCTAGTATATTTAGATCTAGGTCATGGACTATCTCTCCTTGTCAAATGATCAAAAGCCTAGTTCTCATATTTATATTAGTTATGGGAAAAATGGGTGGACATGACCCCACTAAATATAAAACTATGAATGTGTGGAATCCATGCCTCTATGACATGCCCCCACTCATATGACCCCCCTTTTAGGTGAGGAAAGATATAAATTGGTAATTATCTCACCTCAAAAGGATAAGATAACCATATAACTATAAATGAACCATGTTAAAATGACCTAAAAAAATTGAGCATCCCTTATTTCAAAGTTCACAGTGGAAAATAAATGTTTTATAATCTAAATTTTGGTTTTTCATAACCTATTACCATGTTTATGCACATGAAACCCTTATCCAAGGTAGTTATCCCTAGAATATTCTACAAGGAATATTATTGCGCTAGGGATATCCTTATGCAATTCAGGGTGCATCGATATGTGATTGATATTAATATATCCTAGACTACATGGTGGCAGACACCTTCCCAATAAGACCACTTAGGTGTCCTTATCCTACCTAAGTTTCAACATCCATGAAACCTATTATAAGCTAGGGTATTAAACTTTCCCTTCTTTGATCTTGGGTTGGCTAAGTTAATCACTTAGGTTATCAAAGTTATTCAGATAGGTATTTACTCTAGGTTAGGTTCACAAATTTTTGTTCTATCAAATTCAAGTAATGGTTTTATTTTGAATATATTTTAGAATTTAAACTATGCCTATGCAATTGATGTACTTGATACATGTGAAATATTTAAATGGTACCACCTCTAAATTCATATCATTATACTATGATCTAAGGTTATGGGGTCATCATACCTCATACCTTCACTTTAGAAACTAATTATTTTAATAACTCTTACCAATACAATGTTGTTTGTAAGTAAATAGGATATTCTTAATTCATAGTGGCATCATGCCTTCACTAGTATCCTATAAATAGCCTTCTATAGATTCATATCTCTCTAGTATTATTTGTGTCACTTGGTCATAATCGTGAGATCAATAATTTATGATACTTTATTTAAATTTGTATATCTAAAATACATAAACTTTAAAAAATTGTTCCTTTAGGAATGTTAACATTGATTGTATTTAGAAATCATTATCATGTAATAAATAAAATACTAAAAAGACTCTAATTCATTTAGGAATGATTTATTGCATTCATTATCTTGCTGAAAATGTGTATACAAAATAAAGACAACTTTTTGTCATTGTATCACACTATGTGATCAATCTTAATATGCCTTAATTGTGAATGAACTAACATTAGAATAATAGATATTAATATCTTTAATTAATTTTA
This sequence comes from Torreya grandis, assembly GCA_037957365.1. Taxonomy (NCBI): domain Eukaryota; kingdom Viridiplantae; phylum Streptophyta; class Pinopsida; order Cupressales; family Taxaceae; genus Torreya; species Torreya grandis. The sequence goes on from JARHVA010003640.1 coordinate 29,854, forward strand.
AATTAGGATTTTAGATTGCCTCCTATATACAATAAACTAAAATAGCTACCTTTACCAAGTTACCATTATGAGGGTGATGATAAAATCAGGTCATTGTGACCAGAGAAGAGCAATGTTTGTTTATAACTATATTTTTTAGATCCATTAATAGCTAAAAAAAATTAAACAAGATCCTTATGCTTAAATAAAATATATATAAATCCATTAAGGAAAGATAAAGCCTATCATCAATTCAAATTAGCCTTTGTTTCAAGTGCCAAAAGTTTAATCATAGAGCTGAAATTTAAACATAACTAGTAAGCAATAACTCTTGTATAATATGTTACTCATCTCATTTTCTTAGGAAATAGAGATGCTTCTATGTTTATGTCATTATAAAAATAATAATTAGTTGTTTAAAAGAAATATGCAAGCCAATTATGATGGAGAAATAACTTGTTCAAGAAGCAGAATAATCATTTGAAGTTGAAACTAAATTCAATATTATCTTTAAATAAAATGCACCTATAGGTAAACTTCTCAAATCAAAAATTAAAATAAACAATTTAATTAAAACCATAAAATTTATAATGATAACCAGTTGCATCATGATAATGTAGTGTGATTCTACTTAAAGACTAATTAAGCAAGAATGATTTTAGTAAAGTATAGATTTTAGTTGCCTAGAATATATTAATTGATCATTTAATTACAGCATAAAGTAGATACATCTATTTAAATCACTTCTAAGTTAATATTTTATATAATAGAAATTATGCAAGCTAAAATAAGTGTTTATACCTAGCCATAATACATCTAAGTTTAACATCTATAAAACATTCCTTACAAAATTTATAACATAACTCAATGATTTAAAATGTAAAGCTGTAGTTGTAAGTCCAATATTTAATCTAAGATATATTAGAGTGATGAATATATGAGATCATTTATAAATGAAATTTAGAATTGTTGAAACCAATTTCATACAACTCATTTTATACTTATTAAAACTAATCTCACATAGTTCAATGAAACCCTACAGTTGAAAGTAACATTTCCAACTAAATATGTAATAAGGTTAAAAAAATATGTAAGTGCATTTAAACAATACAATTGAAATTTGAATGAACTAATTTATATGCTACAACCTAATGAATGAAACATATTCTTATATCCATAATGATTATTCCAATTGAAATAATAAATAATTCATTTTACAAAGTATGTTGCATTACTATATAAAGTACAACAATGAATTAAAATCACATGTACAACAACTAAACTAGATAAAAAAGCATATGTCTTCCTCATGCAATCCATCCCATCTCAACCCATCCTATGAGCCCCTTAATTAGTGGCGTATACCACCCCCAACCATCATCTGAGAGGTGGAGTCTAAATTTTGAGACTTTGGGAGTGTAGGTGAAGACACTAAGGGAATGAACCATTCAACTTGAAATAGTATAACAATAAAATTTTCACATTGAAACTTCAATACAGTTATTCATAATAACTTTGGCAACCTAGTTTTCATCTAAAAGATTTTAGAAATCAACTATTGACCCAATTTAACCTCATTTCTTTCATCACTTATTCTAGGTAAACTAAAATAAAACAAATAATAAACAGTCATAAAATGAGAAATAAAACCATATTCACCGCTACGGTTTTAAACATTCTAATTAGTAATTACTAGCTGATATAGATAATTTAGTCACTTGTAGCAATGATGAATTTCTAATAGTTTGTTGCATTTAAAAGCAATCACTTCAGTTGATTATAAATAAATATTTTTTTAACCCCAAGTATGAAAAATAAAATATTTAAATTATTTTTCTATAAAATAACATATTCAGCCAAACTTAAATTCCAAAACCCTCAAACACCAATAGAATTTTATTTAACAAAAACCCAAGAAAATTATGCATGAATTTACAAGAATAATCTTTAAAACAATTAGCTTACAATATAAAAATACAGGCAAATAATGAAACCCAAAAATGGCTAAACAAAAGACTACTTTTCTACTTAGTCACCACTCCTCCCAAGTTACCTCAATCCATAAATGAAAAATCTGTTTTTGCCCCATATAAAAAAAATTACAATGATAGTCTAAAATCATATTTTATCAAAGACCAATAAATTACCATAAAATATTTTAATTGGGTCAAAGTCCCATCACCATAGTGATTAAGGAAAATTTTAAAATTTGTCAAAATAGAACATTATCACCAATTTTGACTTAGAACAATTCATTAAGATCCCTTTGTTAGGAGTTGGAGGGAAAGAGTGGTGAGAGAGGGGGGTTAGAATCTAGGTCAATGTATCTTGAGTAGGAAAGTAATAATTTAATAAAATAATAACAATAATAATGATTTAATAAAATAAAAATAATAACAAAACTAGATTTAGTCAAGACACATGAAGTTACAACACTAAACATGCTAAGTGAGGAGTTGACATGCCTAAGCTCATACAAGAATGAGACAAACATATAAGAAAGTAAGTTTGAACAATAATTGAAATTAGTTCATAGAAGTAATATAAGTAATCCTGCAACATTAAAATTGACAAGTGAAGATAAGAAAAAAGCATGATGATCAAGTTAAGAAGATGATTAAAAATAAAAATATAAAATGATGGACTACTACAAATTTTGGTTCATTAATTTATTCTTTTTTATTTGTGTCAACTACCTTTATTCCTTATCCCCCAACTACCCAAACCCATATCCATCCTAGTTCATTTCACCTATACCTACACCTATGATGGACTACTACAAATTTTGGTTCATTAATTTTTTATTTTTTATTTGTGTTAGCTACCTTTATTCCTTATCCCCCAACTACCAAAACCCATATCCATCCTAGTTCATTTCACCTATACCTACACCCATAAATGGCATCAATTGCACCTATAATATATAATCATATGCAAGCAAAACTTAATATAATTATGCAAAAAATTGAATATTAGGGCTAAATAACTCTTATACAAAAATAAACTCTAGTTGTAATAATTTGTCCAATATCTAAAAAACATTAAAATAACAGTTCCAAATAGTGATGCATAGTGTAAAAATATGATGAAAATAAATATGACAATATGAAAATGAGATATACAAGCAAGCTATGGCATCCTCCTCCCCATAAAGAGGAGTCATCCTAGTGATAAGTCAAAATAACTAGGCATAGTGTTGCTTAAATAGCTATGCATTCTCCCAAGTGGCATTTCTAGTACATAGTGGCTGCCATTGTATTAAAACCTATTGAATTTATCAATTTCTTAGCTTAATATTATGATGACCTAGGATTTTCATCAATTTTAGCTTCATCTTTTCCTCTTTCAAAACCCACAATTTTCTAATCCAATATATGAGATAGATCAGGGACATATTTTCTTAGTAATGCAATTTGAAACACATCATAGATTCTTGATAGAGAAGGAGGTAAATCCAGTTGATAGGAAATAGGGCTAAGTTTTTCCAAGATGTTGAATGGGCCAACAAAGCAAGGAGCCAACTTGAAGGTTTTCTCAAACTTGATGGAACTCTTTTATGGCCTTCCACGAAGAAAAAATTTCTCGCCAACAATAAATTCATGAGGTGTTATCTTCAACTTAGCATAATTTTTTTTCTAATTAGAAGTAGCATTCATGTTTTGGCATATTATGGCCATTTATTCATCATATTTTATAAATAATTTTGGACCAATAATGGCCTAATTTTCTAGGTTGTCCTAGCCAAGAGGAGTTCTACATTTCCATCTATACAAGGATTCAAAAAGAGCCATTCTAATTGAAGAATGATAAGAGTTGTTATAGGCAAACTCAACTAACTAGAGATAATCTTCCCACTTGGTTTTTTAATTCATAGGATACATGCATAGCATGTATTTGACTACTTTATTTAGTGTTTTAGTTTGTCCATCCATTTATGGGTGGTACAAAGAGCTAAAATTTAGTTGAGTATCAAAGGTAGTAGTCAATGTTAGAACCTTGATATGCATAACTTATCTCTATCAAAGATAATGACTTCCAGCATATCATGTAATCAAACCACTTCTTTTAAAAAGCGTTCACCAAAAATAAAAGCATCATCGATCAAATTTGTATTATTAAAGTGACCAACTTTAGTTGCTTTATCAATTATTACTAATATAATAACATGATGGTTATGGTATTTAGGCAATTCTATAATAAAATCAAGTGAAACCACTACCCATTTGTCTCTTGGTATGTTATGTGGGTACAACAAACCCCTAGGATGGAAATGTTCAGCCTTCACACTTTGATGTATAGGCACCTTGCCACAAAATCAATAACATATTTCTTTAGACCAAACCAAAAATAGAGCCTTTTTCAGCTCATGAATCATCTTAGTGACCCTTAGATGACCAAAATGAGGTGTTGTATGTACTTATTGCAATACAACATTATGTAGTCAACTTGTTTTAGGTATAATTTTTTTGTTTTGATGCCTTACAAAGCCATCTAATTCAACTGAAAAAATAGCAAATCTTTTTGCCAAAGGCTCATCAGCCAATCCTACACTTATTGGTAATTTATTAACAAGCTTCTATTATAGGACAGCATTCCTAAAATTTTCTTGTAAAACAAAGTAACAAGGTATGTATGCCTTTCAAGTGCATCATCCACATGATTTTACTTACCTTTCACATAAGTGATTTCCATGTTAAAATTATTGACAAATTACATCCATCTACACTAGTGGGAATTCAAGTCATCTTGCCAGAAAATATGTTCTAGACTATGGTGATCAGATTTTACCTTGAAATGTTTGCTTTGCAAAAAGTGCTTCTATTATTTTAATGCATGCACTATGGTAGCAAGCTCTAAATCATACATGGGATAGAAATTATGAGCTTCTTTAATCTTATGAGATTCAGAGGCCACCACTTTACCCTCTTGGGTTAATATGCCACCAAATCCTTCTTTAGAGGCATTAGCCCATACCTAAAAATAACTATTTGGATCAAATATGATCAGAATAGGGGATATTGTTAATAAATTCTTGAGCTTTCTATAAGCTTCTTCACACTGAGGTGTCTCTACAAATTTTCTACCCTTGCACTACAAGGATGTAATAGGGTTGGCTAAGCAAGAGAACTTATCCAAAAATAATTGATAGTAGCCAGCCAAACCCATGAAACTACATACTTCATGTAAGTTAGATAGAGCAGGCCACTCTTGAATAGCTTGAATCTTTGTCAAATCCATTTTTATGCCTTTGTTATAAATCACATGTCCTAAGTAATGTATTTATGATTGGTAGAAGGCACATTTGGAAAACTAATTAAACAACTTGTGATGCCTTAATCTTTACTAACTAGCCTTAAATATTGATCATGTTCAGCTTTATTCTTGGACTAGATGAGGATGTCATCAAGGAACACTAGTACAAGCTTGTCTAGGAAGTCCCTAAAAACACTATTCATTAGATATATGAAAGTGACACATGCATTGGTATGGCCAAATAGTATAATCGTGAACTCGTAGTGGCCATATCAAGTTTGGAAGGTTGTTTTATAAGTATCTTCCTCTTTGATCCTTAACTGATGGAACAAGATCTTAAATCAATTTAATAAAATATTATTACATCCTTCATTATATCAAACAAAATATTGATCTGGGGTAGTGGGTATTGATTTTTAATCGTCACTTTATTGAGCATTTGATAATCAATGCACAACCTTAAAGTGTCATCTGTCTTCATTATAAAGACCATTGGAGTACCCCAAGGTGACATGCTTGGTTTAATTCTTCCACTATCCAAAAGTTATGATAATTGGACTTTTAATTCTTATAAATCAATCACATTCTAATGGTAAGGAGCCTTTGATCCAAGGGTAGCCCCTAGCATAATTTCAATTGAGAAGTCAAATTTTTGTTTTAGTGGAAAAATAGGCAAGTTTTAAAGGAAAACATCTATAAATTCCCATAAGATAGGAAAATCATCATGAAATGGTTCTTACTTCTTGGGAATTTATTGCAATTGGACTACATAGAGCTTACATCCCTTTTAGATAGCATTCATTAAATTGTAGGGTTGAAAGCATTTTCTATGTTTTGGCCTTTGAAGACCTTGTATTTTAACAAGCTTACCATTATCATCAGTGCATATTATCTTTTTTTAAGATCGGTCAAGTGTTTCATTGTGTTTATATACCCAATCCATGCCTTATATAATACCATAGCCCCTAAAGGTGTTAAAAATATATTTACCCTTGTCTTGAAGGAGCCCATATTAAATTTGGTTTGCTCTAAGCATTTTTTGATGGGTATATTAGGATCAACAATGCTCAGATACCAAAACTAAATCCTAGCTCTGATACCACTTGTTAGGAAATAAAGATCCTACATGTATAATTAAATCAAATTTCATAAATTAAAACAAGCTATACAAAACATAAACATAGGAGAGAACACATTACATAAGATATACATATAAACCATGCTAAACTAGAAAGAAAAAAACAATGGGACAATGTCAACATTCAAAATTCATATTCATTATAAAACCTCTCTCTACAACATCAACTCCTCTTAGAAACTCCTTTCTAGTGCTTACAAGCACTCAGGGGAACCAAGCTTGCAACCAAACCTTACAGGCTCCAACCTCCAAGATAAAACATGAAACTCCATCATGGTGCTAACAACATAGCATCCAAGGTGAGATCCAAATCATCAACCTCCATATCCATGATCTAAGATAACAAGCCTATAAGCTCAATGTCTTCATCTAGGTGAGCCAACATAATATAGCCTTCCAAGCTCTAACCTCAAGGATCTTGAAGCTTCCAACAAATTAGGTGAGTCATGCTTTCATCTAAGACTTATAAGATCTAACCACCTAAGCATTATTGATTCTTACAATCCAAACATCTAGGTGAGCTAAGCTTTCATGCCTTCTAAGATCCAACCTAAAACAATGATCTAAGAATGGATTCACCCCAATGGGCTTCTCACAAATACAAAGGAGAATGTAATGTTTTATATTATTTTACATGAGAGAGAGAGGAAAAAATGCATAGTGGCCCCTTAGAAATTTAACCCACACATAAGTAGGGTGTCATTTGATCTCCATAATATTTTTCACCATGTGCAAAATTCTTCAAATTATCTTCACTTTAGACAAGAACATGTGCCACCTCCATGTGGCTCCAAGAATTACTTCCCACTTCCACAAGTGAGTCCAAACACTCAATAGTTTTCTTCTTATCTTCATATCTAAGGGTCAAAAAAGTAGATTATCTACTTTAGATAAGATCCAAGACACCCCATGTTACTCTAAGAATTGCACCCCACTCCCACATCTGAGGCCAATATGCAATAGTGCATTCTTGTCTTCTTATTCCATATGACTGCACAAGTCTAAAAGGTGTTACAATCACCTTTTGACTTTTTTTACACATGTGAATCATGGGTCCCCTTATAAACTCAACCCGTGCATATCCCTTTATCTTTTGCACCATGTGACAACCCACATGTGACTCAATAAAGACAAAACCCATGTCCCATAGTGGAGTACTATGCCCCACACCTATCACATCATCATGATCACATCCTAGGACCCTTTATGGTCCCACTACCATGTCACCTTCCTACCACATCACCTGCATGCCAACTCATCTTCACACTTGCATGCCACATCACCTACATGCCATATCACAATGAATAGTGCTCATGAATAGTGACCTATAAATAGTGGTTTCACATGCAACAATCTTGCACTTGAATTCATATACATAAGACTTTACCACACATGTGTCTTTTGACAACCAACTTCCATCCAAATGTCATTAATATTATCATCAATGCCCAATGTTACTCACGCACAATACTAGTTGAAGTTTTATACACTATTAAAACTTATCTACCCTAAATAAATTTGTCAACTTATGCTCCTCCATAGCATAATTACATTAACTTGAAGTGACTTCCACTTCACCACAGATCCATTCTTCTTCAAAATTTTGTCATGAATCACTCACAACTCTTACCACTTAGAAGTATTTGGTTTAATGCACACCATAGATTTATTAAGGCTTCTTACTCCCAATGAATGTGATACATAGGACATCCATGTCTTCTCCTCCTTATTCTATGACATGTCAGAAGACAACTTACAAGTACAAGAAGTGGGATACTTGACTTTCTTGCTATGATGTCTATTGTGCATCTCCATCCTTGGTTTGCTCCTTCATCTTATCTTAATAACCTAATCTATCTCACCATTGATCATTTTGGGGCTTGTAACCAACATTCCATCTACACACAACATAAACCTCTACTAAAATTTGACTCTCCATAAAGGTATTCATGTAGCATATCAACATGCCTATTGAAACCCATATAGTCTTCAATTCTGCAAACCATCAATTCTTTATATCATCCTCATAGCCTCCTGTCTACTCCATCTCATCATGAGACCGCCATGTAGTAGTGATGATTTTACATCTAGCTACTCCAATGAAAAAAATCACATAAAACTCTTGTTGGTAGTTATCAAAAAGAAATAAAAACCCATATAATTTAATCACATCATTCTTCCATATGTAGCATTCTACTACCCACCATGATCAACATGGTACCCATCCATAGTTTTTGGGAAGTCATCTCACTACTCAATGCATAACTACACCTACCAAGTTTTTGAGCCCCAAGATACATTCAAGTTGAACCCTATTCTACTTAATTTCAAACACACAACCTTCTTCTTCCATAGAACCTCAGGTCTCTTGTTCTTCTCCATCCACTAGGTATAATATTAGGTTTATTGCACCTCCTCCTCTATATGTAATTTCACCATCATCTCAAATAACATTATGGTAGTAGGATCCTACAACTTATATCCCTTCTCTTTTCAATAACTAACAAGGTATATGCCGTGTCATCACCCTCCATCTACACCAATAGAAACTAGCTTGCTCTACCACAAGTTGTACAGTTGCTTCTTCAAAAGGAACATTGTGTTAGTGTTGATCCTTATTGTAAATATTTTTTAGCTTCTCCTCCATTCCTCCATCTTATACTAATAGATAAATACCTATCATCCAAACCTTTTTATTATTGTTATAGCTTGGTCTCTTCACCTGTATTTCTCACTTGCACAAACCAGCCAATAACCATGGCTCTAATACTAGTTTTTAGGATCAACAAGGCTCAGTTACCAATAGCTAAAGCCTAGCTCTGATACCACTTTTTAGTAAATAAAAATCTTACATGTGAAAGTAAATCAAATTGCAAAAATTAAAACAAGCTACAAAAAACATAAACATATGAGAGAACACATTACATAAGATATACGTAGAAACCCTGATAAACTAGCAAGGTGAAAAATCCTAAGCAATTGTATTCATCATCAAAACTCTCTATACAACATCATCTCCTATCAACACCTTTCCAATGCTTACAAGCACTCATGTGAACCAAGATTACAACCAAGCCTTATAGGCTCCAACCTCCAAGCTGCAACATGCAACTCCATCATGATGCTAAAACCATAGCATCCAAGGTGAGATCTAAATCATCAACCTCCATCTCTATGAGATGTGATAAAAATCCTCCAAGAACCATGTCCTCATCCAGATGAGCCAAGATAACATATCCTTATAGGCTCTAACCTCTAACCTCAAGGATCTCCATGCTTCCAACAAATTAGGTGAGTCATGCTCTCATCTAAGCCTTATAGGCTCTAACCACCTAAGCATGGTTGATGCTTACAACCCAAACATCTAGGTGATCTAAGCTTCCATGCCTTTTAAGTTCCAACCTGAAACAATGATCTAAAAATGGATAGCCCCCAATGGGCTTCTCACAGATACAAAGGAGAATGCAATGCTCTATAGCATTTTACATGAGAGAGAGGGAGGGAGAAATTTATAGTGGCCCCTTATAAATTTGAACCACACATGAACGGGGTGTCATGTGATCTCCATAATATTTTTCACCTAATGTAAAAGTCTTCAAAACATCTTCAATTTAGACAAGAACATGTGTCACCTCATGTGGCTCAAAAACTTACTCCCCACTTCTATAAGTGAGTCCAAACACTCAATAGTGGTCTTCTTGTCTTCATCTCCAAGGGTCAAAAAAGTAGATGCCCTACTTTAGATAAGATCCAAGCCACACCATGTGACTCTAAGATTTGCACCCCACTCACATATGTGAGGCCAATCTATAATAGTGCATTCTTGTCTTCTTATTCCATGTGACCACACAAGTACAAAAGGTGTTGCAATTACCTTTTGACTTTATCTACACATGTGAATCATGGGTCCCCTTAAAAATTCAACCCATGCATGAATATTTATATTTTACACCATGTGACAGCCCACATAAAATTCACAAGGACAAAACCCATGTCCTCTAGTGGAGTATTATGCCTCATACCCACCTATCACATCATCTTAATCACATCTTGGGACTCTCTATGGTTCCAATACCACATCACTTTCCTACCACATCACCTAAAATCCATGTCACCTACATGCCAACTCATCTGTACACCTGCATGCCACATCACCCACCTGCCATGTCATTATAAATAGTGACTATGAATAGTGGCTTCACACCCAAAAAGATACCCTCTTGCCAATACATGACTCAACTTCCCCTCCTTTTCTCAATGGCTTAGATTTTAGATTGCATTTATTCACTATAAAAGGTGAAATAAATTTGTCAGTGGCACCTGAATCAATTTAAAAAAGCTACAAAAATTCTACCAAGATTGCCTCTAATCTCAATCAGAGTGGCCTAAAAATTAGCTTTTCGATTATCTAATACATCATATACTCTATGGTTTATTGGCTATCCCAATTTTATCTTTGGCTAGTCCTTGTGTTATTGGTTATCATTGCATTCCCAACATACTATTGTCCTTTGTGGTACTACTAGAATAGTGTTTGCCCCTGTCGTTGGTCCATTTTTACTATTTTGGTGTTGGTTCTTCATGAAAGACTCATTTTTAGAGTTGCCTTAGGTTTTAAAATTCTTATTTTGACCTTGAAATTGATTAAAATTCCTACTATTCCCTTGGAACTTATGACTCTGGTCTGATTTCTTGAAAAAAATTGATGCAGGAGATAGATTTACCTTTGACTATTGGCTATTCATCTTAAATTCTTGTCTCAATTTTTGGTGAGACATTTCCTTCTCTTTTTCCATGTGGACATACTCTATAGCACCTACCAATGTCTTAGGATTAGTAATATTGATGTCATGCATCAATATTTATTTCAATCCTAACATAAATTTGGTGATCTTTATCTCTTTGTCATGCATTTAATCTACATGATATATCAGATTCAGAAACTTTTTTTCATATTCAAGGATAGACATATTTACTTGCTTGAGTAGTTAAAAGTCTATTGTTTTCTAATCCTTTAAATTTGCACTTAAGTCTTTTATTTTTAAAATGGTCCTCAAAAATTAGCCAGGTGAGGGTCATAGGTTGATATCCCTCTAAGACACAGAGGTGGTTCCACCATAGGGTAGCATAACCATTTAGCTAATAAATGGAGACCCTTGCCTTCATATTGGATGGCATGTCATGAAGGCTAAAGCATTTTTACATATTGACAATCCATGCATCAATTGCATCTCCTCATTCCTCACCTAAAAAGGTGGGTGGGGAAATATTTTTAAGTTCTCTAATGATGGGGTCTACCATCCTTATAGGCACTTCTTAAAGTGTTTTCTCCCCCATTTATCTAGCTCCCAAGTGAATGACTTCTTCATGATGAGCACCCTCAAGATTGTTTAGCCTCCACTCTTGATTTTCAATTTTTCCTTGAATGGCATTTAGATTAGATAAGATCCCATGAAGGATTTTTTCTTGCTTCTCAATTGGGTTATTCCCAGTCGCATTGTCATTTGATGCTTCATTGTTATTATTTTAATTATGTGGAATAGGTTCATTCTTGACATAGCTCAAGTTTTTGGTAGTATGGCTCCTACCTTGACTTCTACCTATGCCTTAGCTTTGGCCTCTTAAGATTGGTCTATCAATCCCTTGGCCATTATCAACCTAATTCTTTCCAACTCTCATCTTAACCATCTTCCTAAGAATATAGTAGTTATATTCTTAGCCATATTCTAAAAATATATTATTCTAAGTTCTAATATATTTGAATTGACATCTTAGTGTAGGATCTGATACTAAATGAAATGACCCTAAAAAATTGAACGTCACTTCTTTCAAAATTCATAGCGAAAAAAATGTTTTATAATCTAAAGTTTGATTTTGCATAACCTATTACCATGTTTGCACACATGAAACCCTTAGCTAGGGTAGTTACCCCTATAATATTCTACAAGAAATATTATTACCTTAGATATATCCTCATGCAATTTAGGGTGTATCGATATGCAATACATATCGATATATCTAGGACTGCATGGTGGCAGACACCTTTCTAATAGGACCACCTAAGTGTCCTTATCCTATCTAAGTGTTCAACATCCATGAAACTTGGTATAAGCTAGGGTAGTCAACTTTACCTTCTTCAAGCTTGGGTTTGCTAAGTTAATCACTTAGGTTATCAAAATTATTCAAATAGATATTTACTCTAGGTTAGATTCACAACTTTTTACTCTATCAAATTCAAGTAATGGTTATATTTTGAATAGATTTTAGAATTTAGACTACGCCTCTGTAATTCATGTACTTGATACATGTGAAGGATATAAATAGTACTACCCATAAATTCATATCAGTATACCATGATCTATGGATATGTGGTTATTGTACCTCATACCTTCACTTTAAAAACTAATTAATTAATAACTCTTACCAATACAATGTTGTTTGTAAGCAAATAAGATAGTCTTAATTCATAGTGGCATCATGCCCTCACTAGACCATCCCATAAATAGGCTTATATATTCATATATCTATAGTATTATTTACATGTCACTTGGTTATAATTGTGATACCAATAATTTATGCTACTTTGTTTATATTCATAAATCCAAAATACATAAATTTCTGAAAATTATTCATTTAGGAATGGTAACATTGATTGTATTTAACAATCATTATCATTACATAAATAAAATACTAACAAGCCTCTAATTAATTTAGACAGGATTTATTTCATTCATTATCTTTCTAAAAATGTGTATACAAATGAAGACAACTTTTTGTCATTGTATCACACTATGTGCTAAATCTTAATATGCCTTAATTGCAAATGAACTAAAGTTGGAACAATAACTATTAATAGTCATAATTAAGTTTAAATGAGAATTTTATATTGCCTCCTACAACCAATAAATTAAAATAACTACCTTTATCAAGTTACCATTAAGAGGGTGATGATATGATTAGGTGATTGTGACCAAAGAAGAGTAATGTTTATTTATAACTATCTTATTTTAGGTCTATTAATAACTAAGAAAATTTAGAAAAGATACTTTTGTTGAAAATTAAATATAGATAAATCCATTAAGTAAATATAAATCATGTTATCAATTCAAATTGACCTTTGTTTCAAGTGATAAAAGTTTGAGCATAGAGCTAAATTGAAACATAACTAGTAAGCAATAACTCTTTTTTAATCCATTACTCATCCCATTGCTTTAGGCATCATAGATGCTTCTATGTTTATGTCATAACAAAAATAAGGATCAGTTGTCTAAATGAAATATCCAAGTCAAGTATGATGGTGAAGTAACTTGTTCAAGAAGTATAATAATCATTTGAAGTTGAAACTAAATTCATTACTATCTTTAAAGCAAATGCACTTATAGGTAAACTTCTAAAATCAAAAATTAAACTAAACAATTTAATTGCAACTATAAAATTGATAATGATAACCAATTGCATCATGATAATGTAGTGTGATTCCACTTAAAGACTAATTAAGCAAGAATGATTTTAGTAAAGTACAGATTTTAGTTTCTTAGAATATATTAATTGATCATCTAATTACAACATAAAGTAGATACATCTATTTAAATCACTTTTGAGTCAAGATTTTATATAATATAAATTATGCAAGCTAAAATAAGTGTTTATACTCAACCATAAAACATCCAAGTTCAACATCTATAAAACATTCCTTGCAAAATTTATAACATAACTCAATGATTTAAAACATAAAGCTACAATTGTAAGTCCAATCTTTAATCTAATATCTATTAGAGTAATGAATATATGAGAGTATTTATAAATTAAATTTAGAATTGTTGAAACCAATATCACACAAATCCTTTTATACTTATTGAAACTAATCTCACATAGTTCAATGAAACCCTACAGCTAAAAGTAACATTTCCAACTAAATATGTAATAATGAAAATAAAATATGTAAGTGTAGTTAATCAATACAACTAAAATTTGAATGAACTAACTCCATATACTACAACTTAATGAAAGAAAGATAATCCTATGGCCATGGTGATGATTCCAACCATAATAATAAACAAGCCATTTTATAAAGTATATTGCATTACTGTACAAAGTATAAAATTGAATCAAAATCACATGTATAATAACTAAATCAACTAATTAAAAATCATATGTCTTCCTGATGCAATCCATCCTATCTAGACCCATCCTATGAGCCCTCTAATTGGTGGCCCTTACCACCTCCAACCATCAATTGAGAGGTAGAGTCTGGATTTTGAGACTTTAAGAATTTAGGTGAAGACACTAAGTAAATGAACCATTCAACTTTAAGTAGTATAACACTAAAAATTTTACATTGAAACTTTAACATAGTTATTTAGAATAACCTCAGCATCATAGTTTTCATCTAAAATATTTTAGAAGTCAACTATTGACCTAGTTTGATCTCATTTCCTTCATCACTTGTTCTAAGTAAACCAAAATAAAACAAATAAAATACAATCATAAATGAGAAATAAAACCATATTCACCACTATGGTTTTAAACATTCTAATTATTAATTACTAGTTGATATAGATAATTTAGTCACTTGCAGCAGTGACAGATTTCCAATAATTGGTTGCATTTAAAACCAAGCACTTCAACTGATTATAAATAAATAAATTTTTAACCCCAGGTATGACAAATAAATTATTTTTATATAAAATAACATATTCAGTGAAACTTGAATTCTAAAACCCTCAAACACCAACAAAATTTTATTCAATAAAAACCCATGAAAATTATGCACAAATTTACTGGATTAATCTTTTAAAAAAATTAGCTTACAATACAAAAATATGGGTTGTTAATAAAACCCAAAAATGGCTAAATAAAATTCTAATTTTATGTTTAGGGGGTAGAACTAGGTCGCCACTTCCATCTAGTTAAACAACATACAAAACTTTTCTTGCCCTAGGTCGACGTAGGTCGCCATTTTCAACCAAATGAAATAAATAAAAACCAAAATAATTAAAACAACTTAGCCATAGCATTGAAGTAAGGGTTTGGATGGAAATAATTTATTTTTAAAAATACCAAATCTGAAACTAAAATTTTTTAACAGCCATGGAGGAAACAATAGAGATTTTTTCAAAAAAGTCTCTCTACAAACCCTTGTGGGTTCATTAGGAAGTCATTTGACTTCCTTATGAACTTGTAAGTAATTTTTCCTTATTACTTGCCTTTGAATATTCTAGAAATAAACAAACTTCTTCAATAAAATAATAAAATGGCAAAAATTGCTTGTTTTCTTTGCAAATAATAGTGGAGAAACATAAATTTTTTGGTGTTTATCCTTCCTTATCATGCCCTTCTTATCTAGTCATGGTCAAGCAGGTGGTTCTCTCTCCATATCAATAAATTTGTGCCCTTAACCAACTCCTTCATGCCTTTTCATGCCCCTAAGGTTTTATCATTTCATCCACCCTTCTCCATGTCTCCCTCCTCTCTCCTCATCTCCTCTACCCCAAAACTTAGGAAAATGAGGCAACTTTTAGGGGTCAAGCTAAGCTCCTCCCAAGTCTCCTCAAGCCATAAATGAAAAATTCAATTTTTCCCCATATCAAAAAATTTTACAATGATAGTCTAAATCATATTTTATCAAAGACAAATAAATTGCCATAAAATATTTTATTTGGGTCAAAGTCCCATGACCATAGTGATTATGGCAAAAAAAATAATTTGTCAAAATATAACATTATCACCAATTTTGACTTAGAACTATTTGTTAGGGTCCCTTTGCTAGGATTTGGAGGGGGAGAGTGGAGAGAGAGGGAGGTTTAGAATCTACGCCAAGGTATCCCGAGTAGGCAAGAAATAATTTAATAAAATAATAATGACAATAATGATTTAATAAAATGTAAATAATAACACCAAATTTATTTGAGACACATGAAGTTATGACACCAAACATGCTAAGTAAGGAGTTGACATGACTAAGCTCATATAAGAGAAAGATAATCATGCAATAAATCAAGATTGAACAATAATCAAAATTAATGCACACAAGTAATATAATAAATCCCACAATAGTAAAATTGACAAGTTAATACAAGAAAAAAACATGACGATCAAGTCAATAAGATGATTAAAAATAAAAATATAAAATAATGGACTGGTACAAATTTTGGTTCATTAATTTATCCCTTATCCCTAGATCGCCACAATCCATATCCAACTTATCTCATTTCACCTATACCTGCACCCACAAATGGCATCAATAGTACCTATAATATGTAATTGTATGCAAGCAAAATTTAATATCATTATGCCAAAAATTGAATATTAGGACCAAATAACTCATACAAAAATAAACTTTAGTTGTACTAGTTTGTCCAATATTTTAAAAACATTAAAATAATAGTTATAAGTAGTTCTGCATAGTGTAAAAATATGCTAAAACTAAGTATGACAATATGAAAATGAAATATGTGGGCAGGCTATGACATATGTAGCATATAGAAGGACATGTCTAGGTAAATGTATCATTAAGTTGCACATAATGTGATCACATCAATGCCTAAGATGTATGATAAATATCATGAAAACATTTAAATAGTAACCCTACAAGCAACCAAGAACACACATAAAAACACTCAAAACCAAGTCAACAAATAATGGTCCAATGAGACCACAAACAAGGGGCATGTTCAAATGCCACACAATCAAATAGACAGGACTTAGTCTAATGTCCATAAAGGCAAGAATGACATATTCAAATTTCCATACCATAATAATGATATACTCAAAGGTTAAAGAAGTGAACAAAGGCATGAGGGGTGCAACAATGGATTATATTCAAATGTTCCACAAACAAGACAATAGCAAAGCAAGACATTCAAGGAAGTGCATAAATGAAAACATAAATAACCAACATAAACATATCATAGTAGCCATGGATCAAATATATTAGCAACAAATTTCAAGTGCATAGCATATCAAGTACATTTTGAAAGATATAAGCATCGATAAAGGCATGTGTAATTACATATTAGCTCAAACATGATAATGTAAAGTGACCATAGAATGATATAACATGTATGTATCATGATCAAATAAGGTGGATGCCTCCAACATCCTAGTGATGTTAGAAGAGGGAAATCCTAACATCCATAAGTGCATAGATCATGTATTTGTGTATGCCTATATCACACTCAAATAAAAATATGAAACACATGTGTATGTAGAAGTAACTAATATGCTTTTCATCAACATCGAACTAACACATAGATGCCAAGGATCCAATAGAATATGTAGATGTTAAAAATATTTTTGGTTTTTTTATTCTTTTTATTTTTTTTGTATATATTTGGAATATATAAAGAGACTACCCTATGATTGCATCTAAAGAATTCTCATAGACATCTCCCCACTGTGAACCTAGTGTAACAAATCGATGACATTGTTGAGGAATATGTATAGGTGCGATATCTATTATTGTAGTGTCTGGGATCTTTTGTGTATGTAAAATAGGACTCTATGGTCATGAATAAATAGTAGGATTATTAGATGTAGGGGTTCATGTAACCCATCATTGAGTGTTATGTGGTTTATTTATAATAGCATTAATAGGAACATGTGTAGGTGCTCTAGATATATGAATGTGGTGTGTAGTAGATGAGGATTCTATAGAACCCACTGTGGATCTTTGATATAATAGTCTCTCAAGTACTGGGTACCTAGTAAAGGGGATTATTTTTTGCTTACCCTTTTATGGTGCATTATCCTTAGTAGGCTTGATAATTAACCGTTTGGGTATTAATTTAGCTTTCTCAATAAAATACTCATATACAACTCTAGAAACTATAGTTACCCAATTGAAATGAATGAATTTAACACACACATGCACTATAGAAGGTATTGATCAAAGGGTATGTATTGAAGGGTGTCCTAATAAAATATCAAAGACACATACGGAAGGTATAATTGAAAAGGTAATAATCACATGTGCAGGACCCACCTATAAAGGTAATTTAATCTCACCAATAACCTTTTATGAGGTCATATCAAATGCTCTAACTAATCTGTTAAAAGGGTGTAGATCATGATGAATATAACCCAAGTGCATAAGTAATTTCATGGTACAAACATTCTCACTTGTACCATTATCAATCATAACCTTGTGTATAGGTTGGTGATCAAATGAATGAATAATAAAGATTCATCAACCTTAATCTCACTGTCATCAAAAGTAATAGAAGGTCTCTGAACCATAAGAGGTTTATGCCACATATAGGTACCAATAATCACATCTATTGGGTGATCATAGTGTGATGGAGGAAGATGTGCATTATATACTATTTGCACGTCTACATACTTCTTAGAATGATCTTATAAAATATTTTTAAATATCTTTTGTTTCTGATGATCACTAGGTTGTGAACATGATTCAATTAAAGGATCATAAAATGTAATCTTTTGGTCATCGATAAGGTCTTGGATCTTGTGATTCAAGGTAAAAAATTTGTTCATAGAATTCCCTATTCCTTGGTTATAGTCATAAAAATCATTCACATCATATCTTTTGGGTAGAGGCCAACTCATATCAACCTTTATACTATAAGGGAGAGAAATAAGATGACACTCCACTAGTCACGGGAGTAATGAAGTATGAGACTTAGGTAAGTGTGTAAATTATCTCCTTGGTACATTAGATAAGAAAAGATAATTACGATGCTATGAAACTGTATTAACCAAGGTGATTGTTTCCTTTTTAGGCTCAGGAGGTTTTACCTTATAAATTGGTTTGATTGTAAACTTGGTATTGGGTGTAGATGTAGTCAATGTGTTTGCTACATACTTAAATTTCTTCAATGAGATAAGTTTCATTTCACGGTCTCGAATAACATGGCACAAATCATCAAAGGATATATTTTTTTTTAATTATGGACTTATGTAAAAGATCAATAAAACTTTATTTTAAAATGTCTTGAAGTTCTTTATCTACCATAGGATTGGTCATGTTGGTCAACATTGTCTTGTACCTCAAGACATATTCATTGATAGGTTCATTGGTTTCTTATTTATTTATTTTAATTTGGGCATAGGAAATCTTTTTAGTAATGTTAATAGAGAAGTGTTGTAAGAACTAATAGTCAATAGGTTTGAATGTTTTCATGGATTGGAGAGGTAAATCATAAAACCACCTCAAATCATAGTCATTGAGGCTCCTTGTAAATAATTTGGTCAAAATCTTATCATTAGAAGTATAATCAAGGCATGATGCATAGAAATATTGAAGATGTTTCTCAAGATCACCCTTTCCAAAAAAATGGGAACTTAGGTGGAAAAAAACTAGTTGGCAAAGGGTGCAAAGATATCTCAAGTGTAAGAGGATTATACAACACATCTTTGGAATCAATAGCGTGATGAGACTTTAAAGCCTTTTATTCAATATTCATAACCTTGTCCTCCAAGGTATTTATAATGTGAAGGAGGGTTTGAATTGTAGACCCATTAGGGTTTATATTATCAAGTTGATTAGTCACCAAAGGGGAATTGAATATGGTTTGAGTAGTAATAGGCATTGAAACTAATATTTTGGTTGAATTATTTATTGTTCCTATGCAATATGTGGCAATAGTATTTTTAGGAAACAAAGGTTGGAAGACATAATCTATGCCTCCACTAGATGTAAGTAGATTGGTTGTTATGAAATCAGTTTTAATACCTTCTCAGGACTCACCATCATTAGGGGAAGAATCCTTAGCTTTATCATGTTTACTTATTTAATTCCTTATAACATATAAAATTGCATTTACGAAGCAATATTATTATTGATATGAGCGATCAATGTTTCTTTATATTCTAGTTGAAATTGGGTTTTTATATTAATATTTTCCATTGCTTTTACAAATGAAAAAACTAAAATTTATAACAAAGTACAGTAATCAAGAAAACATAGAACATAAAACCCTAAACCACCTAGCATTTTGAGCTCAAAGATCAGGTTCACCAAATATTTAACCCTAAATTGGATATGGATCTTTTTATGGACAGATAGGTTTAATAATATAGAAATTAATAAGCACAAGAGTGATAAATAGATCTATAATAGGTCAATTAATTACAAAACTTAGCTAGAACATATACTAAATTTCTTATGCTAAGATATGCTAAAAATCAAAAGTACAGCTATGATAAATATTAAAATGATAATGAAAATAAGATACTTAGCTGGTTTTGATGCTAATATAGATCTTGATCTAGAACAAGTAGGAAACAGACTAGAAAATTATTCTAGAATAGTTGATAAATTCTAGATTGTGTGCCTCTATAGCTATGGCCACACTTGTGTCTGCGTTGGATAGTTGCATCAACACTAGTGTTTAGATCGGATGTAGTTTTTCAATATGGAATAACCATTAAAATAGGATGAAACCACCTAGATACTTATGGGTTTGTCATCACCTTCACTCTAGTGTATTCAATTTTGGTTCATGGACTATCGCTCCTTGTCAAATGATTAAAACCCTAGTTCTTCATCTTCATATTGACTATCAAAAAAATAGGTTAGTGGAAACATAGAGTTGAGCTTCCATAAATACCCCTCTATTAATGATCATTACCTACATAACCAATACTTCGAAGAGGGCCTCAAACTTATGTATTTATCCTCTACATGTTGGCTTGTGTGTGAATCATTTAATGTGTGATAAGCAAGTACAATAGTGACCTCACTGGTAACTTGGAAAATATAGATCTTGTGTTGATCCTTCAGTGCTTCAAACCTATATGTGTTTTCCTTATGACTGATATGGAAATTGGAAAAAAATAGGGAAACTTTGCTCACTTAAATGCTTGATGGAATGCTTTTGATAAGTTGCCTCAATTTGTGTTAGGTAAGGAATGAATGAGAATTGGTCTTCTATTTAGTTCAATGCCTTTAGAGAATATCTCTCATAATAGTACTTAGGTTAACCATTAGGATATACTTCATTTGAAAATTAAATGACTTTAAGGCATTGGGCATTTGCATCAGGTAAGGACACATACGTCCATGTAAGCATCTGACCAAGATGCAAGTGTCTAGGAAGTAGAAAAGTAAGTACAAGTCTAAAACTTGAAGAGATGGAAGATAAGTAGGTTTTAAGAATTTTGGGCAAGCGAGAAGGCTTGGGTCATCAACATAAGACTGGTCAGACTAAGAGATAGGCCAAGGGTCATAAGAGAGCAAATGCGAGACTTATGGAAGTGGGAAAGGTCTAAAATTGAGAGGAGAAGATAAGGTCTGAGTTATGTCAAGTGTACAAGACTGAGGTGCTATATAGTTCATAAAAATCATCTACAATGGGATAGGAAGTGTCCTAAAAATATCAAAATATAGAAAACTAGACCAAGTGTATAAAAAGAGGTAAAAGATGTTATGGCAAATGGACTTGCACCAATTTTAGGTGTCTATAAGGTCTTAAAATAAAATCAAGAAGATACAAGTGAAAATAAAGAACATAAATGAAATTTTAAGCCTAATTGGTTGGGGCCTTTTTATCATAGATAAATTTGTTTAGGATCATATCACTTGGCTAAATTAGAATGTAAGGCTTTGAAAATTATAATTAATATTATGCAATTACAATTATTCTATGCATGAGGTTTGGCATTTACTTCCTTGATATTTTCTAATTGTCTCCTTTTTTTTTGTGGACCAGTCATTTACATTTATTTATTGGTTTTCACTTATTTATTTTTCCATTTGACTCTCATTGTCCCTTTATTAATTCTTTTTACGTACTTATAATTGATTGTTCCTTTATCTTATTGAAAATTTATTCTATCATAGATTCTCTTCTTTAGATACTTCCTTTTTCATACTTTCATTTGATTTTCTTATTGTCTTTCATTGGATATTACTTTATTTTGTGTAGTTATGTGTCCCTGGTTATTTTGTTCACCATATTCATATCATGAAGCTATTTCCATGTCCTTGCTTACATTTCTATGATCTATATCGTGCATCTATTTGGTCTAAGGACCCTTATGTGTCCTACTACATTTGTCGTATATTTCCTACTTAGGAGAATATATTACACTAATATCTCATCTATTATATGTTTTCCATAAAGGGGCATGCTACTTGTATGCTTACTATGACTTAATCTTGTTTATATATCGGAAAATTTATATTAGTATGATAATATCATTTAATTATTTCCCATATAGAGCCACTTCATTGTTCATGTGCTCAAATTAATTATATATTTCCCAAAAATGGGCATGATAATCCTACACCTACGTTGACTATGCCTTGCCCATGTAGGGAGATTAATTAAATATTATTAAAATGTGTACATTTCTTAGAGGTAGACAAACATGGGTTAAAATTTATTATTACATGCATGTTTTCACAATGACATCTTATTATGATTATACATAAGTGATTTATATTTATTATATCTTAAATCACATGGTAGTACACAATATATTTTCCCTTGCTTCCACACATGAAAGCAATCACATGGTGGTACACATCATACTTTAATTGGTCTCATCATGAGGCATATATATTCAAATATAATGCAGTCACAAAGATATGGATTCTCATAGACATTTTTATAGTTTTTCAATATAATTGAGTGTGTTTATTCCTATCCTCATTTCCCTTTCTTGAATTAAGTAATTCCTTGATTATGTATTTATATAAACACATATTCACTTTTAAATGCTTTTCATATGTTTGCAAAGGTAAAGATTTTAATATCCTATATACATGACTATGGGCTCTAGTTCCATAACCTTCTTAGCCCTCCATTATAGAGGTTAGGTGATATCTCTTTCCTTTTGACTTTTAGCTCATTATTTTTATTATATTGACTTTGATAACTCTAAACAAGTTGCAAGTTGATTGTAGTATATGTGTATTTGCATGATTAATATACTTTGACATATATGCACATACACACATCATAGTGTCCATTATGTAGGCACCTAATTTTGGTACATGATTAGTTATTTATTATGATGTAAGTGTATTTATGTGCTTATGGATCATTGGTTTAGATTAGGCTCTTATTAGTGTTCATTTTTTGTGTTTACTTAGATTTCTATGTTTTCCTTGTGTTTTGCTTGACTTTTGACACTTTTGAATCTATGTTTCTTTTGTCGAATTTATTTTATCCCTCATGGGCTTTTTGTCGATTCTTTGTGTTCATCCTTGTTCCTATTTATTATTTCCTAGTTACTTCCTCTTTCTCCTATTTTATTTTTCTTCCCTGATTTTCTCTTTTGCCATCCTATTTTTTGTTTCTTTTGGTGGTTTTTCCAAGGCCATAGCAATACAATCCTAGATAACCAAGAACATGTCCCTACATTCTTGGTACTTTTATTTATATGGGTCTTTTGACCTTTGATTTGGGTTTCCTAAGGGTTTAGGCTTATGTGTTGGCTTATGCACCAATAAGTGATTTGAATTTAATAAGTCTATACATATATAAGTGTATTAGTATATTTATAAAAACACATTCACACAAGATCTATCTATTAAATTTATTAAAGCAAGTATTTTCATTTATTAGAGCAACACCCATGTACTAAAAGTAGAATTTAAGCATTTAGTGAAATAGTATATCACTTACTAGTTTCTACATTCGTTGAAGGATAAGGGTTGGGACATTTACATTACACATGATTCCATGTTGAACTAAACTATACTTGAGTTTTGATTATGAAGCTATCAAATTCATAAATAATGGATGGAGAACACACATCCCCCATTCAACCCTCCATTTTTATGGTTTTTCAAGGTGTTGAGAGATTATTAGGGTTTCAAGAAGGAGATCAATTTCGCAATGACTCATAGTGAATTTTGAAAAACTAAGATAGGTTTTCGAAACTCAAGAGTAGAATATCAAGGTCAACAAAAAAATTCACAAAATATTTAAATTTATAAGAAAAATTCACAAAATATCTAAATTTATAGGAACATATGGGTACAATCTTATTAAATCTAGGAAAGGATCATATTCTTAGTCAAATTTTTAAAAAATTATATTCACTAAAAAAAGTCTAAGTTTTATGTGCATTTTTGTCTAGACCTATTTCCAGCTATTTTCACAGTTTAACTATTTATATTTTTTTTTTTTTTAAATAATATTACTCATAGAATCCTCTCTTTACACATTTTAATTATTCTAAAATATTCCTTAATGTAATTAAATATAATTTTTTACTATTTATCATGGTAAATCTAACTGAATGTAATTTATGCAAGCTGATGAATAAACGTAATTTACACATGTTAATGGGTAAATATATTGTATGTTAAATTAAAAGTATTTTTTAATATCAAATATCTCATCTCACTAATAACTTTTGGGTGCTCTAAACATCCTCTATGATAACTATCACCTTTTCAATAAACAACCAAAAAATACATATATCATTGTTCAGAGAACCAAGTCATACCAAATCATGAATATGGATGAAACATGGCTCAAGATAAATGAATCTAGAGGCTTCCATTAAACTACTTCCCTCTTAAATACATATATGATATGTAGTTCTATTCTACAATAAAACACTTGCACATGTATGGGAGAATTGTGTCATTCAACATTAAGATTAAAAATTCATTCTAATTAATATATATATATATATATATATATTAATTTAAAAATAAGTATTAATTTGTTCATTTTCCTTGGTGAACTGTATAATTTCACATAAAAATTTGTACAGTTTCTTCCCATAAAACCAGAGAATTTTAGGAAGAGGTAATAATCGTTCACCATGACAATTTTCTCTCAAATCTTTTTTGATAAAGTAAAAAGTAATAATTAGGGTTTGTTTCTCATTTAAAATTCACTGTGACTTTATATACCAAAATTTTAAGTTGCTTCATTATTTCTCTTACAAAGTTGATAGGTCCATGTTATTTTCATGATGATGTGAGCATACCTAATGTGATATGATGTTTCTTGGTACATGTTAAACGTTGATATCTTTTTATTTTATTATGTTTTTCATGTTATTTATTTTATTTAAATTTTATTTTTTCCTTTTTTTAAATTTGGGAGATTAAGTCATGTTTTATATTTATTTATTTCGATATTTTAATTATTTTTAATGTTGGTACAAATTAAAGTTTAGATAAGATATTTCATTTCAATTTTATATTATTAAATGATTATATTATAAAATGGTTTGATTGATTTAATTTTAAAATATCTCATATTTTCACTTAAATATGATTAAATGGTTCATTAATTTAACTACTTTAATTTTTTTTTAAATTTATTGTCATTTAAAATTGACTGATACATAAATAGAAAATTAAAAAATATTTTTATAAGATTTAACACATGTTTAAGATAATGATATTCTGCAGGGACATCCACATATCTTCAATGCATACTCATAGATGTTGGGGCATCACATAAGTCGTTATCACATCAACAAAACTAAGTGTATTATTTTAATTTTTTTCTTTATAGATTTCAATAAATTATTGATTAATTGGACACTTATCTTCGTCTGAATACCTTTAACAAATTTTGTAAGTGAATTAGAATTATGTCGACACCTAAATTTGATCTGAGGTATTTAATAGTTGTAAAATTATATTATTCTATGATAATTATGTTTATAACTTATTAATCCAAATTAAACTTTTTTTGACACATTCATCAATGTTTTTTATTCTTTTTATTATAGAGGACCCCTTTTCTCACTATACAATGTATTGGGATCTGAGAAACATACATTTTTGGGCCCCAGAAACATATATTATGTGGTTTTGGGAGAATTTATTATGTGGATCTAACTAGGTGCACCTCTTCCATGTGATTTCGTCTTATATTTATATTTTTATTTGGTATCAGCATGTACACCAGTATGATCTTAATTTGAGCTCACACGGGTGGTGTAGTTCGCTAAAGGCTTTGAGTTTGTCCCATATAGAACCCGAGGTCGAGTCTCGCCACCCAGATTTTCAACACTGTTTGGTGTGTGTGGCCCCCATCGATAGCCCCCAGAGGATTAGTCTCACCTCCGCTCACCCCAATGAAAGTCATTGGGTGGAGTCACAGTGTCTCAATTGAGATTGGGGATACCTTTGAGTTTATATATATATATATATATATATAAGCTCAAAACAAAACTTTTTGCTTATCCCTTTGTAGGTTTAGCGTTCCTATTAGAGATTTGAAAGAGATCAATTTTCTAGAGATTTGAAGGAGATCAATTTTCTAGAGATTTATGCAAAACACTGAAAATACAAACAAGGTTTTCCGATCCCTTGACTTGAAATACAAAGTCATCAATTTAGTTTTCATGTTTTCTAGTTTTATAATTGTACAATGTATGGTCATGGTTTACTAGAAACACTCAGTGTATGGTTTTTGTGAAGTGTTTGGGGGTGGTGATTTTTCTGGGCTATGTTTGTCTTATTATCTAGACCTATTTTTAATTTTTTTTCTATTTCAAATTTTTATAGATTTACAAAAAAATCAGATATTTCTATAAACCCATATCTTCTCAATTGCTAAATTGAAAATTGGTTTAGCAGTGAGATTTGATGTTAGTATTTTAAGTTTGATTAGATTCAATTACATATTTATGGGTAGATGAATCGTATTGTTGATGTAAAACTACTTTCCCATTTGATGTAAAACTACTTTCTCATAAAACATAGTGTTAGAGTAAATGCTCCCTGAAGGTTTGATTTCTCTAGAATGCTTATAAATGCTCTTTTTTATTTCTATTAAATTCATGGGTGTCTTTTGGATGTGATTCTAAATGCACTAATACATTTCTATATATTTTTTAATTCAAATCAAAACTTATCCATACACAAACTAATATTAAATGGATGAAAAAGTGGAGAAGATAGGACCGCGAGTCATGAGGGACTAATGAATAAAAATATCCCATTTTCTTAAAATAAAATAAAAGATAAAAAAGAAAGAAGAAATAAAAAAGAGAACACCATAAAAAATGATTAAAAATCTATCAAAATTTTTTAATTTAAACCAATAACCGACAAATACAAACAATCCTCAGGACCCACCTTAAGGCACATATGATGGCCCTTAATCATATGTGGACATTAATTTTTAAGATTGACCATAGAATTTCAATATACTCCATTCAATGTCCAATTTAAGAAGCACCACTAAAATGGTAAAATCACCCACAAAATATCCAGAGTGTGTGGATCATCATGGCAGCATCCCAGTGGTGACAAAGGGGATAATTCGGAAATATTCCCATGATTTAACCTGCATATTGTTGGGCAGACAGACAACCCCCCATAAATCATTATTATATATGTCACGCTTTACGTGACCTGTCACTCTCACTACAAAGGCGGCATGAGTGCGTGATTGAACACCCAACAAGTGTTGTCCACGTCAACAGCAACAAAGCCGGGTGTCCACCTCAGATGTCGCCTTCAAAAGGAATGTGTAAAGTGGTGATAAGGGAAGGGAACCCAAAGCAAAGCCGCCATTTCTCATGGTAGGGTTAGGCCATTCTTTTCTTCATAATCAAGCTAGGAATTTTGTCCCTACAAAAAGGAGACACTACGTTGAAAGTTTGGCCATCACACTCACATAAAAGGCACTCACAAGACATTTGGGGCCTTCACACCAAAAAAAAAAGGTCTTATGCCAATAAAATTTTATAAAGTATTTTTTTAAAACTTTTTTCTATTTTCGAAAAATATTATATTCCGACTTACGTTGTTTCTTCACTTTTTAGTTTTATCTCAGGGTTTGAAATGATTAGTACGATGTTTGTATTGTGTAACTTGCAAAAATAAATCAAAACACTTTATCGAGGTTCTTGAAACTCAATTAGCATGATAACTTGTAATGATATTCTCCTAAACTATTATGAAGTGTTTTTATATTCATTTGTAATAGAATTTGTTACTCCAAGTTTGAATTGTTCAATGGAAAGTGAGATCCTTCTCATCACATTAAAGTTTTTTTATGCCTCTTGTCTATACTTTTTATGATGATAGACTATTGACTAAGTTATTCCCAAGAAGCTTGAAAGATTATGCAATTGATTGAAGGATTGTGTACTTGATTGGTTCTAAACCTTACCATTTGGATCTCTACATTCTTTGTACAACTTTAGTTAATGACTTCTTAGCCTATTTTGAAATCAACATTGGTATAAAAATCACTTTTACAAAATTAACTCAAATTAAGATATTGTCAATGAAATTATTAGTGAGTTTGTGCTTTAATTTGCAAATATGATTACCAAGTTGACTTATCAACCCCAAGATAGTAAGCTTCAAATTATTTTTTCCAATAGCTTTCTTTCAATCATTAAGGACAAAATGGTCCCTAACACATATCATTTCTTTGACAAACTTTTTCATGTTGTTAGAGAATTTGAAGTCAAGCTTTTAGATGCAAATGTGATTATGTATAGATCGAATGCTCCAACTTCTCATGGTCCAAAATTTTCAAACAAGATAAGATTTATAACAATAGGCAATGAGAATGAGCTTTAATCTAAAAATGAATCTAAAAAATGTCTTCAATACTATAAAACAGTCATCTAGAACGTTAATATTAGCTCAATACTTAGAGTATAAATAATTCATTAGGCTTAGTGAAAGTCCAAACAATATCTTGGAGAGATTTCTTGATTAGTGTAATATGATCCATTTGCTTCCTGTAAGATAATTAGATCATTTAAGACCATTTCTTAAGAACTTTGATGCAAAATTTTGTGATTACGATATGATTCTATTGCACTCTTCCAATAGATGCATTAATTTTAAACATAAGATACAAGATCTCATTACCAATTATCAGATTCAAGTAGAGGGAACTAACAACAATTTACTCTTGAATATATTTACAACCCTTTTCTAGATCACAATAACTAATCAAGTGACAAAGAAAATGCTCGTAAGATTGATTTGTTTTAAAAAGTACCAAACTACTTTTATGCTCATCTACTTAATAATTTTATTGTCATGGGTAATTTAATTAATGGGGAGAAAAAATGCCCCTAGATTGTGTTTGATGGCATTGAGATTTCAAGTCATAGCGCATAAAATGGACCTTCATTCATAAAATATTTCTTAGGTAAAAAATGAAAAAGATGGTGTATATCGATGAATTCTAATAAAAAAAGGATGGTATATACACATTATTTTCACTTTAATAACACTTTTTCATAACTAGAGCTTTCGACATATTAATCTCTTTGAAGTTATGATTATGCATACACTAGGATTAGGGTGGGTCAGTTTGTAACTCTTTGTGAGAGATGTGTCATGGAATATCATTCTTACTACCACATTCATATAACCATCATATCAAAATATTTTCCCTCCTTGATCTTCATAGCTTTCCTTCAAATTCTTGTTCCCATTCCTACACACAACCAATATCATTCACCCAACCAATGATATCATGTCTTGTTAGAAAGCTTGTATCATCAAAAACATGTTTTTTATTAAATGAATGTGGACATATTTTAGCATGTATTTATAAATTTGAACAAGTTCATCATGCTATAGAGTTAGACCCTTTTTGCTTACCAACAATTTTTAGCCTTAAACTTGAAAAAGGAATGGGCATGGTGTGGAGTTTTCAATTTGACTTCTTTGTTGAGCCATCATAATTACTATATTATCATTATAATCGATTTAAGTGGTTTGAACATAACGTTAGTGATACACCTATTATTTATATAGGGAATACGTTCAACAATATAAATATATACTAATATATGAAAAGGGAGAAGACTATAATAGATCTAACATACATACAATATGTTGTGCCCCAAAGCAAGTCAAGGATGTAAGCTAGAACTATTTTTTAAAATGATATCAAGGATATAATTAGAAAGTCTATGCAAGGAACTGACAATCAAAGACTTTGTTGGCCCTGAAATGTCAAAAAAGTTAAACAACAAAGAGGTAAAAAACACTAGGCAGTAATTGTAGTAACCTAAATATGGTCATGAATAATTGATCATGCCTCTTTTACCCTTTTTTACCTTTAATTAACTTGTACACTTAATTAGTGCCTATTTTACCACTTCACCCTATCTTAAGCACAAGAGAGGACCTATTTTTATCTTAATATCATCATCTATCGCATATAGAAATGTTATGATTGTTACAAACACCACTATGCATCTTTATGCCTTAGCCCAGACACAAATTCTATCACTTTTTTGTATGGGACATGATCACCCAATAAGGACAACAGTGTTAAAAATTATTATCCCTATCCAATTTTGTGTTTCTCCCACCAATAGTCATATTTTAAAATTGAACCCTACCTTAGGTCATCCTCCATGCTTTTAGGTTTCCTAGTGTGTGATCATCCCTTTTGAATTCCTATAAAAATACACTCAAATTATTTATTACATGCACTTGGAAATTCAAATTTAGAGGCTTATTTACACAAGTGCACATTGATCAAAAGTTGTTTATTCTTCCCAATTTAGGTTTTAAGTACCTGAAGCAAACCTTAGCCAAGTCTCAAGCTAGTTTTATGCATCCCTAATCTAGCATGATCAAGTATTCAAGTTGATTCTAGATGCATTCATCTAGTCATAGGATCAAAATTTCATGAATCACTTGGGTGGGAGAACTACATTGGTTGATTTCCCTCATTGGAGTATTGGTTACGTAACCAGTGTTCAGTGATCATAGGGTGATTGGGGTTAGCTCAACCCAACTACACTCCTCTTTTTCTGACTTGTAAATCAATCAATCATTTCATGTCCTACTAGGCTTTTCAACTTCAATAAGTTATCTGTAGGTATTATGCATATCTTTGTATATAAAATCAATGCACACATATCTATTTTCCATTATCACATGTAATTGTGCCTTAAATTCATGTTTTATTCCAAATGAGAAAATCAAAAGATATGGACAATAACAACCAACACTCATATCCCTATCCAACATCCATGTCCTTGCATGGTCTTGGAACTAGTTTCTTGTAAGATTCCAGGTTTGATCTTGTTTTCATGTCTTTGTATTCTTCTAGTAAACACAGTCAACTAGAGGGATCAAAAATCTAAGTCCATCATTTAATTACATAGTTTAGTCTTATTTATAATCATTTCATTTAGTTTATTTTAGTCATTTACCTTCAGTTTATTTTTAAAAGTGTATTTACAATATGCTACATTATTCAACTCTATTTATTTGAATTAAGATTAATCATTACATTACTTAAATTCAAGATAAAACATTTTGTGAACCTTTTATTGATTGATCATTACAAACCCTAAGTTTCCCTCAATGTTCCATAATTATAGGGTTTCAATTTTTTTGTCGTAGCGTTTCAATTTTTTTGTCCTAGGTTTTCAATAAAAATCCTTTTCATTTTTATATTATTATCATTTGAAAATAATTTCATGGCTATGTTTGATAAGTACTTTCCATTTCAAGCATCTTTCATTTTCATGACATATTGTATTCCCTTAATCAGGAAAATCATACTCACACAATAAAATGAATAAAATCATAAGGTAAGACATAAATATTACTAATGAATAAAATCACAAGGTAAGACATAAATAATACTAATGAATAAAATCACAAGGTATAACATAGGAACAAGAGGAGCCAAATATTCAAGATGCTATAAGGCCTCCTCTTAACCTTCAAGATTATAGTAGCTACTTTCCTTCTAACTAGGTCCATACTATCATTATCCCAAGAGGTAAGGAGACCCGTCATATAATTTGAAATTAAAATAAGCAACATGTTTTTCCTCAACCCCATACACCTCCCAAATCTCCTCTTAATGATGTTTATATGCATATTCACTCAAAATTTCTTAGGGTTTGTGCTTGTGAAGCCCTTAAGGATCAAATCATCACCATGATAAGGTCAATAGATGAATTGGAAAAGAAAAATAGAATTTCAATTCAATTATCACATCATGGGAAAATATTAGCACGTATACAAATAATCTATAATATCCTAGTGTCAATCACGTATTTGCATCTTCATCTATAAATTTTGTGCCTAACAAGATTTCATATCAAGATTGGAAGCTAAAATAAAATACATCTTCAACTAGTGATTCAAAAAGTGAACAAAAGGATGCTAAGAGTTCAAGTAAAATTTTAAGAGAAATGATTCAAAACAAGTTGATAAAACTACCTCCTATACATCTTCTAAAAAGGTCAGAATATTATTGTGCATATCATAGAATGCATGGGCATCATACAGATAATTGTTTGGCTTTGAAGGAACAAGGGAATATAGAACAAGTGGTAAAATTAGAATTAGTGCAAAAGGAACAAAAAAAATAAGCATGGATTCAAGAGGAAAATTAATAGCAAGAAAGCTTACATAAGTTGCATCAATAAAAGTTACTAAAAGATAAATGACTAAAATATAAATTGCAAGAATAAATTCAAGATAAGAAAGAAGGCACATTTGTTAAAATATTTCTCATGAGTGAATTTTTAAATTAAAATGTTCCTAAAAAATCTAATGATATAAGTATGGTTTATAAGGATTCAAACATCATATATATTCCATGTTAAGGGAACAAGATAATTCTAGCACTACCAAATATATAGCTTCATCTTCAAGTCAAGAGTTCAAAGCACAAATTACTTCTCTTCCTAGTGTAAATGCACAAGATGACAAGAGTAATGCACCACAATTTTAGGATCAAGAGTATGATTATGAGCATGATAATGATTATGTAGAATATGATCAAAATGACACAACTAATATGCAAGATGAATATGGAAATATAATTGAGGGTTATAATACACATGATCTAGGACCTAGATAGAGGCATGCACTTGATGAGATACATGGCTTTTACTATCATCATTTATTGTACATAGATTCTAAATTGTTGCATCTTATTATTCTATTATTTTCATATGCGATCATTTGATCGGTTCTTCTGCACCCTTGGATTTTGTAGACTTTTTTACCTCTTAGACCTTCTATTTCACTTTCCAAATATGAAAAACTCAAAATAATGATCTATTCTACTAAAACAATCCATTTATTTCACTCTATTCATAGTTTGCATTAACACATTTTCACTTTTCCTACAAGATAGAGTTGTCTAGAATATGACAAAATCATTTACCATTATTGTCCTAGTTGGTTGATCTTGTCCTTTATTTTTTTGCCTAGAAAGCACATTTATAGTATACAAAGCCTTAAACCTTCTAATTTTTAGATTACTCACTCAGTTTAAGTATGCAAATAATTATTGTTCTTTCAAAATATCTTTTTTTCAATCTATATTATTTATATATGCAACATATTTTGATGAGTGTACATTTAGCAAAATGAGAATGTAAAATCAATCTTCTACATACTATTTTTGTTCATGCATGCTTCTCAATGTTACAATAGGATTGTTCACATGTGGCCATAAAAATATTTTCTAATGCATCTCTCACATTGACACTTGTTGTGAACTATTTAGATCTTTCTCCCCTCTTATTTTATTGACACCTTACGTCATTTCATTTTTTTACTGTTACTGGTTTCAATATCGTAAAAAAAAATAAAAAATAAAAATAAAAAAAAATAAAAAAAATCAAATATTATAAAAAGTACATAATCAGGGCCTGAACATGATTGGTAATCTAGTTTACATCTTTTCAATATGTTATTTATCTCATCATTAGTAGATATCATATTATTTTCATATCACATGTGCATTTCATTGGTTTTTATGATTATTATGCATGACATACAAAATTTTCTAAGGACTAAGATGTTGGACTTTCCTTCACCCATTGGCCTTGTCAAGTTGGGGATATCTTACTCGCAAGTGAAAATATGAAGGTGTTATCATTATATGACCCTTGTACTATTGATCTTTCATCTTATTTACAAATGTCTTGCTAACATCTCTATCTTGCATAGTGTACACAAATATGTTATTTCTTAGGATATGATCACATTACATATGCATAATTTAGACTACCTTTATTTATTATATATTCCATTAATGTTATTTAATTTTACATAGTAGATCACATGTTGATTATCTATTGTGTTGGCCCTTGGCCCATGTGTTCAAAACTTGCTTGGTGCATCTCTATGAGACCTTGTGTGTTGTGTGTTGTTGAGGTATGCTACTATTGTTGGTGTTTTGGCATTGATGTTGTCATTGATGTCAAGGTCAAGATGGATGTCATTGATGTCAAGGTCAAAGTTAAAGCCATGAATGGTGAAGCTGTATGTGACAAAGAAATATTATGACAAGAGAAAATTTTAAGGAAACCTATTGTCTCTCTATTGAGATAAAATTTGAAGGCAACATGGTAATTATTCTAAGGTTGATGACATGTCAATGTCAAGATCAAGATAGAACGTAAACATACTTTTGAGCACTAGTCTTAAGGAACATTGTCATATCATGAGCATGTGTTTAAAGATGGTGGTAGGGTAAGATGGGTAAACATAGGTGTGATTGGATGTTTAAGGATGTCCAATCATGCATATGAAGAGTTTAAACACTCAATAAAGTTTCAAGGTAAACCTTCATGGGTATGGTATTAAGCCTAAGCATGTAACTAGACTAGTCCTAGACTCTGTCAAAACTAATGAAGAATGTTGAGGTGTTATGAATGATGTAAATTAGTGTTAGATAATGTGAGAATATATTTTACACTATGTAAACATGTGTATAATTTAGATAATATTTCAAAAGAGGATTCAAGGTCAGTTCATGGCTTATTCATTTGCATGAAGAGACCTAGTGAGAAGGCATAAGCTTGGTAGCATGTTGAGGTGAGCAGTATGAGACTTTTGAGAAGAATATTGGTAGTGTGTGAACATGGTATTATGTTTTATTACATGATTATGATGATTTTATAATATTACAATAGGTTTAAAGGTGTATTCAAGGTCTAAGTGTGACTATCAGTTCAAGGCCTAATATGCAAAGAGACCTAGTGTGGCCTAATGAGGGGTCATGTTTAGTTTTTAAGGTGTTAGAGATCATGAGATAATTTTTAGAGGTATGAGAGTTTATCTCAAGTTTTTTTACCAATTTGAGGTCAAATTCTGAAGAATAAAGAATGAAAATTGGTGCTGAGGTTTTTTGTGTGCACAGAATGAGGTGTTGTAGACCCGAGCATGATTTTATTATGCTCATTGGCACGTACAACATTTGCATGATATCCTAATAAGTTAATGGAAGTTTTTTAAGATTAATATCTAAAATTTTTTGGCATTGGTTTTGGAGCTAAGGGGCAATCCTTTATGAATGATTGCTAAGAATGGAAATTGGTTTTTAGTGCCTTAAAACCCTAATTGTGAACCAATATGGAAGATCTTATTTAAAATGGATTATAATGGTTTATATGACCTATTTTTGTAATTATAAAATGTTTATGACTCTCTAATATACCTCCATGTGGCATTGTTTTGATAAAAGAGTGAATGAATGCTACAAAAAATCCCTTATTTCTTAGATTTTTGATGTAGTAGGTAGAGTTAACTAGGTCAAAACATGAAAAATATTGGAGTATGAAGTGTGATACTCGTATTTTTTGAAAATTTAATTTTATAATAAATTTATATAAATAAAATATTCTAAAATGGTCATGGAATTTGGCCTATCACTAAAAAGTCCTAGTGAAGAAAATAGTGAGAAAACCAGGTAGAAGTGAGAATGAGATTAGGGATAGGTTGCAATGGATTAGGTATGGATACAAATGTATGGGGTTTTTATTAAATACATATAACGCATATAAATAATTGAGATAATTTTTGAAGAATATTGTGTATGGTATAAATTTGATCTCAATTTGACTTGTCTAACACAGTGAGGTCTATGTACAATGAAACCATGAGATTGGTTTGTAAGACCAATACTACTATTGGACCTTATAATATATATTTAAATATTTTATAATTATTATTAATGATAATATAAACCCATTTTAATTTCATAAAATTGTTCACATAGGTGTTCTAATTCTTGGTTTACATGACTTTGTTTTAGAACATTGAGGTAGTTTTTTGTGTGATAGTGAGAATGATGTTCCTAAGTCATTATGCATAGATTTGAAGAATATAATGCATATTAAGTTGTTATATATAAATAATAGGTTCATTATAACTAATTTTTATTCATGATAAATTTATATAAAGGTGTGAAAAGTCAAAATTCCTTGACTAGGTGTTTAGGGCATGTTTGTAGTTTGAAGTGAGCATATGGAACTGGTCTGTTTGAGGTCTTTTGCCCTGTATGGTGAATTATAATGGACATGGTGATGACCATGAGGTAATTTAGGTTATATAAATATTATTTTTTTATATTTCTATGTGAAAAATATGAGTTAACATTTCATATATTCAAAGCAAACTTTTTGGCAGTGAGAAAGCCTAATTGTGAGTAGGCTTAATGGTATGGTTCAAGGATTGAAATGAGATAAATGTAGTTGGGGACATAAGGTGAGATTATTAGGGCTATAATTTAAGTTTTTTTTAATTTTTTTATCCATTTTTTTAGTCTCAATATGTTCTAAGGTGGTCAATATGAAACATGTGCTTTGAGAAGATCTAATTGCATTAGGTCTCTATTAGGCCTAATGGTGGTTTTGGTCCTTATTAGTGGTGACCAATCTATGTAATGGGTGTTTCACTTGTGAAAAATATTTTTTGATATATTTCAAGGTTTATCCAATTTTGGAGAGGTTTTTTTATGACCAAGGTGGGTGAGCTCAAGAGTCAAATATAAAAAGAAGGTCTAATAGGCCTAATTTGACTAGTTAGAATATTGAGGGAATGAATGAATGACATAGAGGTTTATAAACCAGGTAGATGAATTTAATACCATAATATATGTGTGTTTAATATGTCATGAATTTATAATATTTATTTCATATATGATGAGCAAGGTCATTTGACCTAATTCTACCAAGAAGAGGGCTAGTTGAGTGAAGAGGCCTAATAGGTTGTTTAAGAGAGATAGAAGAGTGTGAAGAGAAAAAGAAGGTAATCATCATCATTTTATTGAGAGATAGGTGTTTAAATTTTATCAAAGGTTCTAAGTTATTTATTTGGTTCTGAGTCACCTAAGGGGTTGGTGCCTCCTTGCAAGTTGGTGCTTAACTAGTGAGGGGTTGGTACTCCTTGTGGGGTTGGTGCCTCACTAAATATTGATTCATTTCTTATAGTAATATATTAAAATATGTGATTTAGTATTTTTTATCCCCCATTAGGTTTTCCCACATATCTCTTGTGTTCTTATGATGTATGCTTTTTTATATGCTTTTTTATGCATTGATTAATGTATATATGTGAATGAATGCTTCATGGATGATATGTGAAATTGAATGATTATTTTAAGAGAAATAATTCACTTCCCCTTATTATTATCTATACTTAAAAATTTTGGTATCAAATTAGGTCCTTTGAAGGAGGCCTGATATCTTAAAGGAGATCCTAAGTAAGCAAACATGGTTAGCCAAGCACAAGGTGGTTTCTCTACAAGTAAGGATCTGTTGTCCAGTAGATCTAATTATAATTTTTGGAGTGTCAGGATGAAAACATATTTTATGTCTCAAGGTCATGATGTTTGTAAATCAATTTTGGATAGATATACTACACCCCCTATTCCCCCTATAGATGCAGTAGGTAAGAAGTCTAGTGACAAGAATTCAAAAGCAATGAATAGTATTCTTTGTGGCCTATCAGAGGAAAAGATTGTGAAGGTGATGCACTATATGTCTACCAAATAAATGTGGGACAAATTGAATACTATACATGAAGGAGACTCTAATTTCAATTTGGATAAATTACAAACCCATCAAAGACAGTTTGAAAGCCTAAGCATGAAGGAAGATGAGACCATTACAACCTGCCTATTAAGAGTTGATGAAGTGGTCAACATCATAAGAGGCCTAGGTGAAGAATAAAAAGAGTATATTATTTTTAAAAAGATATTAAGATATCTGAATCCTAAGTTTTATTCTAAATTATATGTTGTTGAAGAGATTCAAGACCTAGACAAGCTATAAATGGATGGACTTCATGGCACCCTAACAATCTATGAGATGAGGACAAGTGAAGGAAGACCTGCAAAGAAGGAAGTTGTATTAAAATTAGAAAATAAGTCAAATGAGAAGAAGAAAAAATGTAAGAAATTCAAATACAATGATGATTCTGATATTGATGATGATGAGTTGATAGTTATGTTTACAAAAAAGTTGAAGACTGGTTCAGGTAAGTACAAGGGTAAGGTACCCTTCAAGTGATTTAATTGTGGATAAATTGGACACTTTTCTAATAAGTGCCCTCATAATCATAATACAAAGGATTATGAAGAGCATGATGATGAAAATAAGTCATACTAGTCTAATAAGATCAATAAAATCTTCATAAAGTATGATGATAAGAAGAAGTTTTTTAAGAAGAATAGAAGCTTTTTACACCAAGGAAAACTACAACGCATCTGATGAGAGTGAGAGAAGTGATTTTGAGAGTGACCATAAATGTGTTGATCTTGATGTTAATTAAGTTCTCTTAATGGCTAAGGAATCAAGTTGTTCAAATAAATAAGAGTCCATATGGATTGGAGGTACTATTGGTGATTCTAATGAAAAACAAGATGAGGTGGACTTTAAGGTTCAATTGATGAATTCTCTAGAAGAATTGAAGATGGTGAAGAAGAAGAAAATAAGGAGTAAATTAGTTTGTTTGAAGATAGATTGAGAAACAACTCCAAGGAACAATAAGAAATAGTCAAATAGGTGGAAACTCTAATTGAGATTATGACTGCAAGCCTAAGGGCTAAAAAAGAAGAATGTGCAAGGTATGTAACTAAAGTAGATAATTTGAGAGATGAGTTGGATCAAGCATCAAGTAAGGTGAAATCTTTTATGAAGTTTGAAAAGAGTACCAATGATCTCGATAATATTTTGAGTAGTCAAAAGACTACTAATGAAAAAATAAGTCTTGGTTTCAATGGAGACCAAAAAGAAGAACGCCAATGTGATCAAGGAGAATTAGAACTTAAAGGTCAATGGTAAATTAAAGAATGATGGTGATAGCATAAAAAATAATAATCTTATCAGGTAGCCTAAGGCTATAAGGTATGCTAATACTTTCTATGGTTATTGTTATTCATGTAACCAATTTGGTCATAGAGTAAGGCATTGTAGAAGACCCTCCAAGAATGAATATGCATAGAACTATAAGGAGAATCATCAGTCAAGAGGTATGGGTAATAATGTGTTTCCATAAATAAGAATAGTATGTTTTAATTATAAAATGATTGTTCATATTGCAAAGTTTTGTAAGCATGGATTCTCAAGTCAAAACAAGAAATTTGAGTCCCTTAGAGTGCAATAAAGAAGAAAAGACAATGAGTGGAAACCAAAGGTAGCTAAGGTGAATGATGACCAGTCTACAAATCCAAGTGGACTATTTGCCATGGTGAAGCATATTTTATATGTAAAAGAGTGACAATAATTATCCCTTTCAACTCAGATTGTGGATGAAGGAGTCAAGACAAATAAGCCAAGTTAGAATGTTGTTCAAACAGAGATGAAGAGGTTAAGCCAAAGAGGCTATTTAAGCTTAAGAGGATCATGAATAAAGTTTAGTCTAGTGAAGACATGGAGATATGGGAATATCTTGAGTTTATGTTGTTTTAGTTCTCTATAGAAGAGGTGACTCCATTAAGCTTAATAAAGGCACTCAGATAGTGAGCAGAAGCATGAAGGACACTTGATCTTAGGGGGCACTTTGTGTTCTTTATTGATATTCAGATCCAAGGTCTAGTCAAGAGTCTATTAGAGGAGTGATTATTAGAGATGGGTTAAAAATAATTTTTATGATGACTTGATCAAACCAAGTCACATTCAAGATAGTGTCTGAATATCTCATGGAGATAAGGGGCACCAATCATGCTCCAAGAGTAGGTGTGTGATCTTGATCTGTGTTGAGTTTTGTCCAAGAGAGATAATGATATTTTTTGTAGAGAAAAGGTGTGTTGTTCCAAGTCCAAGGATCAGATAGTTTTTAAGAGATGACACTTTCTCATTAATGTCAAAGGGGGAAATTTTTCTAGTTTGGGAGAAAGGTTAGTTTGAAGAAGATCCAACTTGGTGAGATGTGAATGATCAGCTTTGTTTGAGTTTTTTCCATCAATGAAAAAGAAGGAAATTTTTGATGTATGTTACTATTATTTGTGTTGTGGCATTGATGTTGACATTAATGTCAAGGTCAAGATAGATGTAATTAATGTTAAGGTCAAAGTTGAGGCCATGAATGGTGAAGTGGTATGTGACAAAGAAGTCTTATGACAAGAGAAAATTTGAAGGCAACCTATTTTCTCTCTATTAAGAGAAAATTTGAAGGCAACTTGGTAATTATTTTGAGGTTGATGACATGTCAAGGTCAATATCAAGATACAAGGTAAACATACTTTTGAACACTAGTCTTAAGGAGTATTGTCATATCATAAGTGTGTGTGTGAAGATGGTGTTCTGGTAAGATGGGTACACACAAGTATGAATTGATTTTTAAGGATTCCCAAGAATTCATATGACGTGTTGAAACACTCAAGAAAGTTTCAAGGTAAACCTTCATGGGCATGGTCTTAATCCTAAGCATGTAACCAAACTAGTCCTAGGCTTTTCCTAAACTAATGAGGAGTCTTGATGTGTTATGAAGGATGAAAATTAAGGCTAGTTCATGGCTTATTCATTTGCATGAAGAGACCAATGAGAAGGCATAGGCTTGGTAGCATGTTGAGGTGAGCAATATGAGACTTGTGAGAAGAACATTGGTATTTTTTATCATTTTATGAGGTTTTATAACATGATTATGAGTTTTTTATAATATTACAATATTTTTCAAGCTGTGTTTAAAGTCTAAGTGTGACTGGCAGTTCAAGGCCTAATGTGCAAAGAGACATAGTATGGCCTAATGAGGGGTCAAGTTCAATTTTAAAGGTGATAGAGCTTATGAGAG
Source organism: Torreya grandis (assembly GCA_037957365.1). Lineage (NCBI taxonomy): Eukaryota > Viridiplantae > Streptophyta > Pinopsida > Cupressales > Taxaceae > Torreya > Torreya grandis. The sequence goes on from JARHVA010003640.1 coordinate 71,160, forward strand.
ACTTTATATATGTATATGAGAGTTTGTTTCAAGTTTTTTTACCAATTATAAGGTCAAATTTTGAAGGAGAAATCATGAAAATTGGTGTTAAGGTTTTTTATGTACACAAAATGAGGTGTAATAGACCTAAGAAGGATTTTCTTATGCTCGTTGGCACATGAAAAATTTGCATGAGATCATAATAAGTTCATATAATTTTTGTAAGTTTCTTAGATATAATTTCTTTCCATTAGTTTTGGAGTTGAGGTTAAATCCTTTATGAATGATTGCTAAGAATGGAAACTAGTTTTTAGTGCCTTAAAACCCTAACTATAACCCAATATGGAAGATCTTATTGTAAATAGATTAGAATAGTTTGTATGACCTATTTTTATGATTATAAAATTTATAGGACTCTCTTAGGTACCTCCAAGTGGTATTGGTCTGACATAAGAGTGAATAGATGCTATAGGAAATCCCTTATTTCTTGTCTTTTTTATGTAGTAGGTAGGGTTGACTAGGTCAAAGCATGAAAATGATTTGAGGATGATGTGTGATAATTTTGTTTTGTGAAAATTTAATTTTTTGATCAGTTTATAGACATAAAATATGCTAAACCAGTCATGGAAGTTAGCCTATCACTAAAAGGGCCTAGTGAAGAATGTTAGGTGAATATTTTGTCACCAGCTAACTGATGAGAAAAATAGGTCTCTTCAACCACAACATAGGGAGATTGGTCAGCCAAATGTGCAGGTTTACCACATCAGAGGTGGACAAATCTCTCCTCTCATCAAGGGGAGGTTCCCTATAAATATGAGGAGCTATATACTCTATATAAGCAGAAAATAACACTCAGGGGTAGGACTACACCATCCATCTCTCTTTTTTCAGAGATGATTTTCACACAGAAAGGATAAATCCTAGTGATAATACTAGGAGGCACTTCTCTTCTTTCAGAAGTGGCCTGTAGCTAACAACAAGAATCCTTTCAGGTAGGTAACAAGTAATTGGTAATAAGGGTGGTAACCAATAGAATGAGGTGTAGCACAATGTCTCCACCTCAACTACCCAAGAGTGAGATACGAAGGATAATGAGGGCACAAAGTCATCCCAAGGTCCTTTACATAGAAATAGAAAATAGACAAACACACTAAAAGCAATTTTGGCAACAGAAAGTCTCCCACAGTTGGCTTCAGGACACTTTCCTGATTATTTCCACTAGTTCTGCTTATTTCCTTAAAATGGACAAGAACACATTCAAGAAACAGACATAAGAACAATCCCCTAAATGACACAAGATGTAACAACACAAAGTCTGAAAGTAACCTACTTTCTCATTCAAACAAAGAAATATGATCAACAATATGAGCTCAAATTCTCAATAATCACCTTTCAATTTTGGCAGAGTTTTGCTTCTAAATCCGAGAGATCTCTTTTACATAAAATAGGAGATTATAATATATAGTAACCAAGAAAGGCCTAGCACTTTGTTTCATGGAATGGCCCATGTTGCATTCAATGCCTTGAATGATTTTTAGTTTTTTCAAAGAGGGCTATGCTAGAACAGGGCGTCTACCTTAACTGTGGCATGTTGATTCATCTCAAATGTCTTCTTTTGGGTTTGGGTCATCTGGTCCTCTTTCTGATGTCTGTGCAGCTATCCACTTTGCCTTTACTCCATGGGAAAAAAATAGACCACACTTTTAATGTTTGCTAGCTCAAATATCTACTTGGTGGACTGTTCCACCTACTAGAATAACTCTTGCACAAATATTTCTAGTCTTTCCCTCTTTCCTGTTGCAATTTGAGCTCTCAAGCTATCTTTTCCCCCTTCTACTAGCCTTTTCAGCTCCTTCAGCTGGTCACTGAGTTTGTTTTTAGGTTCTACACCACATTTGAAAATCAATATATATTTCATTAGCCTAAATTTGACATCTATAGGGACGTCATTGGTTCACTATTTTAATAGTTTGGGTGGTCTTCTCGGCTCCTTGGTTCCATCACTTCTTTGGTTCATTCTCTTGAACCTTCTCCTTGAATTGGTCTCTAAAAGCTTCTACTTCTTTCCTTTTCTCAGAGCTTTCTTTGAACCATTGAACCCATTAAACCTGTGAACCATTTTGGTTCAAGGTTCAACGGTTCATCTTCTTCTTTAGAAGCCTTTGTTTTCTCTAAGTCTCTCAAGCTTTGAAAGAGTCCGTAGAAATATGTTTGTAGAGTCAGTAGAATCAAGCCTACAGAGTCCATAGAAATAAGTCTGTAGTTTACTTTAAGTTTCTCAAGCTTTGAAAGAGTCCGTAGAGTCTAGCCTGTGGAGTCCATAGAAACTAGTCTGTAGAACCATTCATGCGGAGTCTGTAGAACTAGCTCTGCAGAGTTTGTAGAATCATCCTGTGGGCCTTTGATCATTCCTTCAAATTTATATCTTTAGAACCTCTCGAAGGGAAGGTATCCCTTTGGGCCTTGAGAAAGGTCCATTTCTTGGTCGCTAAGAGCCCCCCCACAAGGGTACCTGCCCTTTAGGGTCCTTCATGTGGTATTTCGGGCGGTCTTCATATTCAATTTCTTCAGACAAAATGTCTGAAGGAATTCCTTTAGACATTTTGTCTTAAGGAAATCTTCCCTTGCCTTAGCCACTTTTCTGTTGGGCTTTTGATCATTCCTTCAAACAAAATGTCTGAAGGAATTTCTTCAGACATTTTGTCCGAAGGATTTCCTTTGTGAAATTATTTCGCAAAAAATATTTTCAAAGGAATTCTTTTGGTTCCTTTACCTGGTAATTTATTTAAGCAAATGTTTCCTACCCTCCACAAGGGCACTTGCCTTTTGTTCACTACCCTCCACAAGGGCACTTGTCCTTTGGGTTTTGGGGCACTCCTTTGAACCGTTTGATTGAACCGACTGATTGAACCAACTTTGGTTCAAAGGCTTAACGTTTCAATCTTTTGTTCTACTCATTTAATTGACTACTTGAACCAACCGTGTTGAACCTTTGAACCTTTTTGGTTCAAGGTTCAATGGTTCAACGGTTCAATCTTTCTTCTTGTTGCTACATCTTTTGAAGCTATTGAACTTGTTGAAGCGATTGAACTTTGAATTTTTACCGAAGTGCTTAACTCTTTAGGCTTGCCAATGTCATTAAACCTTTAAACATGTTGAACCATTTTGGTTCAAGGTTCAATGGTTCAACAGTTCATTCCTTTGTTTGAAGCTTGCCAATGGACCTTTTGGTTGAACCTCGGCATTGAACCAAGCTTGAAAATGCCTAAGTGTTGGGAACTTGTTCCTTAGAGAGAGCTTGCCTAGTGAAGCCATTGAACCTATTAAACCTGCTAGTCCCTTAACTAAAAAATCTTGAATAATGAAAAAAATTTATGCTCAGAACAATTTTTGAGAAGGGAAGAAAGAATTTTGGCCTGCATGACCAAAATGGTTCATATGTTGTCCCAAAAATGAGTGACAGATTTTGGGAACAACAGCTGGCTCTAGTTGGGGAACTTCCTTCAGTTGAAATTTTGAAACAGCTGAGGGGAGTAGAAACTAGAATCTCTAGTGCCTTCAAGTATACCATTGGGCTACAGAGTCATGCTACCCAAAAAGAAAGGCACCAAAAATGAAAATGAAAAGCACAAAATAGAACTAAAGACTATACAAACATACATATGTACAGGTGATCTTATTTGATAATTTAAGATTTGAAGTGCTTTAGATGCTGCACACTGTGAGGCAATGAAAATGGCATTCCATCTTGATAAACCAATAAGAAACCATTTTCTCCCTAGAATCGGTGATGGGCGAATGGAACTCTCCACCAAGAATCACATTTTTTGTGCACTCTTTTTGGTTCTCTCTTCTTGCCCCATGGCAAGACATGGTCTCCAATCTAAAAATCATAAATCCTTGCTCTTTTGCAAAAGAGTTTCTTTTCCTAACTTTGACATGTAACACCATTACCATAATTTGTTACTCTTTTGGTCCAATGAAGCACATGATTTGATTGTCAACATCAAAAACCTGCCAATGGTTAGCTTTATCAGGCACACTTGGTTGAAAGACCAGTTTGGTAGTGTACATATTATCTTCAAAGTCTTTGTGACAAACCATGAGGGTTGTAGAGATAGCCAATGAATCTGCAGGATTATGAAGCTCTCTAGGCACTGCAAAAATATTGAAAGCATCAAAACTTTCAATACAGTTCCATACCAGATTATGGTAACGATGCAATCTTTTGTTCTTGGTTTGACACAGGTTTATCACCTAAAAAACCACCCGTTCAACATCTCCTTTGGCATGAAGGAGCTTGAAACCTTTGTCTTGAGTAACCTTCAACCCGAGTAACAGAGATTTATACTCAGTAGTGTTGTTGGTGTTGCTGAACTACAACTTGTATGAAGAAGGAAAAATATCTCCTTAAGGAGATATTAGAACAATCCCATCTCCAGCACCAATAGAAGAATTATTGCCATCAGATTTTAAGATCCAAACACCATCAAAAACTGATCTTCTATTAGATTTTCCTTCATTAGAGAGGGAAGATCCTTTTTCATCTGTAATATGCCCTACCAATTCTTTTGATGTCTTATTTGAATCAATTTTCATATTGTCACCTTTAGGAATTTCATCAGATGCCTCATGAACTTCCTCTATGGATAAAAATTAATTACCCATGCCTAAAGACTCAAACAAATTTTGAGCTTCAAGCGTTGATGTTTGAGTGACCACATATTTTGCTTATTTTTCAAGGAGTAGCCTCTTCATGACACCTTTGACAGGGATCCTTGCCTTAGATAGGGCCATGCTCAATTCTCCACCAACATCCTTGTAAAAATTTCACCCAAGAAAGATGTCGTATGAGGCTGGGATGTTAGCCACCAGGACTATCATCTTGATTTTATTTTTTGAGAATGCTGCAAATGCAAATTTGGCATCCTTGATTTGTCCCAATAGTGGCACTTGTTTGTTCTCCATGGAGAAGCATCTCTCAAATGTTTTGGTCAGTGTGAGACCAAGAGATTCTACCACTTTGGTAGGCATGACATTGTCAGATGCACCTGAGTCTATGATGCAATTGTTTAGCTGATGTCCATTTATCAGCAGGGAGACATAAAATGGTTCAGTCCTTCCAGGAGCAGTAGGAGAAGTAATGACAAGATTGTTTGGGGTGGACATGTTTCTTGGGGGATCACAAGTTACCTTTCTAACATCTTGTCCCAGGATGGTTTGGTTCTTCACACATTGAACCAACTTATCCAACTGCTCAAGGTTGGATTGTAGGAATTCAAATTCAAACATTCGAATCTTGGTTTTCTTGACATGTTTGACTATGTCAAATGTCTGAAATGAATTACAAATAGGGGAAGGGAGTTCATCCTTCTAGTTTTTAGGAGGGTGGGAACTGATCTGCAAAGTTGAAGTTGAAGGTGCAGAAATGTTTGGGATACTTACTTTTTTAGCAATCACTGGGTCCTTGGCTAGAAAGAGTGGTTCCTCATTTGGAAATTGAAATTACAGGTTGAGGTCGCTCCTCTATTTTTTATTTATCAACTTGCTGGGTTGACTGGTTCTTGGACCGGGTGAACATAACATATGATCCCTCAACTACTTTACCTTCACTTCTGGGTTCATCCTGATAATTCAAAAAATCAATGTTGGAGTCGCCAGCTAATTCTTCTTCTCCCTTTATGAAGAGATTAGTGTCATCTTCTGGGTTTAACTCAGGCTAGAAGGAGAAATTTGATTTTGCTTCAAGATATCTAACTGCTAAATTGGTTGGAGGTGCTTCAATGGCCAATTTCCCCTGACGGGGAGGAAAATGATTTGGCTGCCCTTGATTCCTAGCAGCATGGCCTTGGTATGACTGATTTGGGAATGCCCTCCTTGGTATATCTCTGTACAAAGGAGTAGAAGACATCCCTTGTGCCATTTGATTTTTGAGAGTAATCAACTTATTTACCAGCTTCTACACCATTGGATCAGTGGTGACTGTAGGTGAGTATTTAGAAGATGAAAAGGATTTACCTTTATTAGGATCTCTCCTTATCTTCCCTACCAAGATAAGGTCATCTTCCACCTTAATGGCCAAATTTTGAGCAGTAGCAAGGTCTATGTTGCCAGCACATCTTAGTAGAAAACTCACTTCAGATAGTTATGAGTTGATAAAGAAACATTTAAGGTTCTCAAGTGTTGGCTAAGCAATTGTGGGGATCCTATTCCTCAGCTTGTCAAATTTGGCAACGAAGTCCCTCATAGGTTCATGAGGTTCTATCTTCATCTCTATGATCTAGGCTAGTAGGGCATGCACATGTTCTATAAGCTTGAACCTAGCTTCAAATTTAGCTTTAAGAGTGTTCCAATCAGTCACAGTCTGAGCTTGTAGATGGTAGAACCAGTCTGCAGTAGCACCTTGCAATGTTTCCATAAACAACCTGATTACTACATCCTCATACTCCATGCCTATCACACCAAAGGCTATGCTGAAGGCTACATTATGTTCATCAAGGTGAAATCTCCCATCACCAAAATATTTGGAGAAATTCTTTCTTGAACTGCGTGGTAGCTCATGTAGAGGTCGAGTTAAATTGAGTGGGCCAAAAGAGTTACCCCAGGGGCCTTGAACCACCATGATTTGATTATGGAATGTGGGGATAAAAAAATCTGGGTGGAGTATGTATAGGTAAAGCTCTACTAATAGTAGAAAAAGAAGCTGTACCTTGTATTGGTGACCTGGTATTGATAGGAGGAAGACTCTTAGTTCGTTGAACTTGAAGTTGTGGAGGAAACAAATTGAAATTGCCCTACTGCACCAACTCAAAAATAGGGTCAAAAACACCTTAGGCTCTCTGGTTTCTAATATAACGTGGAGTTGCCAAATTGTATAATAAAAATGGAAAAGAATTGGCCCTACTTTAGCTTGAATCTTGAGGCTTCAAATTGCGTGCTCTTCCCCAGCAAAGTCGCCAAAAAATTGTTGGCATAGAGCTGGCAGAGAATTGACTTTTGAAATGAAATGCTTGATCTCCAGCGTCTCTAGTTTTGTAGCTCAGAGTATATAATGGAAATGGATAAGGCTATAATGATAATGGATAAGACACAAGTGATGCTTCAATATGAAGCTTGAGGCTTCAAATTGTGCAAAATTGTTGTGTCCCTAACAGAGAAAATGGATATTAAAAAAGAACTAAAATTGCTCGTTCTTCCCCAACAAAGTCACCAAAAACTATTGGCATGAATCTAGAAGTGTTATTTCTTACTTCACATCATTCCCTAGTAATATGAAATGCTTCAATTTGAATAGATTGGAAAAGGACTGGAAATGTTCATCGTTCTTCCCTAGCAGAGTCACCAAAAATTGTTGGGTGAATATTTTGTCACCAGCTAACTGATGAGAAAAATAGGTATCTTCAACCACAACATAGAGAGATTGGTCAGCTAAATGTGTAGGTTTACCACATTAGATGTGGACAAATCTCTCCTCTCATCAAGGGGAGGTTCCCTATACATATAAGGAGCTATATACTATATATATAAGCAGAAAATAACACTCAAGGGTAGGAATACACCATCCATCTCTCTTTTTTCAGAGATGATGTTCATAGACAAAGGAGAAATATTGGTGATAATAACAGGAGGCACTTCTCTTCTTTTTATAAGTGGCCTACAGCTAACAACAAGAATCCTTTCAGGTAGGTAACAAGTATCTGGTAACAAGAGTAGTAACCAACATAATGAGATGTAGCACAAAGTCTCCACCTTAACTGCCCAAGAGTGAGATACGAAAGACAATGAGGGCACAAATTCATCCTAAGGTCCTTTACACAAAAATATAAAATAGACAAACACACTAAAGTTAATTGTGGCAGCACAAAGTCTCCCACAGTTGGCTTCAGGACACCTTCCTGATTATTTCCACTAGTTTTGCTTATTTCCTTAAAATGGACAAGAACACATTCAGGAAATAGACATAAGAACAATCCCCTAAATGACACAAGTTATAACAGGACAAAGTCTGAAAGTACCCTGATTTCTTATTCAAACAAAGAAATATGATCAACAATCTGAGCTCAAAGTCTCAGTAATCGCCTTTCAATTTTGGTAGAGTTTTGCTTCTATATCTGAGAGATTCTTTGCATAAAATAGGAGATTATAATATATAGTAGCCAAGAAAGGCTTGGTGCTTTGTTTCATATAATGGCCCATGCTGAATTCAATGCCTTGAATGCATTTTCAGTTTTGTTAAAGAGGGCCATGCTGGAATAGGGCGTCTACCTTAACTATGGTGTGTTGATTCATCTCAAATGTCTTCTCCTAGGTCTGGGTCATTTGGTCCTTTTCTTGATGTTTGTCTAGCTGTCCACTTCACCTTTACTCCATGGGAGAAAAATAGGCCATGCTTTTAATGTTTGCAAGCTCAAACATCTACTTGGTGGACTATTTTACCTACTAGAATAACTCTTACGTAGATATTTCTAGTCTTTCCCTCTTTCCTGTTGTAATTTGAGCTCTCAGGCTATCTTTTCCCCCTTCTACTGGCCTTTTTGGCTCCTTCTTCAGCTGGTCACTGAGTTTTTTTAGGTTCTGCACCACATTTTAAAATCAATGGATATTTCATTACCCTGAATTTGACGTCTACAAGGACGTCATTGGTTCACTATTTCAATGGTTCGGGTGGTCTTCTCAGCTCCTTGGTTCCATCACTTCTTTGGTTCATTCACTTAAACCTTCTCCTTGAACTAGTCTCTAGAATCTTCCACTTCTTTCCTTTGCTTAGAGCTTTCTTTGAACCGTTGAACCTATTGAACCTATGAACCATTTTGGTTCAAAGTTCAACGGTTCATCTTCTTCCTGAAAAGCCTTTATTTTCTCTAAGTCTCTTGAGCTTTGAAAGAGTCCATAAAAATATGTCTATAGAGTCAGTAGAATCAAGCCTACAGAGTCTATAGAAATAAGTCTATAGTTTTCTCTAAGTTTCTCAAGCTTTGAAAGAGTTCGTAGAGTCTAGCCAGCGAAATCCGTAGAAACTAGTCCGTAGAACCATTCCTGCGGAGTCTGTAGAAATCATCCTGCAAAGTCCATAGAACTAGCTCTGCAGAGTCCGTAAAATCATCCTGTGGGCGTTTGATCATTCCTTTGGATTTATATCTTTGGAACCTCCCAAAGGGAAGTTGTACCTTCGGGCCTTGAGAAAGGTCCATTTCCTGGTCGCTAAGAGCCCCCCCGTAAGGGTACCTACCCTTCGAGGTTCTTCAGGCAGTCTTCATCTTCAATTCCTTCAGACAAAATGTCCAAAGGAATTCCTTCAGACATTTTGTTTGAAGGAAATCTTCCCTTGCCTTAGCCACTTTTTTTTTGGGCTTTTGATCATTCATTCGGGCAAAATGTTTGAAGGAATTTCTTTGGACATTTTGTCTGAAGGCTTTCCTTTGTGAAATTCTTCTGTGGAAAATCTTTTCAAAGGAATTCTTTTGGTTCCTTTATTTGGTAATTTATTTGAGAAAATGTTCCTTGCCCTTTGCAAGGGCACTTACCTTTTGTTCACTACCCTCTGCAAGGGCACTTGTCTTTTGGGTTTTGAGGCACTCCTTTGAACCGTTCGATTGAACCGACCGATTGAACCAACTTTGGTTCAAAGGCTTAATGGTTCAATATTTTGTTCTCATTTAATTGACCACTTAAACCAACTGCATTGAACCTTTGAACCTTTTTGGTTCAAGTTTCAACGGTTTAACGGTTCAATCTTCCTTCTTTTTGCTACATCTTTTGAAGCTGTTGAACTTGTTGAAGCGGTTGAACTTTGAATTTTTACCAAAGCGCTTAACTCTTTAAGCTTGTCGATGTCATTGAACCTTTGAACCCGTTGAACCATTTTGGTTCAAGGTTCAATGGTTCAATGGTTCATTCCTTTGTTTGAATCTTGCCAATGGACCTTTTGGTTGAACCTCGGCATTGAACCAAGCTTGAAAATGCCTAAGTTTTGAGAACTTGTTCCTTAGAAAGAGCTCGCCTGTTGAAGCCATTGAACCAGTTGAGCCCGCTAGTCCCTTAACTAAAAAATCTTGAATAATGAAGATTTTGTATGCTCAGAACAATTTTTGAGAAGGGAAGAAAGAATTTTGGCCTGCAGGACCAAAATGGTTCATATGTTGTCCCAAAAATGAGTGACAGATTTTGGGAACAACAAAGAAGACATTGAGAAAACTAGGTAGAAGTGAGAATGAGATTAGGGATGGATAAAATACATATTTTTATTTTCTAAGACCTATAAAACATATACATAATGGATATAGGTTTTTAATAAGCTTTTTTATGGCATAAATTTGATTTCAATCTGACTTGTCTAACACAGTGAGGTCTGTGTATAGTGAAGCCATGAGATTGGTCTGTAAAAATAATATTGCTATTGGAAATTATATTATATATATTTATATATGTTATAAATATGTTTAAGGATCATATAAAATAATTTTAATTTCATAAAGTTTTTTACACAGGTGTTCTAAATCTTAGTTTCCATGACTATGTTTTGGAATATTCAAGTAGTTTTCTGTGTGATAGTGAGAATGATGTTCCTGAGTCATTATGCATAGATTTGAATAATATATTTCATATTAAGTTGTTATATAGTTCTCATAGGTTAATTTTAATTCATTTTTATTCATTATAAATGTCTATGAAGGTGTGAAAATTCAAAAGTCCTTGACTGGGTATTTGAGACCTGTTTGTAATTTTGAATGAGCATATGGAAGTGGTTTGTTTGAGGTCTTTTTCCCTATATGGTTAATTATAATGGACATGGTGATGACCTTGAGGTCATGTAGGTTATATACATATTATTTTTTTTATTTTTATGTTACAAATATGAGTTAACACTTCATATATTCAAAATAGACTTTCTAGCAGTGAGAAGGCTTAATTGTGAGTAGGCCTAATGGTATGGTTCAAGGAGTGAAATGAGATAAATGGAATTGGGGACATAAGGAAATATTATAATGGGTATAATTAAATCATGTTTAAAGTTTTTCAACCATTTTTTGAGGCTCAATATGTTCCAAGGTAGTCAAGATGAAACGTGTGCTTTGAGAAGACCTAATTGCATTAGGTCTCTATTAGGCCTAATGGTGGTTTTGGTCCTTATGAGTGGTGATCGACCTAGGTAGTGGGTGTTTCACTTGTGAAACATGTTTTTTATATATTCCAAGTTTTATCCAAGTATTGATAGGTTTATGGATGACCAAGGTGGGTAAGATTAAGAGTCAAATATAAAAAGAAGGTCTAATAGGCCTAATTTGACTAGCTAGAATGTTGAGGGGATGAACGAATGACATAAAGGTTTGAAAACCAGGTAGAGGGATTGAATACCATTAGAGAGGTGTGTTTAATATTTCACGATTTTATAATAGTGATTATATATATATATATATATATATATATATTATGATCAAGGTAATTTGACCTAATTTTGCCAAGAAGAGGGTTAGTTGAGCAAAGAGGCCTAATAGGCTATTTGAGAGAGATAGAAGATGTGTAGAGCAAAAGAAGGTAATCATCATCAGTTGAGTTATAAAAAAATTTTAAAATGTGAAAAAATGTTCTAGGTGACTAAGTTTATACTAATTCACCTAGGAGGTTGGTGCCTCCTTGCAACTCGATGCTTGCTAAAGGACTAGTTGAGTTGGTGCTTGACTAGTGAGGGGTTGGTGCTCCTTGTGGGTTTGGTGACTCACTAAATCTTGATTAATTTTTTATATAACTATAGTCTAATATGTGTTTTAGTGGGTTTTATCCCCCATGAGGGTTTCCCACTTATCTCTTGTATTCTTATGTTGTATGCTTTAGTAGATGTTCATTTATGCATTGATTAATGTATATATATGAATGAATGCTTCATGGATGATAAGTGAAATTGAATGGTTATTTTAAGGGCACTGATTCACCCTCCACCTTTTCAGTATATGTACTTCTAAAGTGTGTGACATTTGAATATGTCCTCGCTTTTGACCCTTGGCCTTATGTGTGTGAAACATTTGAACATGTCCGTTTTTGGTTTCATTATTCATGTCTATCAAGTGTGCACTTTTATACTTTGAAACATTTAAAACATGTCCCATGTATGTGACCCTTGCCCTTTTTATTTGACATTATCCATATTTTTGTTTTTCATGGGTGTGTTTGTTGATCTTGATGTATTTTTATAAGTGCCAAGATCTATATCTTGTAATCCTAACATAATATATTAATTCTATTTTTAATTATATGAGCTTCATTGATATATTTTATAGGTCTCTCCTCTTGAGTTATATGCAAATTTCAAATCTCACTATGCTATTTCACTTTTTTGATATGTTATAATTTTCAATGATGACATATTTACTATGAATGTTTAAATTTAACTTTTATTTCGAGATAACTTTGTTTTTAGAATCAATTACCTTACCTCAAAATGCAGCATTTCATTGGGCTTCACATGTATGAGATAAATATTTTTCAAATAGAAAAAATAATTTTTGGCATAAGTACAATTTAAAATGTTTAAAAATTCAATTATTAGCACATATTTTGGGGGTATATGCCATGAATATGCACTCCTATTTTAGTTTTAAGGAGAAAATTCACATAGTTTCAAAGTTTCAAATATAAGTTACAATGAGCATTTACATATAGTTTCAAATTCTACAATTACAAAAGGGGCATGATACAATTTTGTGTCACATCCTTCATTCTATTTTGTTAGCTATGAACATGGTAGGAACATGTGTGTACTCCATTATATTGTGATCATGCATTTAGTAAAAGTTGCAATTGAATCTATAATACATCTATAATGGTTGGTTTAGTTTAGATGCACAGTGCATGACCTATATTTCATTGCGCACTCTAGCATTATGTGTGTAAATCTATTTTAGATTTCAAACCATTTTATGTCTTGGGGTTACAAATAATATCAAATGTAAATTGAGGTCTTAGAATCCCTTAATGGGTGTTATTTTTATTATACAAGTGTAGTTTCAAATTAGGGTTTGATCAACCCCAATATTCTCTAATTATTTAGGTAAGGAACCATCTTCTCTAAGTGATTCATGGGATACACTAATTATCCAATGTTTCAAGGAACCATCATCATCAAGCAAAGTCACAAAGATCATAATTGGTCTTACACATACATGTGTATTCCTATAAATGCAGCATGGATGCATGATTGAATAGCTAACAAGTGTTGCCACATCAACAAAAATAAATTTGGGTGTCCACCTTAAATTTTTCCTTCAAAATGAATATGTAAAGTGTTGATTAGGGAAGTGAACCCTAAAATTTCTAATTGTAAGTTTAGGGCATTCTTTTCTTCATGATCATGTTAGGTAATTTTGTCCCTAAAAAAATGAGATAGTTTGGCCATCATACTCACATAAAAATCACTTGAAAGACCTTTGGGGCCTTCACACAAAAAAAATATTATGCCAATAAAATTTCATAAATTATTTTTAAAAACTTTTTATTTAAGAAAAATATTATATTCTTACGCTACTTCTTCACCTTTTACTTTTATTCCAAACCCTAAAATAATTACTACGATGTTTACATGTGTAACCTACAAAAGCAAATGAAAATGTTTTCTTGGGGTTCTAAAAACTCAATAAGTATGGTGACTTCTAATGATATTCTCCTAAAACCCTATGAAGTGATTTTATAAGCATTTCTAATAGAATTTATTAATCCAAGTTTAAATTGTTAAATGGATAGTGAGATCCTTCTCATCACATTAAATCCTTTTATGCCTCTTGTCTATACTTTATGATGATATACTATTGAATTTTTTATTTCCAAGGATATTGAAGGATTATGCACTTGATTGAAGTATTGTGCACGTGATTGGTTCTATACCTTACCATTTAGATCTCTACATTCTTTTACAACCTTAGATAATGACTTTTAAGCTCATTTTGAAATCAACATTAGTATAAAAGTCACTTTTTCAAAATTATCTCAAATTAAGATAGGGTCAAATGAAACTATTAGTGAGTTTGTGCTTCAATTTGAAAATATGGTTACCAAGTTGACTTATCAACCCCAAGATAATGAACTTCAAATTGTTTTTCCCAATATTTTTCTTTCAATCATTAAGTACAAAATGGTCCCTAACACATATCATTATTTTGATGAACTTTTTCATGTTGTTAGAGAATTTGATGTCAAAATTTTAGATGAAAATGTACTTATGTATGGGTCAAATGTTCCAACCTCACATGGTCCAAAATTTCCAAGAAAGATAAAAATTTAAAACAATAGGCAATGAGAATAAGATTCAACCTAAAATGATGTTAAAAATTTGTTCAATAATCTAGAAAAACCATATAAAAAGTTAATATTAGCTAAACAATTGGAGAATAAATAATTCACTAGGCTTAGTGAAAGTCCAAACAATATCTTGGAGAGATTTCTTGATTAGTGTAGCATTATCACTTTGCTTCTAGTATGATAATTTGATCATTCAAGACCATTTTATAAGAACTTTGATGCAAAATTTTGTGATTATGATACGATTATATGGAACTCCTCTAATATATGCATTAATTTTAAACATAAGATACAAGATCTCATTTTAAATAATCAAATTAAAGTAGAGGTAACTAACAATAATTTGCATGAATTAATAGCTCTACAAAATTAACTCGTGAGTATATTTATAACCTTTTTATAGCAACAACTAATCAAGAGACAAAGAAAATGCTCATATGATTGATAAAAAAAAACATACACTACCAAAATACTTTTATGTTCATCCACTTAATAGTTTTATTTTCATGGGTAATTTAATTAATGGAAGAAAGAATGTACCTAGATTGTGTTTGATGAGATTGAGATTCCAAGTTATATCTCATAAAATGGACCTTTATTAATAAAACATTTATTGGGTAAAAAAATGAAAGGATGGTGTATATCAATGAGTTTCAACAAAAAATATATGGATGGCTTGTATACACATTATATTCACTTTCATAACACTTTTTCATAGCTAGAACTTTCAACATATTAATTTCCTTGAAATTATGTTTCTGCATATACTAAGATTAGGGCAGGTTAATTTGTAACACTTTGTGAGAGATGTGTCATGGAATATCATTATTACTACTACATTCATATCACCACATATCAAAATATTTTCCCTCCTTGATCTACATAACTTTCCTTCAAATTCTTATTCCCATTTCCTTCACACATAACTAATATCACCGACCCAACTAATGACACCTTGATGCACCCTCATTTTTTTTGACATCATCATTCACACTGATGATGTCTTATAGCACCCATTTATTGGTTGATGTCCATATTCAAGATGATGATTTTCATATTTATTTATATTTAATCAATTGATCCAATGACGTTAGCTAAAACTTAATTTTGAATTTTAGGGATTTTAATCATATTTATAAGTTTCCCTCAACCATTTCTTAAAATAAGACATGATCCATTTTATTTTATTATCCATGCAAAACCACCTTTTATAATAAAAGGAGGATTTATGATTAAGAGGATCTTACACCAGGGAAGACAAGTTAGCATAAATGATAGAAAAAATTTCTAATAATAGGATTCTCACCAGTAAAGTATACTGAGTCTTTAAACTCCCCAAATTTGGTCAACCTAGATTTTAAACGATACATCTTGACTTCACCTAAAACCATATCTCAAAAAATGTTACAAGCTAAGAGAGATATCAATGCATCAATAAGACAACCAAAGGTAAGTATCACTAACTCTAGTATCTCTTTTTTTAATATTTTGGTTGATATTTAGATATTATACATCACATGTATTTGAAATTTTAGTAATACTAGTTGAATTTATTATTAAATATTACATTTTTTTAATCATAAATATTGATTTACCCCTTAGAATAATTTTACTTCTTATTCATTTTGATTTATCACCTAATCACACCCTTAGTTTACATAATTGTTTATTCAAAATATAATAATACCTTGGATCTAGTAAGGTCCTTCACCTCCTATCTCTATTAGAGATTGATGCAAAAGTATCTAGGTAAAGTTATAAATCTTTTATCATTAAAAACATTTTTTTATTCAATAAAGGTGGACATATTTTAGTGTTTATTTCTAAATATGAATAAGTTCATCATGATATGAAGTTAGACCTTTTTTTGTTTACCAACAATTTCTAGCCTTAAACTTGAAAAAGGAATTGACATGGTGTAGAGTTTTCAATATGACTTCCTTGTTGAGCCATCATAGTTACTATGTTCTCATTAAAATTACTTTAAGGGGGTTGAACATGACATTAGTGATACAACTATTGTTTATATGGATAATACATTAAACAACATAAATATCTATTAATATTTGAAAAGAGAGAAGACCAGAATAAATCTAACATACATATAATATGTTGTGCCATAAAGCAGAGCAAGGTTGTAAGCCGGATCTATTTTTAAAAATGATATCAAGTATATAATTAGGAAGTCCATTCAAGTAACTAAAAAACAAATACTTTCTTGGACCTAATATGTCAAAGAGGTAAACTAGAGAGAGATAAATAACTTTAAACAATAACTGTAGTAACCTAAATCTGGCCATGAATAATTGATCATGCTTATGTTACCCATTTTTACCTTTAATTAACTTGTAAATTTAATTAGTGCCTATTTTACTACTTCACATTATCCTAAGTATAAGATATGACCTATTTTTATCTTAATATCATCATCCATCACATATAGAAATGTTATGATTACTAAAAACACCACTATGCATATGTATGCATTAGCCTAGACCCAAATTCTAGCACTTTTTCATAGGGGATAAGATCACCCAATAAGGAAAATATTGGTAAACCCTATTACCCCTATCCAACATTCTTATCTTACTCCTATCAATAGTTAGATTTTTAAATTGAACCCTACTTTAAGTCATCCTCCATGTTTTTAGGCTTCCTAGTGTGTGGTCATCCCATTTGAATTATTATAAAAGCACACTTAAATTGTTTATTGCATGAACTTGGAAATTTTAATTCAGAGGATTATTACATGAACTTGTAAATTTCAATTCAGAGGCTTATTTACACAAGTGCACATTGATCAAAATTTACCTATTCTTCCCAATTTAGGTTTTAAGTTCATAAAGCAATCCTCGAGTTTGAAGCTAGTTTTATGCATTCCCAATCCAACATGATCAAATATTCAATTTTATTATAGATGCATTCATATAGTCATAGGAGCATAATTACATGAATCACTTAGGTGGGAAAACTATATTGGGTTGATTTCCCTCCTTGAAGTATTGGGGATGTAGCTAGTGTTCAGTCATCACGGGGGTTACTAGGGTCAACTCAACCCAATTACACTCATATTTTTCCTAATTGCATGTCAATCAATCATTGCATGTTTTATTAGGGTTTTCAAATTAAATAAGTTATCTACAAATATTATGCACATCTTTGAAGACAAAATCAATGCACACATATATGTTTTCCACTATCACATGTAACTATGCCCTAAATTCATGTTTTCTTCAAAAGGATAAAATCAATAGATAGGGACAATAACAACTAACACGGATGTCCCTATCCAACATTTATGTCTTTATATGATCTTGAAACTAGTTTCTTTGAAGATTATGGGTTTGATTTTATTTTCATGTTTTTTACATTCTTCTAGTCAACACAGTCAACTAGAGGGATCAAAAATCTAAGTTCATCATTCAGTTACATAGTTTAGTCTTATTTACAATTGTCTTGTTTTGTTTATTTTAGTCATTTACCTTCAGTTTGTTTTTAGAAGTGTATTTACAACACCCTACATCATTCTATTCTATTTAATTCAATTAATATTAATCACCACATTACTTCAATTCAAGATAAAATATTTTGTGAACTTGTTTATCGATTGATCATTACAAACTCTAAGTTTCCCTTAGGGTTTTATCTTTATAGGGTTTCAAGATTTTTTTTTTAGCGTTTCAAATTTTTTTTGTCCTAGGTTTTTTTTTTTTTAAAAATCATTTTTATATTATTATCATTTGAAAATAATTGAATGGCTATGTTTTATAAGTAATTTTTGTTTTAAGCATATTTATTTTTTATGACATATTAACATTTCAATTTTTTTTGTCCCAGGTTTTCAAAAAAAAACCTTTTCATTTTTATATTATTATAATTTGAAAATAATTTCATGGATATGTTTTCTAAGTAATTTTTGTTTCAAACATCTTTAGTTTTTATGACATATTATATTCCCTTAATCAATAAAATCATTCCCATGTAATAAAATGAATCAAATCATAAGGTACGACATAAAAAGTACTAATGAATATTTTTGTAAATTCAAATATAACATGGGAACAAGAGGAGTCAAATAGTCAAGATGCTATAAGGCGTCCTCCTAACCCTCAAGATTGTGATAGCTAATTTTATTCTAACCATGTCTATGTTATCACTATCCCAAGAGGTAAGGTGACCCATAATATATTTAGAAATTGAAATAAGAAACATGTCCTTCCTCAACCTCATCCACCTCCCATATCTCATCTTAATGGTTTTTGTATGTATATTCAATCAGAGTAACCTAGGGTTTGTGTTTGTGAAGCCTTTACGGATCAAATCATCACTAGGAGCAAGTCAATAGATGAATTGGAAAAGTCAAAACAATATTTCACTTAAATTATCACATCATGAGAAAATATTAGCACATATACAAAGAATCTAAAACATGCTAGTGTCAATCATGTATTTACATCTTCATCTATAAATTTTGTGTCTAACAAGATTTCATACCAAGATTAGAAGTAAAAATATAATACATCTGCAACTAGTGATTAAAAAATGCACAAAAAGCTACCAAGAGTTCAAGTAAAATTTTAAGATAAATGCTTCAAAACAAATTGATAAAACTACCTCCTATACATCCTTTAAGAAGGTCAGAATATTATTATGCATATCATAGAATACATGGGCATCATACACATAAATATTTAGATTTGAAGGAACAAGGGAAAATATAACAAATGATAAAATTAGAATTAGTGCAAAATGAATAAAACAAATAGGCATGATTCAAAAGGAAAATATCATAATAAGAAAGCTTACATAAGTTACATCAAGGAAAGATACTAAAAGATATATTACCAAAATATAAATTGCTAGAACAAATTTAACATAAGCAAGAAGGCGCATTTGTTGAAATATTTCTCATGAGTGAATTTTCAAAGAAAAATGTTCCTAAAAAATGTAATGATAAAAGTATGGTTGATAAGGATTCAAACATCATATATGTTCCATGCATAAGGGCACAAGATAATTCTAGCGCTATCAAATATATAGCTACTTCTTCAAGTTGAGAATTCAAATCACAAATTACTTCTCTTCCTAGTGTTCAAAAAATGAGACATGGTTCTTCTCTAGTTCAAATTGAGATACCAGATCCTCATAATGATGAACATACTCATGAATGGTATATATGGTTTTTAATATATAAATTCACAAGATGACAAGAGTGATGAACCAAAATTTTGGGATCAAGAATATGATTATGAGCATGATAATGATTATGTAGAATATTATTAGAATGACACAACTAATATGCAAGATGAATATGGAAATATAATCGAGGGTTATAATACACATGATCTAATACCTACATAGAGGCATCCAATTTATGAGATACTTGGATTTTATTATCATAATTTATTGTACATAGTTTCTAGATTGTTGCATTTTATCATTCTATTTGTTTGCATGTACAATCATTTGATTAGTTCTGCACCCTTGGATTTTATTGATTTTTTGCCTCTTCAACCTTTTATTTCACTTTCCAATTATAAATAACTCAAAACAATGATCTATTATACTAAAACAATCCATTTAATTCACTCTTTTCATAGTTTGCATTAACACATTTTCACTTTTCCTACAAAATAGAATTGCCCAAAAGAGGATAAAATCATTTGTCATTATTGTCCTAATTGGTTGATCTTGTCCTTTATTTTTTTCCTAGAAAGAACATTTCCAGTACACAAATCCTTAAATCTTCCAATTTTCATATTACTCACTCAGTTTAAGTATGCAAATCAATATGGTTCATGCAAAATATATTTTTTCAAACTATATTTTTCATACATGCGACATATTTTGACAATTGTACATTTAGCAAAATGAGAATGTATGATCAATCTTTTGCATATTATTTTTGTTCCTGCATGCTTCCCAATGTTATAATGGGGGCATATTGTTCACATGTGTCCATAAAAATATTTTTTAATGCATCTCTCACATTAACACTTGTTGTGAACTGTTCAGATCTTTCTCACCTCTTCTATTTTTGACACCTTGCTTCATTTCAATTGTTTATTGTTCTAGTTTTAATATTGTATAAAAATAAAAATAAAATCAAATACTTTAAAAAATTCATAATTAGGACTTGTGCATGATTGGTAATCTAATTTACATATTTTCAATATTTTATTTATCTCATCATTAATAGATATCATATTATTTTCATATCACACATGCATTTCACTAGTATTCATGATTGTTGTGCATGACATACAAAATTTTCTAAGGAATAAGATGTTAGACTTTCCTTTACCCATTAGCCTTGCTAAGTTGGGGATATCTTAATCACAAGTGAAAATATGAGGGTGTTATCATTTTATGACCCCTATACTATTGATCTTTCATCTTATTTAAAAATGTCTTGCTAACATATTTATCTTACATAGTGTACACAAATATGTTATTTGATAGGATATGATCACATTACATAGGAATAGTTTGCACTAACTTTGTTAATTCTATGTTCAATTGGCATTATTTAATTTTACATAGTAGATCATTTGTTTATTATCTATTATGTTAGCCCTTGGCCCATGTGTAAAAACTCGATCAGTGCATTCTATGAGATCTTGTGTGTTTTGTGAAAAATTTTAACATGTCCTCACTTTTAACCCTTGGCCCTATGTGTGTGTAACATTTGAACATGTCCCTTTTTGGTGACATTATTCATTTCTATCATGTGTGAAATTTTCCTTTGCCTTTTCATTCAACATTTTCTATCTTTGTGTTTGTTGTGTGTGTTTTTGTTGATCTTGATGGATTTTGATAAGTCACAAGATCTATATCATGCAATCCTAACATAATATACTAATTATATTTTTAATTATATGAGCTTCATTGATATATTCTATAGGCCTTGCCTCTTGAGTTATATGCCAAATTCAAATCTTAATCTGTTATTCCACTTTTTTGATATGTTACAATTTTCAATGATGACATATTTACTATGCATGTTTAAATTTAAATTTTATTTTGAGATAAGTTAATTTTTAGAATCAATTCCCTCACCTCAAAATGGAGCATTTCAATGGGATTCTCATGAGAAATATTTTTCAAATAGTAAAAATTAGTTTTGGCATAAGTATAGTTTCAAAAGTTTTAAAATTTAGTTATTAACACATATTTTGGGGTATATGCCATGCATATGCACTCCTATTTCAGTTTTAAATAAAAAATCCACATAGTTTCAAAGTTTAAAATACAAGTTACAATGAGCATTTACATACAATTTTAAATTATACAATTACAAAGAGGGCATGATATAGTTTTATGTCACATCTTTCAATCTATTTTTATAGATGTGAACATGGTAGGAACATGTGTGTACTCCATTATATTTTTATCATGAATTCAGGAACAAAGTTTCAATTAAATATTTAAGACATCTATAATTCTTGGTTCAGTTTAGGTGCTAGTACATTATTTGGATTTCATTATGCACTCTAGCATTATGTGTGTAAATCTATTTTAGATTTCAATGCATTTCATGTTTTAGGGTTACAAAGACTATTAGATATAAATTTAGGTTTTATCACCCCTCAATGGGTGTTATTTCTATTCTACAAGTGTTGTTTCAAGTTGGAGTTGATCACCCCCAATCTTCTCCAATTGTTTAGCTAAGGAACCATCTTCTTCAAGTGCTTCATGGGAGACACTAATTATCCAATGCTTCAAGGAATCATCATCATTAAGAAAATTCACAAAGAGCAACATTGGTTTTACACATACAAATGTATTTCATCCATGCTTTCAATTAAATTGTAAATTTTTAATGAATCTTCAAATTTAGTAAAATTCATTTCAATTTTCAAATTTTCAAAGTTCAAGCAAAATTTCAAATTCAATATTTTCAAATTTTAATATTCAAATGAAAAAAATAAATACTCCATGTGTTTTTTAGGGTTTTACAAAGTGTATAGTGCCTTTCATGATTTAAGTATCCATATCAAATACAAAGTGTGTATAACACACTAAGTTATAGCTTTCTTTTGATATAGTAATCTCATTTCTAGACTAAAGGGTTGGGGGGGACATAGTAACAAAAATATGGTCATGAATACTTGATCATACCTATTTTACCCATTTTTACCTTTAATTAACTTGTGCACTTGATTAGTACCTATTTTGTTACTTCACCCTATCCTAAGCATAATAGAAGACCTATTTTTATCTTAAGGCCATCATATGTCACACAAAGAAATGTTATGATTTATAAAAACACCACTATATATTTATATTTTTTAGACCTAACCTAAATACTAACACCTTTTTTTAGGTAACATGATCACCCAATAGGGATAATAGTGGTAAACATTAGTTTCCATATCCAACATTCCTATCTTTTTCTTGCCAATAATAATATTTTCAAATTGAACCCTCCATTAGGTCATTTTCCATGTTTTAAACTTCCTAGCATGTGGTCATCCATTTTTAATTTCTATAAAGGCACACTCAAATTATTTATTACAAAAATTTCATAATTTTAATTTAGATGTTTATTTACACAAGTGCACATTGAGAAAAAGTTACCTATTCTTCCTAATTCAGGTATTAAGCACCTCAAATAGTCCTTAGTCAAGTCTCAATCTAGTTTTATGTAGCCCTAACCCTATACTAACATGATCAAGTATTTAATTAAATTTTATATTTATTAATATAGTCAAAGGATCATAATTGCATGAAGAACTTATATCAAATAACTACATTGGGCTTGATTTCCCTCCTTGGAGTATTGGATATGTAGGCATAATTCAGTCATTTTGGGGATGATTAGGATCAAATTAGTCCAATTATACTCCTATTTTTCCTACTTTTAGGTAAATCAATCATTGCATGCCCTACTAGGGTTTTCAACTTCATAAAGTTATCTACATGTCTTCTACACATCTCCAAAGACAAAATCAATGCACATAGGCCTATTTTCCACTGTCGCATGGGATTATGCCCTAAATTTCTATTTTATGAAAAAGGAAAAAATTGATAGACATGGATAATAACGACTAATGTCCATGTCTTTATCTAGTATTCCTATCCTTGTATGCTATTGAATCCAGTTTCTTGAAATATTTTGGGTTTGATCATGTTTTTCTATTTTTGCATTCTTCTAATCAACACAATCAACTAGATGAATAAAAAACCAATTTCATTTTTCAATTTCATAGTTTAGTCTTATTTGCAATCATTTCATTTTGTTTATTTTAGTCATTTATATTTATTTTGTTGTTAGAAGTGTATTTACATCACCCTACATTATTTTATTCTATTTATCTAAATATGGATTGATCACGACATTAATTCAATTCAAGATAAAATAATAACCTAAAGGTATATAAACTAAGGATTATAACCAAGAGGTATCTAACTAAAGATGTAAATACATGCAAAGATAACATAATATAACCTAAGCATGGGAATAGAAAAACATTCTACTCTAGTATATGCATATATAAAAACCAAATAAATAAATAGTTTAGGGATATGGATACTTAACTTGGGTTGACTTGTAGATGCATCAATATCCCCCTTGGATCAAGTGGAAGTTTATGAGAGATGGTTTAAGTGAGGCATGAGATGTAAAGAAGGAGACATATGTATCTTTAATTGGGGACTTAAAATACTATGTGTACTTTGTTGAGGAACTTATGTTCTTAAAACTCCAAAGACCTTATACAAACATAGGCCTCCACAAGTATAATCTCATATACCCTAATTCCTCTTCTTATATTAAAGGTAGGTTTCCAATCACAGGAAAAAAAAAGGTTGTGTACTTAAATAATAATGATATCTTGGAACCTTATATTTACAAATCCAAATCATAAAGTGCCCTATGAAATATGTTGACAAACTTGGCCTGGATTGATATAGTGTAGATAAATGGGATGAAAATAATATTATGTCAGCTAAGGCCAATAAAATACAAAAGACACCAAACTGACTTGGTAGGATAGATATATTTGGGAAGGGACCACATGCAAGAAAATTATTATGTTGGTCATTGCTAATACAATATAAAGTCTAGGGAATACTATAAAATTAACTTGGCATGGCTGAGTTAGTAGGAAAAATGTATGAAAATAGGAAAAAGAGGAACAATGAAATGAAAAGAGTACTAGAGGAGGTTAGACTAATCAAGTGGCATGATAATGAGTTTAAATAGGTATATATGGTGATCATATAATAATCTCTCACAAAGTGCCTTGAGCTCACCCATACCTATCATGGTGTAATCCTTAGAACATACACTTAGAGATATCAATGTACTAATGAGTATTACAAGATAAATCATCAATAACTAAAAAATATAGGTGAATATAATTTCCCCACCCATAGCTTTTCACTTGTCATAATAGCGTAATGTGGGATGATGATTTTTAAAAGAACATAGAAACATAAAAGATAAAATAAGGTCTTGAAATAAATGAGATAAATTAAAGTAAACAAATAATATATGTACCTTCACTTATCTAAGTGGATTTAAATAATGAGATATGGTGTAAGTGTGGTTCTAAGATGATCCTAGCAGGATGAGTGCATAAAATATTGTTGTAAATTGCTAAAATTATATTGCAACTGATTAGATAGGATTAAAATATAAAATAATTTTTTTATATTTATCAAAAATATTTTATTAGTACCACAAAATTTCTTGAGATGTCAAGGTTATGGTGTTTCTTTTTGTTTGTCAAAAGGACATGTGGAAACAAAGTTATAACCAAAATGCGGAGTCTAAGAAATAAAATTGGAAAGGTTTTAACTTTACAAAATTTGATATAAATATGTTGAACATATATTCATTTGAACATTTGATATGGTTAAGTATCAATTACAGTTGGCTGATATAGTCAAATACATAGAGTATATGGTTTATGTAATATAAATTTAGATGGCCATTATAATTTAAAAATAAATACATAGCCAATAAAATAGATGTATATGGCTGATGTAATAGAAAATTAGACACAAGACCTATATAATAGCTATAGATGGTCAATATAGTTATTTTTTCTAATTTTGTATAATTATTTAATTTTCATTTGTATTTTTTTGTTAGATAAAAGACTAATTTAATTTTTTTTTGGTATTTTATAGGCATAGTGATGAACACATCTATGAAAAACCATCGATGCATCTTCGCTACCATATTTATTGGCTAGAATTTCAGATGAGGATAAATATATATTGATCAACCTAGGGTTTAAATAGATTATTGAGATGTGTAAGGTGCCCTTAGAGGGAGATTTATTACTAATGTTCTGGGGTCACTAGAAGATGATTTATCATACCATTGTATGTTAGGTGGATAGTACACTTTCAAGGTTACCATTATACTATAGGATGTGCATTTTATTTTGGGATTGCCATTAGATAGTACACCCATGGTCCATGATGTTCTGGAGACTATGGCCCAGAGATGAAAGTTAGATCATTTAGCCACATGGTCAGACATATTTTACCATTAAACACAATTGTACAATTTTTAGATATATGTCTCACACATCTTAGACAGCCAAAAAGTGATTATAGGCATGATGACCAGATGAGTGGTTTATCACAAGTCTAATAGATGAGTCACACTAATTTTATAACATGGGATTCAGTATCAGGGTACATCTTGTGTACAAATTTTATTACATTATGATGAGGTGACAAATGATGATGGGGCCAGTCATATAGTTTGCTTATTGAATAAATGAGAGGTTTTTTATGTATTAAACTATAGGCTTACCATGTTATATCCTCTACCATTTTACCTAGGTGAGATAATGGGCATAGGATACTTTAGATAAGTGCATTAAATGGTATCTAAGGTTGGATACCATTCCTAAGGATGATATCACATTGATTTATCAAAAATAGACCATGGACAAATAGCCATCATGGCCATCTAGGTGCAAGCTTTAGGATTATTCAAGATTATCGACCACTATAGTTAGTGGATAGATCTACACTCTTGAGATAGGGTTTTGGGATAGTTATAATAGTTGTATCTAGTGGCACCACTAACCTTTCCATAATACATGGTGAGACATTCTAGAGAGCTGAGGAGGGAAAGAGGGTAGGAGCCTCCACCAGAGGTTCCAGTATTGAGACCATGACATGTACTTTAGTTTCAAAGGAGGAAACATTGACATTAGATGGTAGTTGAGGTAACAGTAAGAGGATTTAAATCAATAATTCCTTCATAGGATTTCCCAAATATACACATGGTTGAATTTCTAATGGTGATAACTCAGACATGGACTAGGTGCATAGTGTTAGAGAGTAGTAGGGCGGTCAGTCATTATGTTGTAGATATAGATGGGGGTAATGGCCTTTGTAAGAGGACTTAAATCAATAATTCCTTCATAGGATGTCCCAAATACACACATGGTTTAATTTCCAATGGTGATAACTCAGACATGGACTAGGTGCATGGTGTCAAAGAGTAGTAGGACGGTCAGTCATTATGTTGTAGTAGAGAGATGGGGGTAGTGGAATTTGGGGCATGTTAGATGGAGGAAAATATAATGGTGGCCTTGGTGGAAGATATGATAGAGAGACTATTTGTGTAGATGACACACATTCAGGTATAAAATGATGGTTTTAATTTTGATCACTATATATCTATATTTATAAATAGACATACTAGAAAATAGTGATAGCTACATTTAATCTAGATTTATATATCTTGATTTGATGTTAATTTTGGTTTAATTTTTCAAATGTAGTGGATATGAAATAATGGGGGTCTCTAATCAAGGTCACACACCATGAGATCTTAGATGTTATGTTTCTTGAGCACAACACAATGACAATGTTAGATCTTATATCACCATTTTTAGGAGAGAATATGATCTACTTTATATTATTTATAGAGGTTACATGGGCACTATTGTAATGGGGTTAGGATCATGTTCCTTATAATTATACAATAATACCATCAGGAGAGGAGGTTACATCTTGGAAACATGTAGCCATAACAAAGGAAACCATAAAAATTGAGTAGACGACACACATGGCTACAACACTAATAGGAGTGGCAAGATAATATACATTGATAGTTTTGGTCAGTTGCAACCACAATTTACCTAATTAGAGGGAGAGGATAAAATATTATGGTTAGGACCACTATCTTGGTGAGATCTCTTTCTATCTCTTAATAGATCATATCCCATCCCTCACCAAGGGATGAAGGTGGCCACTAGCTTCTGATGTATATATGTATTTATGCTTGGATGTATATGATATCTAGAAAGCATTTGATCTATATATATCATTTATTTTCACATTTTAATCTATATGGGTAATTTTGATTTGATGTGCAAGTAGATATAATAATGTATCATGGTTGTATATGTTACCATGGTTTGTTGTTTTGTATTGTATGTTTCATTATTTTTTAGCAAAAGTGAATATATATATATATATATATATATATATATATATATATATATAATGAAATACTAAGTGTAAAAATAACATATAGAGTAAGTAAATATAAAAATATAACAAAGAAAAGATACACAATAAGATTATAAAAAGACATAACATGTAGATTGATATGATAATATAAAGTAAATATAAGATTTACAATGATAGTAATTGATAATAAGAATATCCAATGTGAGTAGATAATAAAATATACATCAAACAAAGGATAAATTGACACCAAATGTAATTAAATGAAAGATAATCTAATAAACAAAAGATTTTAAATAAAGGCTAAAACAATATCAAATGCAAATAGATCAAAAATCTATTTAATCAAACAAAAGACATGTAACCACTGATAATATCATAAAATGATTATCAAAATCTAATAAAAGTAGATAAGAGAGATCTAAGGCAAACAAAGGATGTGAACATAAGTATGAAATTATTGCAAGACATCAAATTTAAGTAGATAAGATAAATATAGATCAAACACAAGATGTGAAATGACTGGAAGAAAGGAAAGAAGAAACCACCAAATCGATGTGTACACTAGAGTGTCACCTAGGAAAACACAACCATATAAAGCCATTTACTAAATGATAAAGATGGTGAAAATGTGAAAGTGATGGGCATTTGTGAAGAGGACTTAGTTTTACTCCCCAAAGTCTTACCATGTGATACATAAATTGAAAAGATAAGACACATAATAATGAGATCTATGAGAGTCAACTATGAACCAAAGAGATAGAATAATGGACAATAAAGAAGATGGAGGTGATAAACTAATAATAATATTTATCTAGGGGATATTAGGAGTGATAAAATGCAAGTATAAGGAAACAAGGCACCAAAAAGGTGATCTATAAATATTTAATGAAGATAATAAATTCTAAGTAAGTGGGAAAGGTTAAGAGTTTTCAACATCATAGATCTAGAAAAACCTACCTATAAATTGTAAACCTTGGGATAACAAATGAAGCATATAAATTATCCCATGAAGGCTAAATACATGAAGAGTAGAAGGATCCTACCTTCCCACTCCTAAGGACCCCATCAAAGCCATCAAACAACTATGAGGGTTAGGTATTGATGTGATAAAGTAGGTGGCATTAATTATATATATAAAGCCTCCTACCCCAGTCTACCTACCTAATGTTCTCAAACAGACCATGATTTTAAATTGTGGAGTTTGAGCTTCAACTATGATAGAGGTGTGCCAACATGTGATATTATAAAAATAAGCTACCAAAGAGTCTAAAAATGAGGTAATGGTTGAATAAACCCAAGAGGAAAAGACTTATAAAAGAAGTTTTCAAAGAGTCCAAAAAAGGAGACAATGGTCAAATAAACCCAAGAGGGAAAGATTATAAAAATAAATACTAGAAGTTAACTTTTAAGAAAGTAAAGAACATGATATAAGAAAAGTAATGAGATAAATAATTGCACATTAAATAATAGGCATATCCAAATAAATATGTTTCATCTAATGCATAACCATCATTATAATCAGGTGTTGTGAGATCTATGATGAGGGATTAAACCACAATGTCACTTTAAAAATAGTAGTAATAGGAGATTTATTTGAAATAATGACTATCATGGGTATCTTGTCAATTTCCCACTTGTAAAAATGTGGTCTCAAGCTAGGAGGCAATTTATATATAATGATAGGAGGAAGGTCATAAGTTTAGATTATAAGGTTAAAATCATTAGGGTCATCATTATCAAAATCAAGAAGGTTGGGTGGGATATTGCCCCAAAGCTCTAGTTGACCAATACAACCTCTAATTGAAATGATTGCATAGTTAAAATGCTAAAACTAATGAAAATGAATACTTGGGAGAGGTTCAAGGGTAGTGTATTACAAACACCACATTATTGAACTTGTTCATAATTACAAGAGTTTGTATCACCTTAAAATTTGTACATAACTTCTAAATAGGGATTTTAACGTGTTGGCATGTGGAAGAAGTTATGGCCCCCATGCGATAAGTCCAAAGGTAGCCAAGAAAGATGTTATATGATAAAGGAAAGTTGAAATTCATAAATTTCACCCTAACCATTATAGAACATACCATGATAGGAATCCAAATGCACCCCATTTGTGTCATTTATCTTCGGTCATATCCTATGCACATGGTATGAATGGTCTTCAAATTATTTATAGAATACGTAAGGTAATTGATGACTCATAAACATGTTACACAAGTATTATAACCTCCATCAACAAGGGCTATCTTGAATTGGACATCACCAATTTGAATGCTAATAAAGGGGTGAGGGTCATCCATACGAAGAAGGATTTCATCTAGGATCATAGCTTGGATTGAAATTTCAAAGAAAAAGGTTTGGTCCACTATCATATCAACTTGGATATATATCTTTGCATTTTTGCATAATAATTTCCTCAAAACCAAGAAAAGTGGCTTCTTTCCCCATAGGTGGTGGTTGAAGAATGTCCATGTCAAAAAGTGTTTGCTTTAAATGGTTTCAATGCTTAGGAGAGGTAAGCATAAGCTTGAGTAAAGAAATATGACTAGAGAGATTAGAGTGTTTTTCAATGGGATCCCATTCTTCAAGATAAAGGTGAGATAAATATGACTCAAAAGTTAAGAAACAAATATTTGATTAAAATTAGGTTTGATTGTGCAAAGTTATGGACCTGTATTTTGTTGATTTTTGACTTGTTTCAATGATATTGACCATGCCGTTATAATTTGTTTTTATTATCAAATAAAAAGAAAAAGACTGATAAACCAATACAAGAGAAGAAATGTTAACATAATAATTATGTTAAAATTGAACAAGATAAATTGCATACATAATATTACATAGTACACAAGATTTCACCTAAGAAAATCTTATGGAAAAAAATTCAACATGATAACATCCTTTATTATTGTATTAACTTAATTATCTTGTAATACAGTAGTGTATTTCTTAGTTTTACTTTTCCCCTATTGCATGTGCAATTATATATATGCACATCAATAGGTAATTGCCTAAGCAATCTTACAATGCCATGGATACCAAAACTATGGGCCAAGAATGCAACCCATAATGATTCCTCATAAAACTATGGGTCATAACGCCACTCATATTATTACCATAGGTAAAAACACCTATAGGATCACCAAAAAAATTCGTTCCTAGAACAATTTTTTTCACGATGTGTCAAACCTTAATTGTCATGCTTGGCTATACAATACCTAAGGAGTGTAACACATGCAAAGCATACAACAAATATCCACTATTCTTGGTACTTATCCTCCCCTGTTTTCAGATGAAGTAAGTCTAATTTATTGTAGTTTATTGTATTTCTCCTAATTTATATTGTGCCCATTGTTTTACTCCACTAAATAGTGGCATTCACCCCTCAATATCATAATTTATTAAAACTTAGGTACTATTTTATTTTAAATAATATAACTATATTTCCAAAAACTAGTATATATATCTTAAATACATCTATCTGAAAAATGTAGAGAGATATCAATCTCAAAGGCCTTTACTTTAGATTTTTCACATACAACAATTATTAATTTTTTTTACTTTCTTCACAAATTTTCTATTGAGTGGGGACAAATCATGTCAATCTAACTACATCAATGTATTAAGCTCGAAAAAATATTTTTGGGAGCTCCAAACTCCATCGTATGGCCAAGACATTACGATTTTTTTATTGGTTTCTCTAAGGAAGAAAGATAAAACTTAGTGACAATCAAATGGACATCAAAATTAAAAGTGAACACAATAGCAAATATTACAACCTACCACCACCCCTAGGTACCATTGTAGAATATCTCTCATATAATAATTATAATAATAGCACTATATAAATAATAATTTTTTTTAATAGTCTATATCAAGGCACTGTCTTAAATATATGTAATACATGAAATAAACTAATCGATGTGAGATCAACTATCCAATATAAACAAATAGGCGACCCCGCAACTCACTCTCTATCTATTCTATTCTATGTGGCTCCACCCTCCTCCTCCTCCTCCCCCTCCCTCTATATATATATGAATGTGGGGAACATATATGGGAGACTTAATATCTAAATTCATATATGACGACAACCTACTCTGTATAGTTAAGTCAAAGAAAATTCTCTCAAATTTAAAGCTTTATTCAATTTTATCCAGAAATGGAAGGCTCTCCAAATAAATCAATAATATATTAATTTTACGAGATTTTATAAATTTTTACACTCCACGTTTAACCCGTATCAAATGAAAGATTGTGATTTTTTATTTTTTTTTTTATATTGAAATTTTTTGAGAGATTTTTACCTTGATGAGCTGCAATTATCATTGAATTATCTATCCACTTTCCGAAGATGCAGTCGACACAAGAACAGCTTCTCTTTCATGGTGGCTACCAACCCCCATAAAAAAAACTTTGATGTCGACGTCCACTTTCTAGTGAGGATAATCCTAAAATATTCTATTTTGGAGTTGAAATTTAGATCGCAGGCTTCAACACATGCTCATATTCTTCCCCACCAACTTTAAATCAATCGACATGTCGCTCTCAGTGTCTCACTACAGAGGCGGCAGGAATTGAGGTTTGACGCACCAGAAAGCAACGAGTTCGGGTCTGCCACCTTGATAGGTAGAGATTTTAATGATGTTTACCAGACTAAGAGATTGTATTTGTATAGAATTTCAAAAGCAAAAAGCATAATTGAAGGAGTGAAAGAAATTTTTTTTGAAAAAGAGAAGATTCACTGATTTATTTTTGAAAGTTTATTTGTGGATTTCGATTAGAAGTTTTTTGCGTTTTCAATAATATGGCGAGCATAGATATTTCTTGTAAGTTGTTTAAATATGTATTCGTATTTTTTTTAACAATTTCTTTTTTAAATATGATAGATAGATAGATATTACTTGTAGGTTTTATTTGGATTACTTATTATATCGGTAGTATCATATGGTTGTAAGGTGTGGATTAGTGGAACAACAAGTTTGAAATGGAGGCAAATTGAAAAGATTCAAAAACGTCTAATCATAAATAATTTTAAAATCAAGGACTTGGTACCATACGAATTTATTCTTGCAGAAACAGTGAGTTTTTCTTTAGAGGCAATCGCTTTGACCAAGGTATTATGTTATTTCAAAAAAATAGAAAGCATGAAGACCGACAGATGGCCAAGGGCAGTAAAAGAAGAAGCACTGCATAGGAGGAAGAATACTTGGATGAAGCAGAACCACAAGTGGATGAATAGATGGGATATCAATCTAATCAAATATCCAAATTGTAACAAAGACAAATAATTGCATGAATGAAAATTTCAAAATGGTAATGTGAAGGAAAAGGATAAGCAAAAAAAGATAACACCACATTTCAATGTTCAACTCAACTTACGAGCAAAATGAAAAAGCATATATAGGCATCGAAATCAATTGGAGGGAAAAGATCCTCATTGCTCAATTAAGAATTGGTTCTCCTAGACTTCGGTGCGAGACAGGGAGATGGATGAATCCTAAGGGGCAGTGGAACGAGAGGGTTCATGTTTTTTTCACCACAAGAGCGAGTAAAATGGAAGAGCACTTCATCCTTAAATGTTCTCAATACTTGAACATATGAGCCAAATATGTGGAAAATTTAAGAGTTGACTGCATGGTAGATATATTTGAGAAAAAAAGATTTAAAAAGTTGGAACAATGTTAGTCCAATTCAACAAAAGACCGAGCAGTGTTCTAAAAGATGATAGGACCTAAGTTCCCCAAAGCTCTGACACAACTTGTCAGATTTAAGAGCACACATGATTACCTTTGTATAAGCAACTTAAGATTGCAGAAATAACCAGAAGAACAAATAACTATCAATGAGAAAACACACAGAATATGAGAGGCAACACACAATTGTATTCAACTCATTACAAAGAAAATTACAATAAAGAGATCACACTCTTCTTCCACCTCTATGAGGCTTCCTCCTCAAGGGCTCCAAGTAATCTTCCCACCTGAGTAATCTTCTCTCATAGGTCACAACTAACAACTAACACAAGCTGTTGTTCACCTCATTGTACATCCAGTATAATCGAGTACGAACCGGTACTCCAAGTAGATCTCACCATGATCCTGCTCTTGATGTATTGTTGTCACCTTGATCTTGCTCCCCCGCCGATCCTGTTCTGACCCTCGCATACACACATCCCTGCAGACCAACCTGATCTTACTTATCACATGTAGATCTCCACCATGATCCTGCAACACCCTGCATATCAAACCTGATCTTACATACATGGGGATTCCTACTTGATTCCACCATGGGAAGAACTCTCCAAGCTCCACACTTGGGTTCTACAAGTTTAGCACTTAAAAATACAGCCCATGAGTCTATTATATAGATCTCATGCATACAATAATTAGACAAGCGGCTCAAAGATTCGAACTGGTCTTTATCATGCAAACTACGCATTCACTTAACTGACTGTTCGTCAACAGCAGTTTGACCGCCACAGGCGACCGACGTCGGTCCCTGCCTTACTGGAGGTGACCGACGCCCGCCGATCTCCTACCGATGTTGATTTCCTTCTGTGCTCCCCTGACTGACGTCGGTTGTGGCCTGTCGACGCCGGTGACTGTCATGCTCAGAAATCCTCCATGTTTGCCTAGGGTGAAGCTTTTAGCTCCACATCCTAACAAAAGATGTCTTGTGTCTCCATAATCATTGAATAACTGAAGTAATTGGTAGTCCCATAGACTCTTCAGTCTC
Source organism: Torreya grandis (assembly GCA_037957365.1). Classification (NCBI taxonomy): domain Eukaryota; kingdom Viridiplantae; phylum Streptophyta; class Pinopsida; order Cupressales; family Taxaceae; genus Torreya; species Torreya grandis. The sequence continues at coordinate 105,621 of JARHVA010003640.1, forward strand.
GTAAACGTAATTAAAACCATATCATTTCATTTCAAATATCTAGTTTGAATGTCGTGGAGCACTCCAAATTATAATACCATTATATTTCAACCATCTCTCATACACTAAAAAAACATATCCTCTCTTCTCACTTTTCTTGAAATCTTCTACTTACGACTCTCACATCAAAATTTATTTAATCCTTTCTTCCCACTTTTCTTGAAATCTTTTACTTACCACTCCCACATCAAAATTGATTTAATCACATTAACCACTGTTAAACACGATAATATAGTAATATATTTTCCTTCCCATCAACTTTAGTAAGGACTCTCCACGTCAAACTCGATAAATTCTGAATTCTCTTTAGAATGGCAGCTTTGAATGGAAAATTACGTGAATCTTGGCCGCCACATTACAACGTCCAAGTCCAACCACATGCTAAACATGATTACGTGAAGGACACTGAGTTTTACTAGGGAATGTCAACAAATTACACTAATAATATTCAAGGAAGACGCTAAGATTGAATAAGTCATCTTTTAAATATTAAAATGAATATTTTTATTAAACTTTATATTAATAGTGTGTGAATTTATTTAAAGATCGGAATCATGTTTGAATGTGAACTTGTCAATTTCACAATTAATATGTATTTTTTTTTAAAAAAATTGTTAGTATAAATTTTTAATAAATGTATTTTTTAGTTTATATTTACTTTATTTTGTACAACATATTTAAATGTCAACATTATTAAAGAAAAAATATAAACATTTAACTCATAATTTTATAAGATATAAATTTAAAAGAAAGATAAAAACATTTAACTCGTGATTTTATAACACATCAATTTAAAAGAAAGAGATGAACATTTAACTTGTGGTTTTATAACATATAGATTTTTGATAAATAAAATTTTAAGTTTATATTTATTTTATTTTATATAATATAATTAAATTTCAACATTACATAATGAAAAGATAAATATTTACCTTGTATAATATGTGTGTGTGTGTGAGATGTTGAAATTTAATTATGTTAATATTATTAAAAAATATAAGTAATTTTATAATATATAAATTTTTGATAATATTAACGTAATTAAATTTCAACATCACATAAAAATATAAGTGATTTTATAATATATAATTTTTTGATAAATGATTTTTATATATATATATATATATATATATATATATATATATATAAACACTTTGTACTAACGTAATTAAATTTCAGCATCACATAAAAATATAAATGATTTTATAATATATAAATTTTTGATAAATGATTTTTAAATTTATATTTATTTTACTTTTTACAACACAATTATTATTTAATGAAAAGACGTAGATATTTAACTATTAATTACGTACATATGTAATGTTTTGAAAAGTATTGATGTTTTATTTTTTTTAGCACCACTTAAATACAAAAAATGGCAAGTGGATTATTCAATTTATGAGATATAGATTTGTGAAATAGATAAATGAGTTATATTGAAATACAATGTAAATATTTATAAATATTTAATTAGGCTTAAAGCATATATAAAATAATAAATCAAACATAGTTAATTGATTCCATCATTAAATAAATATAAAGACATGTATGGTTTATAAATCTATTTTGAATATCATGAGATCAAGTGATATTTGTTTGATTTTAATAGTGAAAAATGGTGCTTAGCAATAATAAAAAGACGACTAAAAATTCACTATAATGGAAGAATGATGTAAAAACTATTAAGTTCTATTTTTGGAAATGTGAAGATTTTCAAATTTTGTTCCTAACAAAATTTCAAGTAAGGAAAACCTATTTTAAAAATTATGTTTTCATCTAATCTAGGGATCAAAAAACTTCACTATATTTTATGCACCTTTGCTCAAATCACTAGAAAAATAAACATTTTCACCTTGCCCCAATGGGACATTTATATATAAAAACTATAAGAAAATTCAAATGTGTTTTGGGTCATGTGTCACCCTTAGCTTGATTATTATCAAGGCCCTTAATATAATATAATATCATTAAAATACTCCAATAATTATAGTAATACAACAGTTAGGAGAACTAGTACAGTGTAATGTGTCACTAACATGCATATATGTGCTTCAATGATTGTTTTATTTCTCTAAATTCTTGTAAATTTACAATAGATTTCAATGAATAATCAAATTAATTTTATAACTTTCAATTGATTTTTCTTGAATTTATTAGATGCTTAAATATATTAAGGTACTTGTATATTTATAGATAAATTGAATTTAAATTAGGACTCTAATAGCATACAAACCTTTTATCACCAAAAATGAAATTCTTAAAAATAAAAAAAAATTACATTATTCATCAGAGTTTTCCAAGTTAAGTTTCATTATAAACTAATCTAATCCGAACATTTTTTTGTTTCAATTGAACAAAAAATCTTCCACTTCTCAAATATTCAATATAAATCAAAGTCTTTTTTTTTTTAATTTGATCTTGGAATCAATTAAATAATTTTTAATAATAAGATGTGGGTTTTGAAACCCGACTTAATCTATTAAAATTTAATGGACAAATATGTAGCTCTAATCGATTTCAAAACTGATTAAATTTCTTAAACTTTAAAATACATTTTACCAATGACAAATAGCTTTTTCCAACCCAAATTAGTCCGGTCCTCACCAAAACACATTGAAATGACTTGTAACATAATGATGAAACGACTTTCAAGTTCTTAGTTTGCAATGCTAAAACATTGGCAGGTTTCAAGGAGTCCATTTTACTATGTAAGATAGCTTTCTAAATCCCATCTTATGATTCTAAAGCTCGCAGTCTGAAGAACGAGTTTGAAATATTAATGCATATACGAGTTTAAAAGTCCATTTTACAATGTAAATTAAGAAATGGAATGTATAATGGCATTGGAAAGCTTGAAAGAAAGAATAAGACCATATAAGCAAGTAAGTTTGGCATGAAAAATGGCTTTCAAACTCATTTGATAGTCTAAAACAACCTCCATAAGTCTGAGCATCTCTTTCAAAACAAAATAAAGGGATTGAGTGCTTTTGATTTGGATTTTAAAGGCATATTTTTAAAAAATGTAAATGATTTGTCAAAGATTGGCAATAAAAAACTCCAAGGGTCGAGTTCATTCAAAGTTCAATTCACAATGTAAAATAGATTTTCCAAACTCGAGTAGAAGAAATAAGAGCTTGCTATAGTATTGAATGGGTTTCTAAATATGTTTTGGTTATTGACAAAATCAGAAGTCTCCATAATTGTTGTAAGTGGAATTCAAAACTCTGTTTGGTAAGAGAAAGCTCAATAAGAAGTCATGGAACTTCGTATAGTGATTGAATGGAATTTGACACTCATCTAGATAGTAAAGGTTTTTGAAGCTTGATTAAATCATGGGTGTCACCTCAAGTAACATGCTTTTTTCAAACTAGATAAGGAGAAAGAGGTCTAACAAGCATAACATTGAGTCTTAAGGAACTCAACGCAATGTAAAATGAGTATTGAAAGCCCAACTCGGTGAAAGAAAATATGATATGATCTACGAGCAATTCAAACCTAATATGAAACCTAGTGAAGCTCATTTTGAGCTAAGATAGTCATTTTCATGCATTCAAATCCTCACAATGGCTCGGTCTTCATTTCAAACTAGTTTTTGGCTCTAATGCACGTTGAAGACATTGAATCTCTCCATATCTAAAAAAAATATTCATATAAGAGAATGGCATGTCAGAAGAGCCTTGAATCATTTTAACCAAGTGGATCTCCAAGTCAAATATTTGGTAGTATATTCAAATGATGCATTTGCAATCACGGAAATGAAAACAATGATGTGAATGTTTATCCCTCAGGAATTAGATGCATTGGTAAGTTTTTTCATGAATCTCTTCAAGTAAATAGGAAAGCATATAAAATTTTATGAACAAGTGATTTGACTTGACAACATGTGTTCATTTATCATACAATCAAAATAAGTGAACTCCTGGTCAATTGGTTGGATTGATATGTATGAATACGTGCAATACATTATTTACAAGGATCATGTAAGCTATTTAGAAGTTCAAAGCGTGCAAAATCACATATTATCATAAATAAGAATTTAAATCTGATTGCAATTGATCCAGGTGGATCCATGTACCATTCTATTTTTCAAAAGTCTTCAAATTTAGTTCAAATCATTTTCACATTGTAGTACTCGTCGAGAGCTTTCTAGCACTTTTTGCGGTTCAAAAAATGGAGTCTGAATGCTCAAGATATAGCCAGTTGAAGAAATCATGTGACAAGGATGTCAAAAATGACATGGCACAGTTGAAGAATGCCAAGTGGACCAATCTCCATTTGACACATGGCAAATAATTAGGAGGCAAAAAAAATTGTTAGGTGTTTTATTTGATGCACATGATATTTGACCTTTTCAAAATCAAAATAGGCGCCAAACATCCATGCCACAAACATTAAAGCACCTCCCTCATTCCTAGGCGTTTGAATAGGCTAGGTGGCATCCAAAGTTGGCGCCCAATCTTTCTCATTTGAAATCTTCAGCAAGTTTACTATTTAAGGCATATAAAACAACCACGCCCAGCAAATGTGGGACTAAAAGCCTTGGTCAAAGCGCGCCCATGGAGGAAGGACACCCTTGCCCGCTTCCCTAGGCACCTAGAATGGAGGAGGGAGTTTGAAACTTGAGACCTGGCACCTAAAAGGTTAAGGTCTTGACCGCTTCAACCTTGGTGGCTGAAATGTTATAAAAGAGAGTAATATTTACTTGTATTGACATGGATTTCTGACTATGTAAAGAGAATTAAGAGGATTAGAGCCTTGTTTTTGCCTTGTACGGCCTTGGGCTTTTGTTTTCAAGTCTAAGAGAAATATTTGAAGGCAAATAAAGATTAGAGAAGGTGAAATTGAAGATTTGTAAAGGTTTTTGAAGCCATTTATTGCAGCATTTTAATAGAACAGTCCTCACTATTGAGTGGACCCGGAGATGTAGGCTATTGGAGCCGAACTCCGTTATCAATTTCCTGGTGTTGTCTTTGATTTTCTATGATTATTATTGCATTCTGATCTTCATTTTAATTTTGATTTTAATTTCTTTATACAAATTAAACACAAGAAAGTGAAAATTTGAAGGATCTCATAAACATGAACAAGTGATTTTCGAATGTAATACACTTATATTTTTTCAGTTTACAAATCAGATTTTTGGTATTAGAGCTAGGTTGTTATTTAACAGTGATTGCTAGTGTATGTTGACAAGGTCTAAATCCCAAAAGGGTGAAGGAAAACTCATTGAGTATAATCCAAAGATTAGTTTAAGGCATGCTTCAAGGATGGCCGAAGAAGAGATGGAATCCGAACAAGCTTTCCGTCAAGCTTTCATGGGCATGAGAAGCATGGTTGAGGAACTATACCATGACAAAGGAAATCTGAGAATGAAAAAGAAGGTGATTCAAGAGAATCAAAAGGTAAAGAAACTGAAAAACCTTCTCCATCAGATGACGGTAAAAAAACTATGGAATCTCTCCCTTCACTAAAATTGGATATTAAGTTTGAATTACCAATGTTTAATGGTGAAGTGAATGCTAAAAAGTTGGATAATTGGGTCAAGCAGATTGAATTTTATTGTAGGGTCCAAAATATTGTAGATGATGAGTCAAAAATTCATTTGGCTACTCTTCGTATGGAAGGTACAGCTCTCATCTGGTGGGAGAGTAATTTGAAGGAAGCCGAGCTTCAAAAAGGTAACTCAATGTCTACTTGGAATGAATTTATTGAAGAACTCAGAAAGCAACTCTATCCTTTAGGCTATATTCAACAAGCCCTGATGGATTGGCAAAGTTTTAGACAAGGAAAAGGCCAAAGTGTTCAAGATTATACACAAGATTTTAGGAAAAAAGCTTTACTTTTGAATGTTCCTCTATACACACAAGAAACACTGCTAAAATATATAGGTGGGTTGCATAGTTACTTAAGACATATGATTCTTATGTTCAATCCCACTAATTTAGATGCAGTATGTGTTCAAGCCACTCATTTAGAGGCTAGAGGAAAACAATCAAAAGAATCTTTTCCTAAAGTAAAAAGTAAGCAATCTAATGTTAAGCATTCCAAAGGAGAAAGTTCATTAGGAAAGGGTAAACAAAAATCCACTTATATTGTTAAAAAAGAAGAAGGAAAACCATTTTGTAATCATTGCAAGAAAAATCATGATGAGTCTAAGTGTTGGAAACTACATGCTGAGTTAAGGCCTAAAAAGTTTCAAAAGAAAGAAAAGAAGGCTAATGCTATGGTTCAGGACTTAGGATCAGATTCAGGTGATGAAACTAAGATCACAGCTATGGGTTTACATAATGATCTTTCTCTTTCAGTTTCTAGCACTAATGATGCATCTTCTTCTAGACAGAATTATGTGCATGTTGATAAGAAAATAAATGAATTGTTCCACATTAGAGTTGTTTCAAAGCATACTAAGATTGACACTCTATTTGATAGTGGTTCACAAGCAAATTTAATTTTTGAAGAGGTTGTTAAGAAGCTAGGCTTACAAACCAATCCCCATTCGAAGCCTTATCCACTAGGTTGGGTGTGTGACAATGCAAAGCTACAAGTCTCACAAACTTGTAGGCTAAGGTTTTCCATCACATCCAAGTTCGTAGATGAGGTTGAGTTGGATGTTGTTCCATTGGACATATGTGGGATTGTTTTGGGAAGCCCATATCTTTATGATAGAAAAGCAATCTTCTATAGAGAGGAGAATAAGTACTTGTTTGTTAAGGATGGCATTGAATATATAGTTAGAGCACATCACATTAGAACAAGTCTTTCCTTGGTTACAACAGGACAAATGAAAAGACTAGTTAATTCAAGCAACAATTTTTGTCTCATGTTGATTAAGTCTAGGGAAAAAGAATATTCTCAAGCTTTGGAAAAGTGTGATCCTAGACACAAGAATGAATTAGTTAATATCATTTCTACTTATGATGATGTATTTCAGGATCCTAAGGGCTTACCTCCTAAAAGGGGAGTTCAACATGAAATTCAGCTATTACAGGATTCTCCTCTCCCTAACATTGGCATGTACAGGTTATCAGTGGTGGAAAATGAGGAAATCAAGAAACAGGTAATGGATCTATTAGATAGAGGTGTTATTTGTCCAAGTTCATCTCCTGTTGGTTTGCCAATTATTTTGGTGCCAAAGAAAGATGGCACTTGGAGAATGTGTGTTGATTTTCATGCTTTAAATAAAATTACTATTAAGAATCATTACCCTCTTCCTCGTTTAGATAATTTGTTGGATCAATTAAAACATGCTATTTATTTCACTAAGCTAGATTTAAGAAATGGATATCATCAAGTAAGAATTAATGAAGGTGATGTATGGAAAACTACCTTTAAGACAAAACAGGGATTGTTTGAATGGCTTGTTATGCCTTTCGAGTTGTGTAATGCCCTGGCTACATTCATGAGATTGATGAATGATGTTTTTAGATAGTTCCTTGATGATTTTTTTATAATTTACTTAGATGATATATTAATTTTCAGTAATTCATGGAAAGAGCATGTGATCCACATTAAGAAAGTCATGGATGCATTACGAAGGGAAAAACTTTATCTAAAAATGTCAAAATGTGAATTTGGCAAGACCTCTTTGATATACTTGGGTTACATTGTAGGACATGGTAAATTGAAAATTGATCCTGCAAAAGTGGCAGTCATTGTTAATTGGCCTACACCCACTAACACAACTGAGGTTAGGAGTTTTCTTGGTGCAGTACAGTTTTGGAGGAAGTTTATTGCTCAATTTTCATATATTGCATCACCTTTGCATTCTTTGATAAGTGTGAAATAGGTCTTTCAGTGGGGAGGCAAACATCAAAAAGCCTTCGATACTTTGAAAGAAAAAGTACTACTCCGGTCTTGGCACTTCCTGATATACAAAAACCATTTGAGATCGAGATGGATGTGAGTATGCTATGGGAGCTATTTTAATGCAAGGTAAGAAACCAGTTTATTATCATTCTGAAACCTTTACAAGTGCAGTAAGAAAATATCCAACTTATGATAAGGAATTGTATGCGTTGGTTCAAAGTGTTAAAAAATAGAAACATTACTTAATGGGCAAAGAAATAATAATACATACAGATCATCAGCCCTTATAGTATCTCCAATCACAAACTAAGCTACAACAGTCTAGACATTTTTGTTTGATGGGTTTCTTACAACAATTTTATCTTGTGATCAAGTATAAAAAAGGAATTCAGAATAAGGTTGCAGATATACTATCTAGGCCTCCTATGGTTGTTGCATCTATACTTTTACAACATGGTTCTTTGTCTCATGATAGTTATAAAGCAAAATATGTGAATGATCTTGATTTTCAGGATGTTTATAAAAACTTGATGAGTAGTAGACAAGTAGAAGAATTGGACTATCATGTACACAATGATCTTTTGTATCATTTGGGTAAACTATGTATTCCTCAAAATGAGAGGGTGCACATGATTAGAGAAGCACATACTTCTCTTATCTTTGGTCATTTTGGAGTTGCTAAAATGGTTGCACATATGAAAATGTATTGTTATTGGCCTCGTATGTAGGAAAATGTTGCTAAATATATAAGGGGATGTACTCTTTATGCCACAAGTAAACCTAGTAACAGGAAATTGGGACTTTACACTCCTCTACCTATTCCTACTTGCCCCTAGGAAAGTATCTCTATGGATTTTGTGGGGGGATTGCCTATGACACAAAGAAAACATGACTATTTATATGTGGTTGTGGATAGATTTAGCAAAATGTGTGTTTTGATTCCTTGCACTAAGCAGATTACAGGCGAAGGCACTACATATTTGTTCTTTAAACATGTATGGGTTCATTTTGGTTTGCCTACTTCAATTATTTCTGATCGGGATTCTCGATTTATTGGGGAGTTTTGGTCAACTTTGTGGGGACTAATGGACACTAAATTAAAAAATAGCACTGCATTTCATCCACAAACTGACAAACAAACAGAGGTTGTGAACCGCGCTGTGGTACATTTTCTTAGGGGTTATAGCAATAAAAATCCAAAGTTATGGGATGAACAATTGTGTTACATACAACATGCATATAACCGGGCACTTCATTCTTCTACTATGAAATCTTCATTTGAAGTTTGTTATGGATACTTGCCTAAATCTCCTCTAGATATTTGTTATGGACAGGATACAACTGTTGGTGAACCAAAAGAAGCTATTTGAGCCAAGAAGTTCATTGAACAAATACAGCTCATTCATTGGACTTTTCATACTCAATTGGAGAAAAGTTAAGCCAAGTACAAAGCTAGGCATGACAAACATCGTATTGATCACCAATTTGTTATAGGTGATATGGTATGGCTTCACATTAGTAAGGAAAGACTGACAGGTGAAGGTAAAAAGTTGAAACCAATCCGGTATGGTCCTTTTCAGATAAAGAAAAAAATTGGTACAAATGCTTTCCAATTAGATTTACCATCTTACATGTAGATTTATTCAGTTGTAAATGTAGAAAATTTGAAATTGTATGAGCCTCTAATGATCATTTATCATGATGAAAGTGTATCCATTCCTTTCGTTGATGATTTTTCTCTTGAATATCTAATAGAATTGTAGGAAGATACTATACTTGAAGGAATATACAAACTTCATGAAGAGGTAATGTTGAATATCTTTGTGTTGGTCTCAAAGGGATGCACCAAAGCAAGGCTAGATGGATGGAAGTCAGAAAGGTGAGGGAAAAATACCCTCACCTCATTACCAATTAATTTCAACTTTTGGAGGTTCAAAAGTTCCTAGTGGGGAGGAATGATCCAGGTGGATCCATGTACCATTCTATTTTTCAAAAGTCTTCAAATTTAGTTCAAATCATTTGCACATTGTAGTACTCATCGACAGCTTTCTAGCATTTTTCGCGGTTCAAAAATTGGAGTCTGAATGCTCAAGATATAGCCAGTTGAAGAAATCATGTGACAGGGATGTCAAAAATGACGTGGCATAGTTGAAGAATACCAAGTGGACCAATCTCCATTTGACACATGGCAAATAATTAGGGGGCAAAAAAAATTGTTAGGTGTCTTATTTAATGCACATGACATTTGACCTTTTCAAAATCAAAATAGGCGCCAAACATCCATGCCACAAACATTAAAGCACCTCCCTCATTCCTAGGTGTTTGAATAGGCTAGGTGGCGTCCAAAGTTGGTGCCCAAATCTTTCTCATTTGAAATCTTTAGCAAGTTTACTATTTAAGGCATGTAAAACAAACATGCCCAACAAATGTGGGACTAAAATCCTTGGTCAAAGCGTGCCCATGGAGGAAGGACGCCCTTGCCCACTTCCCTAGGTGCCTAGAATGGAGGAGGGAGTTTGGAACTTGAGACCTAGCACCTAAAAGGTTAAGGTCTTGACTGCTTCAGCCACGGTGGCTGAAATGTTATAAAAGGGAGTAATATTTACTTGTATTGACATGGATTTCTGACTGTGTAAAGAGAATTAAGAGGATTAGAGCCTTATTTTTGCCTTGTACAGCCTTGGGCTTTTGTTTTCAGGTTTAAGAGAAATATTTGCAAAAAATTAAGGATCAAAGAAGGCAAAATTGAAGATTTGTAAAGGTTTTTGAAGCCATTTGTTGCAGCGTTTTAATAAAATGGTCCTCACTATTGGGCGGACCCGGAGATGTAGGCTATTGGAGCCGAACTCTGTTATCAATTTGCTGGTGTTGTCTTTAATTTTCTCTAATTATTATGGCATTCTGATCTTCAATTTAATTCTAATTTTAATTTCTTTATGCAAATTAAACACAAGAAAGTGAAAATTTGAAGGATCTCATAAACATGAACAAGTGATTTTCGAATGTAATACACTTGTATTTTCAGTTTACAGATCAGCAATGGCATATCAAAGTTCTTCTCAACAAAAAGAGTCTTATGTTTCTCTCTAGTCACTCAAAATACCTTTTTCTCTCTCTAACTTTATATTTCTATGTTGTAATTTTTAAAATCACTTAAGAAGGTTATATTCAACTTTTTAAGTCATAAAGGGTAAATTAAACTATAAGATAGAAAGTTCTTACTGAAAAGTTGGTTATAAGGTGGTTATAAGATGATCATGCCTTCATAACCTATAAATATGAGCTCAACTCACTGTACATGGGTGTTTTGAAAATGTGAGAATTTTTGGCAAGAGAGAACGAAGAGTTTGTATGTAAAACTCTATGAGGAATAAATACAAGAATAATTTACAAGACTTTGTGCTACAAATTTTTATGTTATGCTATGAATTTATCTAAATGAACAATGTGTATGAGTATATCCATTCATTTTGATACTTTTCTTTCAAAATTATTAGAATATTGTTGTTCAATCATCAAGTGGTTTGATGTTATTAATGTATAAATCTATCAAAATATATAGAGAGAGAACTTTGAATCAGGAAACCTAAGTGAAAGTAAAAAAATTAAACTGTGTTTACTTCCTATAATAAATATAAGGTTATTATGTAGTTCTTTGGTTTGAATATATCTTTAGTGTATGGGCTTCATTCTTACATTTTAAGTTTGTATTTCTTGCCTTTTTAAATAAAATGGTTTCCATCATCAATATTCAAAACTCAAATTATATAGTATTGGATAGTTCTGGCATTTTTCTGTGTTTAAATTATTGAAACTATCATATTCCTTCTTTCTTGTTTTCTTTTCTCCCTTCTTTCCTTCTAAAAACTCTCTTCTATCTTTCTATTTCTTGATTCTACCACCTTCTCATACTTTTAGGTGAAAAATAAGAAACCCTTAGAAACAATATTTTTTTTGTAGATAATTTCATTTTATCAATTATCTTTATTTTTCAATAAAGGCAGTTCCACCTACTAATAGGAGAGGGACTTTGTCTCCACACTCTTGACCATAAACCCATAATTTGTACCTCTACAATTTTTTCAGCCAACAACTTTTGGTGCCTACCATGGGGCACATTTTTATGATTTTCATGTAATTGGCATGCAAGGTTTTTTATTTGCATGACTATTACAAGAGCACAAGGACCAGTCTATCAACCAAATATTGATTACAAATAACCTACACAATTATACATTGCTTCTGACATCAATTAGTTTACCTGAGAGTTTAATGAAATCAATGTTACACATTTTCAAAGAATTTAAACTATGTTGAACCAAGAAAATGACCATGTTGATCATGCTCAAATAAATTTTGAAATCAGAACAGCTCTCAGAGCTCGTTAAGAATATTATATTCCTTAATAATGAACTTCTCATATGATCATCTATGGAAACTAAGACCGTTATCATTGACCTGATCTTAACTAGGTGGAAGCTACAAAAGAATATATTACTTCAAGTCTCTAATTGCTTGATTGAGATAATATAGTAAGTTACACTCATTTATACAGCATTGTTGCAGCACTAGATGAGGAAGAAGATCACAATGATATTTCTCAAATGAATACACAAATTAAATTTTAAAAAAAAATCAATAAGGGTAGCTCATAGAGCTTGTTAGGCATCTTTTGATTTGGAGCAGTAAGAATTTATCAAATGAACATCCTGATAGTTCAAGCTCATGTCTATCAACTGAATCTTAATTAGGTACATGAGACACAAAAAGACATTTCATCATAATTGTAATCATTTACATGGGATAAACAAACTAGTAAAATTCAATTTTGAATAGTTATTGACACATTAGCTACATGAAGAACACAACCAAGAAAGGTAGCTCAAAGAGCACTTCAGTTTTAGCCTACTCCTCAACAACAATAATTTTAATTTAAACTAGCATAAATATGGTTCATTAGAGTAAGAAAATCTCAAGGTAATACAAACCCTTTCTTTCAGTTACAATAGATTTATGATTTTAAGATAAGTCCTGAGCAAAAACTAAAATCAAGAAATTAGTAAGTTGCACATCAAGTCTGAGAAAAATTAAAAAGTACAAAGGTGGTTCTACAATGAGTTAGGGACTTGTTCTCTTAGGAACCATTCTACCTTTGCAAGATTTTTTTCTAAACATGGAAGTACCATGGGATAATGTGATAGGGCCATTGTATCTAGGATAGTTACACAAATTTCCCAAATGTTCACAAAATAGTTTTTCCAAATTCTCAAGCAATATTAAACAACATCCAAATGAACATATTGCAAAATTCTTTGTAACATGTAGCATTCTAGGGGTAGAACATGAAGATATTATAGTTAAATTATTTATGGAGACTCTTAAAAATGGGGTAGTAGATTGATTCTATCACCTTGCTCTAGGTTCTATCAAAATCTAATATATCATGAAAACCAAATTTTAAAATCCAATTCAAACTAATTAATGATGCCCATGCATTGCTTACGCATCTTACCTAGATGCAAAAAGAAGCATATGAACCTATGAGGGAATTTTTGGCCAAGTTTAATAATATGTTTTACAAAATATTAGTCAGGCCAACAAAATAAAATCGAAAGTGTCTGTTCATCAATTCATAATTTTTGGAGGTAAGTTATTAGTTTAAGAAGAATGAGAGTAGCTGATTTGGAGGTAGCTCAAATGCTAGCCATCGATATTGAGCATGATATCATTGAAAAACTGAAGAAAGAGCCTTCAAAAGATAAAATTCAAAGTTTAAATTATACTTATATTGAACATCTTCTTCAAAAACTAGCCAATGATATAATGGTGCTAAATAAAGGATTGCTTTAGAAGGTCATTGCTCCTCCTTATTAAGACTTTCCAAGACAAAACTATCTACCCTATCAAATAGATTGCCCACATGTGTAAGTTCCCATTAAAAGCTTGCCATAGAATCACCTCTAAATATAAATGTGAGTACACCTATGACTATTGTTTTTTAAACAAAAGAGATATTCAAGTATGAAGAAGAAGAAGAAGAAGTCGAGAAAGAAAATTCAAGCCCTTAATCAAGCCCTTAAGAGTTTGAATCAGAGGAACCTGATGGTGACTCCACTAATGCATACCCAAAATGCAATTTTCAAGAAGATGAATATGATGATATAATTACAGATATGAATAGACAACCATTTTTAGTCTTCACAAGAAAAAAATAAAAAATAAAAAGAATCAAGCTGATAAGTAAGAAGAAACTCCATAATTTATTCTTTCTTGAGGGACTACATTGTTAAGTCATGCAAAAGGAAAAAACCCTGTGAAAAATGCATCTATCCCTCCTCAAACCTCTATTGTTGTCTATCCAAAAGCTGATATTTCCTCTAAGAATGATGTAAACATGTCTCAACTATTGAAAATATTTAAAACCTCAATTCCACTAGTATACTAGCTTTCAACATTATTGAGCATGTAAATATGACCAAAATTCAAAATTCCAAGGATGAATACCTAAGATCAAACCTTGATTGATTAGATATGCTAGTTGAGTTTATCAATTTCCAAAACCTTAATATAAATTAAAAAAATTCTAAAGAAATTATAGCAACCTCATCTTCTTCAAGTGCTTTGAACTCCATGGTTGTTGCCACTTCTAAGTCTGGTAAAGTAGAACCATTCTACATTTCCCTTTTCCTCAAAGGGTGTAAAGTAATTAATTGTATTATTGATACCAAAGCCTCTAATAACATAATGCCAACTAAAGTTTTCCATGCCCTAAGTTTGAATTATACTAAAACTTTTGGTCATTACCATTTCAAGAAAGCAAAATAGGTACCCTTGATTGGTTATATCAAAGATGGCCAAGATACTTTAGCTTATTTTCCTCAAAAAAAGATCAAGATGATTATCTTATTGGTGGATATCATAGATGAATACATGGAACCCTAATAGGAATAAATTTTTTTTCCAAATAATTAGGTGGTAAAATTCAATTGGATTTATCTCATGTTATGATTCCTCTCAAAGGACTCAAGCAACACCTCAAACCTAAATTGAAAACTAAGTATACAATGCAAAAGGTTGATGACCTAAGAGCTGATATTTTATATGAAGATGCAGGAATAAAAAACCTATATGCTCATTTTGGAGGAATATTTAATCATGCCTAAAGTGATACAAAGAAAACCCAATGACATATAGACTTTTAAATTTGATAAAAGTTGTTCTTCAGTTAGTGCAGACATAAGAGTCATTCTTATGTCTCCAAACAAGGAAATTTTTCCTTTTCATACAATTTACAGTTTGAATCTACTAATTTTTTTTTCAAATATGAAGCTTTACTCCTTAGATTACAATTTCTTGAAGAAATGATAATTAAGAATTTCAAAGTTATGGAGATGCATATTTGGTTGTGAACTAGATCAAATACCAATATCAAGTGAAGAATGATCGTCTGAAGGACTATCAAAATAATGTATGGGATCTAGTATTGAAGCTTTTAAAGCTTTCTCCATATAATTTATTCCTAGATAAAATAACACAAAAGCTTATGTGTTTGATGTATTTGATTCCCTATTGATTCCTCATTCTAATATTGAAAAAGACAAATACACTTGAATTGGTGTACAAACCCACTATGCCAAATAATTACGAAAATTGGTATGTGTTCAATGATGACAAATAGATTATCACTTTTCTTGAAAAACAAGATATATTCAAAAATATTTAATTTGAAGGGAGTGATTCAGCATACATAAAATCTTTAATGAAAACCTAGAGAGAGGGAATTATTGAAAAATGAAATGGAGTGATTAAACTTAAAGGTAACAAAACTCATAAGGGTTTAATTTCTATAGAATAATTTTTTAATAAACATGATAGGTTTATTAAAAATAAGAAGCAGAAAGACTCTTAATTCAGTTGATTATAAAAAATTGAATATCAAATCTCAAGAATAGCCAAGATTGGTGATCATTAGTAAGTGTTTTTCTCTCGAAAAGTGAAGAGAGTTTATTTCACTTCTTCAAAAATACATTTATATTCTTGTTTATTCATATGTCAATCTCAAATATTTTTAGCCAAGATAACTAGGACTATTTTCAAGGAGGTTAAAAAAAATTTGAATGCGTAAATAATTTTTATCATTCGTCATTCTACATGGGTTATGAATAAAGTGCCAATGCGCAATAAGAGTGGTGAGATCAGGATATGTGTACAATTTCTAATTTTAAATTAGAAATCTCTGAAATATCACTATCCATTACTTATTAGTGCTTCAATTAGTCATGAGTTATGATATGCTTTCCATGTTGGGTGGTTTTTAGGATATAATTAGATAGATGTAGCCAAAGAATATCAACACAAAGTTTCCTTATGCACTCCTTTGTGTATGTTCCATATGAAATAATGTCTTTTGGTCTCATAAACATAGGAGCAACATTTCAAATATCAATGGATCTCACCTTAAATTATCTAAAATAAAAGACAATTGTAGTCTATTTGGATGATCTAACAATATTCTAAAGAAGAGAAAATACCATTATGAACATTTAGAAAAGGTGTTTGAAAATTGTCATCTTCATGGTATTTATCTGAATCTAAAAAAGTCCATATTTGGAGTAACTGATTATAAGTGCTAGGTCATATTGTTTCTAAAGAGGGAATCAAGATTTATCATGAAAGACTTGAAGTGATTCAATAATTGTCTTTACCAACCAAAAAGCTTAGAGTACATTCCTTCTTTGGTAAGTTAACTTTTTGAGAAGTTGTGTATCTGAATTCATAGAACTCACAAGACATATTGCTAATATGATGAGAGGTAAACTTGATTTTAAATGGAATAGTGAAGGAAAACATGCTTTTGAGAAGATAAGTACTGCAATTGCTTGCACACCTACTTTGGTGTGTCTTGATTTTAAAAAGGATTTCATCATATTTTTTACTCTTCTATTTGTAATATCTTAGCCATTTTGATTCAAAAAAATGATGAAGGGATAGAATCACAAATTGCCTTCATGAGTTAAGGTCTCAAAGACTATGAACTTAGATAATCTCTTGTTTAAAATCATGTGTGTGCAGTTGTGAAAATGATTAAATAGTTCAGGTATAATATTCTAAATTCTCGCTCTATTGTGATCAAGCCTAATGCAGTTATAAAATATATTTTGATGTAACAATAAGTTGGCTCAAACAAAGGTAACTAGATTGTAAAAGTTTAGGAATTTGATATAGAAATCAAGCTTACTAAGCTAGTCTGAGACAAATAATTATGTTAGTTCATGGCTGAACATATTGATAACTAGATAGTTCCTACTCCAACAGGTGAAGATGATCATGAAGCATAGAACTTGCCATTAGTATTGTTTTTTGATTCTATATATTAGTGACATTTATATATTTTATATTTCTTAACATATGGATATTGTCCTCTACATTTGGATACTAAATAATGAAGAACTATAAATTTGAAAGCATGTTATCTGGGATGGAACTTTATTTAAAAATAGTATTGATGGATTCTTTCTGATATGTGTGGAAAGAGAAAAAATATTCCTTGAAGCCATTCATGACCAAGCCTGTGATGATCATTTCTCTAAATTAGTAATAGTGTATAAGATTATGAGAGATCATTATTATTAGCCATCCTTATTCAAATATGCCTATGAATGGGTAAAGAAATGTGAAGTTTGTCAACAATTTATTGGTAGGTTGAAACTTGCAGCATTCCCACTCAAACCAACTATAATTGAAGAACAATTTCAGCAATGGGGGTTGAATTTCATTGGAATGTTAAATCCTCATTCAAGTTCTATCCATCACATGTTATCATAATAATGCATTACATCATGACATGGATTGAAGCAATTCTAATTAAGTAAACAACTTAAGAAGTAGTCTGCAACTTCATTAAAGAGAATATTATGGTGAGTTATGGTATTCGTTAAAAGATTTAAATTTATAATGCATCCATTTTTTTCTCTAGCTAAGTTGGTTGGATTTTGTTATGGTTTTGGCATATCCTTACCTCATTGTTTTGACTATTGTTCACAAAGAAATGGCTAGACAAAATCTAGCAAAAAATATCCTTTTACCATCAGTCATAAGCTTATAGATGAGAATCAAAAGAATTGGCACAAGAATCTATACGATGCATTATGGGTAGACCATATTAATCCCAAGAAATCCATTATGATGTCCCCTTTCTAAAAAATTTATGGAATAAATTTTGTAATACCTATAATTCTTGAATTGCCTACATTGTAATTGGTAAGAACAGTTGAAAATTTAAATTTTGAAAGTTCACTAGATAAGAGAATTATCTATTTAAACAAGCTTGAAGAGGAAATAATGCTCATTGTTGACAGGATTGTAGACCATCAAGCTCAAGTCAAAACACTATTTGACAAAAAAGGAAAAGAGAAGATATTTACAAGTTAGAGATCTCGTACTACTATGGGACAAAATAAGGGAACTAAAAAGGAGCCATAACAATTTCGATTCATTGTGGATGGTTCCATTGAAGATCAAACACTTCTCTGGAGAAAATACATTCTACTTGGCTTATTGATACGATATCCATATTCCCTTGCCCTACAACGGGAAAATTTAAAGCATTATTTAAAGTGAAATTAGGTTGTCCCCTACATGTAAATAGTTAAATTTAATATTTTATTATGTTCCCTATTTTTCATTCTTTTGGTTGTGATGTCCCATTTTTGTTTCCTATTTCATGCAGTCTCTTATTTGTTTTCTCCTTATCTTTATCAATGTATCTCTATTAAATTATTTGCTATGATTGAAAATGACTTTGTTTCCCAATGAGTTAAATGATTTTCTATAAAACTAAAGTCTAGGGCTCTCCTCCATACCTTGCAGTTCAAAGTTCCCATTTGAAGTTAGTTGTTATCACCAAAATTTAAATTCTATTTTTTTTTTCACTTTTTCATCATTCACCTAAGTTTTCCTAATTAATTTTCATTATGAATTGACCTAATCCAATCATTTTGTTATTTTGGTTGAGAAAAAAGACTTCCATATCTAAAATGTTCAATTAAATCAGGGTCTTTTTTATTAGTTTGGTCTTGGAATTAATTAAACAATTTTTGGTAATGACATGTGGGTTTTTAAACCTAAATTAATTTGTCAAAGTTTAATGAACAAACATGTAACTCTAATTGGTTTCAAAACCAGTTAAGTGTTTTAAACTTCAAAGTGCATTTTACTAGTGGCAAATGGATTTTTCCAACCCAAGCTAGTTTAGAGAGTTGTCAAAGGTTCAAAACAACTATAAAAATTGGTTTTACAATGTTTCATAACTTTCAAGCCTAATCCTCTCTAAAACAGATTGAAGTGGCTTGTCACATAATGATAAAATGACTTTCAAGTTCTTAGTTTACAATGTTAAAACATTGGTGGGTTTCAAGGGTCCATTTCATAATGTAAAATAACTTTCTAAAGCTTGCCTTATGATTCCAAATCTCATGATTCAAAGAAAGAGTTTGCACTATTAATGCATATACATATTTAAAAAATCTATTTTACAATGTAAATTAATATCTCAAAGCTCGCATCTTGAATTCGGGCTTCAAAAGTTTATTATGATTTTTTTTTTAAATTCAAGACTCTCTCAAGCTAAGTGGTGTCTATGTAGCTTTACCAAATTTCCACCATCTATCACCATTTTTCCTCAAGCTTTATTAACCAAAACAAACTTTCAAAGTGCATTTTACATTGTTCAAATGTCTTTTAAATACCAACATGAGTTCCATGATGTAATTTACAATGCAAAGGTTGATTCCAAAACATGAGCTTCACCAAAATGAATTTTCAATGGTTTTCAAACACTCACACTCAGTTGATAATGTGAAAAGGCTTTCAAAATCTCCCTCAAAAATAACATTTTCAAAAGCTCCCCCAGGCCATTATTTCGACTGTTCATTTATATAACACATTTTTCAATGTATAAGTGGTTTTAATGGCCTCCAAAGAATGGTTTTCTAATCCTCCAACTGTCGAGTGGATTTTCCAAGTCTCACTTACAAAATCAAACTCCAATAATGCATTTTACAATGTAAATTTGGCTTCACAAACCCATGACAATTGGTAAACTTCTAAAATTTATCAAAATAAATTTAAAACAACTTTCTCAAGCCTCATTTACAAACTAGGTTTTTTAAATACCTTTTACAATACAAAACTGATATCAAAATCTCGTAGATTGATCTCCATAGGTATTTATTCAATTTGAATGTCTTTCCAATGCATCTTTCTTTGGAAATTTTTATGTGAATCATTTTTCAAGGTAATGTAAAATATGTTGGAATGTATTGATATGGAATGTATAATGGCTTTGGAAATCCCAAAATAAAGAATAACAACGAATCTCAAGGGACTCCACATAGCGCAAAATGAGCATTGAAAGTCTGAATTGGTGAAAGATAATTTGAGATGATTTATAAGCAATTGAAACCTAATATGAAACCAGGTGAAGCTCATTTTGAGCTAATATTGTCATTTTACTGCATTCAAATCCTAACAATGGATCGATCTTTATTTCAAACTAGTTTTTGGATTCAAGGCATGTTGAAGACACTAAATATATCCACAACTACAAAAATTCTTCATATAAGAGAATGAAATGTTAGATGAGCCTTGAAGCATTTCAACCAAGTGGATCTCCAAGCTGGATATTTGGTAGTATATTCAAATGATGGCAAATTTTAATCATGGAAATGAAAATAATGATGTGAATGTTTGTCTGTCATGTGTCAAATGGATAGGTAAATCTTTTCTTGAATATCTTCAAGTAAAGAGGCAACCATATAGAATTTTTAGAATAAATGATTTGGCTCGATAGTGCATGTTCATTTCTCATACAGAGATAGGTGAACTGGTTGTCAATTGGCTAGATCAAGATGTTTGAATATGTGTTATACATTATTTACAAGAATCATGCAAGTTGTTTAGAATTTTAGAGTATGCATAATCAAATCTTCTCAAAAATAAGGAGTTAAATCTAATTATGGTGGAAGATCAAGGTTTTTCTTAGCAAAAGGAGTCTTTTATTTCTCTCTAAACATTCAAAATACCTTTTTCTTTCTCTAGCTTTCTATTTCTTCGTTGTGCATTTGAAATGACTTTAAAAGGTTGTATTTCAATTATTAAGTCATAAAAGAAAAAGTGAATTGTAAAATGTAAAGTTCTTACTAAAAATTTAGTTACAAGGTGTTTATAGGGTCATTATGCCTCATAACATATAAATATAATTTCAACTCATTGTATAAGGGATTTTTGACACTGTGAAATTTTTTGGCAAGGGAGAAAAAAGAGTTTTATGTATAGCTCTATGAGGAACCAATACAAGAAGAATTTACAAGACTTTGTTCTACAATTTTTTCTAAATGCATGATGTGTGTGATTATATTCATTCATTTTGATCCTTTTATTTCAAATTTGATAGATTACAGTTGTTGAATCATTAAGTGGTTTGATGTTCTTAATGTATAAATCTATCAAAATATACAGAGAGAACTTTGAATCTTGAAACCAAAGTGAAAGTAAAGAAATACATTATTTATTTCCTGCAAGAAATATAGGGTTGTTTTGGATTTTTTTAGTCTCAAGATCTCTTTAGTTTGTGGGATTCATTCTTATCTACTTTTCTTGCCTTTCTGAAGAAAATAGTTTTTGTCACCATTATTCATAACTCATCCTATACAGTCTTGGGTAGTTGTGGCATTTTTCTATGTTTTAATTTTTTAAACTATCATATTCCTTGTTTCTTTTTTTTCCCTCCGTTATTTCCTTCTAAAAACTCTCTTTTATCTTTCCATTTCTTTGTTGTACCACCTTCCCCCACTTTCTGGTTAAAAGTATGAAACCCTTAGAAATAACATTTTTTGTTGTAAATAATTTCATTTTATACATTTTCTTTGTTTTTTAATAAAGGTAATTCCACTTGTTAATAGGAGATGGATTTTGTCCCCCACATTGTTGATGGAAAACACATAATTTTTACCCCTGCAATTTTTTCAGCCAACAAAACTAACATCAAACAATTAAAAAAGTGGAAATAGTGAGATAAGGGTCTCATGAAGGGGTAGAAGGGTCCAAATGTTCCTTGTCAAGGTTGTATAGCTATGCTTCAAACATGTGTCTGGAATGTAACTTCACACTTCAAATAAAGAGGGTGAAATTTGATAAATCTTGGGGAGGGAGAAGATGACAGCTAGATGGTGTCGAAAGAAGGTGTGGGTCATACATAAATTAAATACATATGTTAATAATTTCCTACTTAAACAAATATTATAGAAGTATCATAGAAACATACAATTTTATGATTAATAAATGCCTAGGAGCCAGTTTGAGGCATATACATGGTTTTCTCCACTTTGATGTGTGTGTGTACATACATATCAAAGTAAAGGAATACATGTTATGGATACAAATTTTTGAGCCTATGAAACTCCTAAAAGAAACTCCAATGTATGTGTGAATCATGCAAGAACATTATTTCTTTTTTCCCACATGCATAGTAAAGTGCCAATAATAATAATATTATGAAATATAGAAAATTGACAATAATATACTTAATTTGATTGAAGGTGGGTATAATGTTTATATGAGACCACATGTCTCTAAACCTATTCCTGATCTTGCAAAAATTTATGAATTTATTTTTTATCCTAAAGAAAATTTCAAGCTAATAAAAATTATAAGCACTACAAAAATAACGCTAAATAATATCCAAAACATATCCCATTTATAGGAATAGGTGGCACATCTTGTTATAGGATTGAGTGGAGTCCAAATGCTTCCTTTTATAGAAGTAGTTTGAGCCTGGTAAATATGATGAGTAAGATATATGCCCCATTTTAATATTTAAAGTGAACTTATGAAACACAAATATTAAAAAGAAGGAATCAAACTCATCATGTGGAAGATTAAATATAAAAATAATGATTTTGAATATATAAATATATAATATTAGAAGCATATATGTTATGAATAATTTTCACCAAATGGGTATATGATATAAAAATCTAAGCATAGAAATAATAAATATAAGGAGGTAAAAATTAAAGAGATGCCCTAAGTGGACATACAATGTAAGCATTGTTGTGTTTTTTAATCTTTCCTAACCCTACACAAGCTAGATCACACACAACAAATAAAATAATACTTACAACATTGATATATAACTTAAGATTGAGGACTTAAGTATTCACTCGAGGTGCAACAAGAGAACACCAAGTAGCTAATTATGAGAAAAAAATATAAAGATAATAACATGTGCATTACATGCACATGATATTCACACGAGAAAACATATCACACAAATATCATTTGAGTAAAAAAGATTATACATTATATGTTGATTTTCACACTTTAACTTGTTATAAATATTATACATTTAAATCCTCAATCCCTAGCTCTAAAATTATACTAAGCAATCTGAATCAACATCTACAAACATGTAACTTCTACATCTCGAACCTAATATGTCAAATGAGAGGCCAAGGTCACTATTTATAGTTTTCATAGATCCTTTAGGCCTTTACTAAGTGTTTTTTATTCAACTCCTTTTCCAAATATCATGCCACTTATCTTAGACACCTTATATTATTCCTTTATTGATCTTTCCACCTGTCTTGTTGTTAAAGTATTGAAATATTTGATTATTACAACCTACATTTTAAGCATAGCAATGGGATGTTTATTTAGCATGGGACTGGTTTTGGTAGACAACCTATAGATTCATATGGTTATGTTCCTACTATAATGCATGAAATGAAAAAAATAAGGCAAAAGATAAAAGATAAATAAAAACAAAAAAGGGCGATGATGCACCATAATAGAAGTGGTTTGATTCCCTATCTTATTAGAGAAGGTAATGCTTGTTAAGAAACCATAGGATCACTCCTTCACACCATTACCATAACATTTTCATTAGACATACAACCATTCACACATCAATAAATTAGTCACATGCATTACCTTAAATGAATGTACACAATCTATAGAATCCTCTCCCAATAATCTAGGAGATAGCACAAGGAGTGCCTAATAAATAGGCTCGTGAGTTTATTTCATGGAACAATAATTTCTTGCATGAAACCAAAATTATTTTGGATGGAAATGTTTCACTCACTAAATAGTACGTGTAAATATTTCTCACATAACAAATAAATAACTCTCAAATCAAGCTTAACTCCTATAGTGGGTGTGAACATAGCTAACACAAGGTTGGTTTGGTATAAACCCAAACCACTAGACAGTGTGAGCATGACCACTCTAACACCTTACCTTAAGCACAAATTAGGGAGTGATAAAAAAGGAAGTAACAAAATTAAATGGGTCCTGAAAACTAAGTGTCCTTATGGTAAAAAAAAGCATATCACTGGAATACATGGATGTCAAGTCCCTATAACCAAAAAATTAAATAGGAATTGGTTATATATATGAAGCTTTCTCAGTAAAAAACACCAATCACAAAATTTGGAAAAAGAGTCACTATGGATGAAATGTGTCACCGAAAGGTACCCAAAACCTAGTAAAAACCACAATGAAAATGGAGAAGATAATGTATGTTGCAAGTACCAAGAAGCATGATTCAAAATCTCAGCATAATGTTCTAGTAGGTACATGTGATGGAGTGAAGACCATCAAACAAAAATTAACTCAATAAACTTCCACTAATATAAAATTTGGTGCACCAAGGACTTACAAGGAGTATAACACCTAAATCAGTATGTGCACACACTCCCCCCATAATGTTAAAATGGGTGTAGTGACACAAATATTTATATGCGTTAAGAAATCTCACTAATCGAACACTAAAATGTTGACATTGGGATTCACCAGATTAGCTACTATTTATAAGGAGAATAAGTTCCACCATAAATCTAAAGGAGATTGTCAACATCAAGTTACATTACAAAATCTCTCAATAAGATGTCACTGGTGGTGATGGGATAGTCATACAACTGAAGAATAAATTTCCCATTATAAAACACACACACATGAAGGAAAAAATCCATGACTCTTAGTGTGAATAATAAATGGTGCCATATAATAAACAATATCACTAAGTGATGCAAAAAACTCCAAAATGTAGTAACTATGTAGAATATGTCATCTATGAAATGAGATATGTATGTTCTAAAAATAAATTTTCCTAAAAGAGATCGTACAATAATTAATGTCATCAAAAGATAGAAGGAGTAATGTGTGGTTGAAAAATCTAAGTGGTGGAGGAACCTCACCTATAGAGTCCTCTCAAATAATGTTGTCTATGCCACCAAGAATAATCAAAAATCCACCCAAATGAATACAAATGCTGGATGAAGATGTCTGCATATGAGTGGGTGAAAATTCCATAAAATAATAATGTGAGGTAACATATAAATAGGTGTCAATATGATAATTTATGACAATTATAATCTTAGGTTATTGAAACCTGAGTGAAGGTGCAACAAATTTCATGTGTAGTTTAATGTCCTCACAAAGAGTGGAGCAAACAAATGATGGAGCTCTATCAAATTATCCCAATGAAGCATTTGTGGCATAACTAATGTCATGTTGATTAAGCCACTTAACAGGTTGGATAGGGTCAAAAATACCCTATACATGCTTTCCAATACCCATAAGTATAGTAGTATGACCCATGGAATGAATCATACGAGAGCCAAATGTATTGGTATGCCTCTCAAAAGAGGTATGAAAATAAGCAGGTGCATCAAGACTGAGATGAATAAAATATGAAATAATTGTAGGTACAAAAATCATAAGTTGAAATAATAGGAACAACATAACTAATGGGTTGCTCGGGATCTAGTAGGTCACATTGTAAAAGTGCATCAAGTAGATGCATGCAAGATTCAGGATTACATGATGGACTAGAAATAGGGACCTGAATGTCCAACATATCAATCTGAGGTTGCATGCTAGAAAATTTATTTTAAAAGGAGTCAATGAGGATATTCTTATTGTGAATGAGAGAGATAAGAAAGTATTTATTCTTTAGCAAACATATTATATTCTTAAAGTGTTAGAGAACAAGCCTTTATAGAAGGCATAGTAGGAGAAAAAATCACAATATCAGAATGTGCATTAGTATGAGCAGCAGAAAGAGGTGTAGGTTTTTCTTTTGTGTCATCAAAAAAATATGGTGGTAGTATCTCATAATAACAAGACAATTCCTCACTAAAAAATGAAGAAGTGGAACATGATGAGATGAGGGCTCAAATGATTTAGAAGGCCTAGAAGACTTGTTTACCTCTTCAAATAATTCTAAAAAATTATCCCAAACTTCCTTTGGTGATGTGGTATCAATAATGGAGAAGTGCATGTTATCATATACATTGAGGTTGTTTAATTCAAGATCCCCTTTTAAGATGCATTAAAGCCAAGAAATATTATCCTCCTCATTAAAATGTGTAATATCATTGAGAGCAACTTTCCACAAGATTTTCATATGCAAAAACATTTTTATTTTCTTCCATGTTTTTAAGTTGGAGGTGTTTAGGGGTTCAATGAATCAGGACTTCATTATTGAATACACAACTGAGGAAATAATAACCCTCACACCAAAAATTACTCAAAGAGAAGGTAAAAAACACCCAAAAAATTGGATGTCAGTCTCTGCTGAAAATGCATCCAATAATTAAGTGACATAAAAAATAGAATACACACTTAAAAAATAAGATGTTAGACTTTGATGGGAAATGCATCTATAGTCTTTAATAATAATAATAATAATGGAAAAAATATCCCTTACAGACATTGGGTACCACCGATTATGTATCTCATATAAATTTTGACAAAAACAAATATATTATTCTTGTGAGGGGGTCTGGTTGCCTACCAAACCAGACCTCACCTTTCAATTTTCAATACTTAAAAGGAAGTACACTAGAATAACTAAACAAAGGGTCAAGGTGTAAGGGCCTAAGGGAAACATTCCCCAGTCAGGTCGAGGATAAATACCCCTCACAGGGTCTGGGGGTAGTGTCACTAGAGCACTTTCAGTAAGGAGTGGGGTTGAGAGGTAGTTCCCCTAATTCTAAACACAATTTAAACTTTGTGTGGCCTTTAGAATGGCCAAAACCCACCCTTTTCTACAATTTTAAGTCTATGGGTAAAAAATACACTTCTATATTAATAGAAAATAAACCCCCTTTGACTATATTCCCTTTACAAATAATGTTTACAAAATTTCAATGCTTTTACAAGTTTGCACATTGATAAAAAAAAAATTACAACCTCTTAAAAGAGGGCTTCCCCAAAATACCAAATTTCACTACTTATTTTTAAAAAAACAAATGCTCCCTTTTTTTACATTAAACCCCATTTAAAAATTGTTTTTCAATAATTTTGAGAAAAAAAATAATGCTTTGTGGGTTAACCCCTAAACCTCCCATTAGGTTAAGAGATTTATCAAAACAAATCTACCAATCAAGCAATAAATCCTAATAATAGAAGACATATGCAAATTTTATTTCAAAGTTTTAAAAATCTTTGGTTGTGTTTAAAAAAACAATAAAGTGCTTACTGATTTAGGGTTTTTTTTATTGAAGGGTTTTCCAAGTATTCAACCAAAAGACATGTATGATTTGTCACAAGAGGATTGACAAATTTGAATCAAGCTATTTGCTGAGCCACTAAGGTTCAAACCAAGAAGGTTCTACCAGAGAATAACCAGAGAAAAACTAAGTCATATAAAGAACTCAAGGCAAAAGAGCCCATGGATGAGGATGCATCGGAATCAAAAAAGTCATGATACTTGAACTTAAATAACTTTTTTAAGGTTGTCATAGAAGGCTAATCAACATGAAAGTGAGGTGGGTCAAATTCAAATGCTTCAAATATGGTTGGTGATGTAATTCCAAATGGAAATGCACCAACTACACTGTTAAAAACATTATGGGAGGAAATGTGGCAATGGCTAGGACTAGTTGTAGGGGTTTGAGCTATTAAGTTTATGATGAAAAATGTAGTCAAACTAAGGGTTGAGCACAACATAGAGTAGGATGTATAAAAACTCATATTTTCAATGTTTTAATGAAATCAGTGCCTCACTAAAACATATCTAAACAAATGTCAATCCAACTAAGACAAACTAATGCATATGTCAAAGAAAAACCCTCCAATCACATTGACAATGAGAAATATGGCTTGATCCCATGGATTTAAACAATATAACCTCCACCCAAACCATTAATGGTACAACCCAAAATGGAAGGAATTTTCATCTCTACAAAGCAAATTTGATTAGAATTGTTGTACATCTTGTTATAAAAAATCTAATTAGATCAAAAAAACACACATAAACCTCTAAATATGTCATATGATTTGTTGAAGATAACAAATCAGAACTGAGATGCAGTATGGCTTAGGTGTATGGCCTACTTGACCCAACATTTTGACAAATTCAATAATCCACCAAAGAAATAATAATACAACCTAAAAATATTGTCAAATAACAACATAAATACCTGAAAATAGTGGTGGGAGGCTAATTAATGCTTCATGGAGAAATCTAAAACCATATCAGAGAAGCCAATTATTCTCAAGTAACCACATGATCATTATCACACACCATTACCACATCATTTGCATTAGACACAAAACCATGCAAATAGTAATCAATCAGTCTCATGATTATTTCCTCAAATGAATGTACATAATGTGTAGCATCTTTTCCCAACAATCTATGAGATAACACAAGGTGTGCCTAATAAATAGGTCCAGGATTTTGTTTCATACAACCAAAAATTATTGCATGAAACTAACATTATTTGGGATTGAATATTTTCACTCAAAAATAGTATGTGTAAATATTCCTCACATAATAACTAACTTCTTGAATAAATCTTAACTCCTATAGTGGGTGTGAACATAACTAACACAACATTGGTTTGGTATAAACCTAAACCACTAGCTAGTGTGAACACGACCACTCTAATATATATTTGTAAACATAGAATTCTTAATATCCAAGAAAGGAAATGAACACAAAATACATAAATATATTTCAAAAGGCAAGATGTGACTCAAATATTAGCATGGAATTGCAGTAGCAAGACAAGAGCTAGAGGGTAGACAAATGAGATCCCTGAAAGCCAACAAATTACAGAAAGTATGCATAGAATATATTATATTTCAATAATAAGGTTCAAAGTAATATTAAATAAAATAATAACGTGTGTTTAGATATAAATTATAAGAATTCAAGGACTTATCGATTTCAAAAAATTAACTCCCTTGTTTAGATAAACTCAATACAACATATAAACCAATTAAAAATTAAGTACCCATGTACAAAATATTTTATTTTTTCCCATGTTTTGTCCAACTCTGTCTATTTTTTCTTGATGTAGATTCTCATTTATTTAGTGGCTTAATAAATTTTAAAATTACGTATTCATTTGAAGCATTCCAAGCAATAAAATGCAAGCTCCACCAAATATTTTAAATCAAAATCTACTTTCCAAGTGTCCCTTAATTTTCTCCCCCCTATGGTCCATGAATTAAATAAATCTTTAAGAGACTTTACTTAGCTTTGAAGATCAAGGGCTGGAGGAGATTATTTTTAATGTAATAGTGGGATTTATTTCTTTTATATGACATCAACCTTCCTTATCTAAAATGGTTCCTAACATTTTATTTAAAGAAGATTAATGAAAAGAGGGGTTTTAAAAAGAGAATATTTTATTAAATAAACATTTGGATGCTTGAAGATTTTTTCTTCACAGAAATAGGCACCTTTAGATGATGATTTCTTCACAAATTTTAGCTCAATGGATTTGCAACTTCACCAAGATGATCCTTTATTATAGCTCTATAAATCCAAGCTTTTAACTATCCCAAGTGTCCCCTTTTTAAATCTATTCTTCTTTAAATGTCAATTTCCAAGCTTACACTTTTACACATAAATCCAACAACCTTCAAAATATGCAATCTCCATGTTTTGTACATTGCATCTCTTTTTCCTCTATTCTTCTCTTCCTAAAAAGAATGTTATTAAGTATAATAAAAATTAACTCGTCTTCTTTTTTATTTAATCTCTTTATTTCCTAAATCTCTATTCTGACTATAATATTTCTTCTCCTAGCTATCTTGCTCAAAAACTATTCACAAAAGAGAAAAATACATACATAGATTTAAATGAAACTATGTTGAGTGATGCAAGAGAAAATTATTATGCTTAAAAATTAAATCCTACATTATGAGCCAATCAAAATGTTTGTTAAAAAAATACATTAAATAAAAATGCAAAGAAGTTGCCTTTTAATATTATGCTTGGCCATTAAACAAGATTTGAGGCAATAAAGATTATCCAATATTCATTTATTTTTTGTTTAGAATTAAATGGATGTTTGGGTTGATTTACAACATTTTCTAGCCCCTTCTCATTCTTTAACTTAAGCATGATAGTGGCTCCTCTTCACTAGTTTCCAATTAAGATTGGAACTTGATTGGACATCTCTCCTTCAAAATAAAGCTTATGTATTCCTCTCAAGCATTGGGATCCTCTACAGATTCATTGTAACTAGACCCATTTTGAGCTTTTTGATCCTTTTTAAAAATATGAACCTATGGAATATAAAATAGAACATATTCTTATTTAACGATGGAGATTAAATTCACCATGTTGGCATACTTTCATTCTTCTTCTTCTTCATGGCACTCTTGTTGAAAGAGAAAATATTATTAATTTGTATTAAGATATAGTACTATTCAAAAATAGATAAAGGTCCATGTCATAATCATTCTTCTTTACCTCTTTTTATTGTATGCAATTAATATCTCCTTGATTTCTATTTTTCCACCCTCTTCAAATAGATATTCAATAAATTTAGAGGTTGAAATCATCAAGGAAATAAGAAACATGATTTCATTCCTAAGTTCTCTCTTAATTAGCATCTTGGTAAGGCTCAAAGGGATTTTTAACTATTTTATACCATCTAAATTCTTAAAGAGGTATCAATTACTCTTTTGTATCATCAATCCATTATGTAATGAATAAATTGTTAATTTTATCCTCCTATGTTATCTTCCTTTAACTTTATACATGGTCCATCTAAATAACAAGCCTCTTATCCTTTGCTTGCTTAGTTATTATACATCATCATAATGGAGGAAAAAAAATTATTATCCAACACTTTCTTAGCCTTCATCTAGAAATTTTTTGGAAGTTTGGGGAGCTAAGGACAAGGCATTGAATTATTTTATCAAGCTAGCTAATCTTGGATTTTCGGGATAGCCAATTGACTTTTCAAAGATAATAACTCATTGGAAACTTATGTGATCAAATTTTTTATCCGAATAATTGAATGAAATTGAGATGGTTGGGGTGGGCTTAGGATTTACAAAGCAGATATTTTTGGATTATGGTAAACCCCAAACCATATAGTCCATGCTTTTGGGTACCTAGAAATGTACATTGTATAGTTTTGGAAAAAACAAATAATTTTACTAAATGAATAAAGGGAAAGAGACATATAAATAAATCAATAAACACCCTAGATAGACACAAGTTAATAATATCCTAATTTCAAATAATAATTCATAAGCACACGAGTATCCTAAAATAATGTAATTATATGACTAAAACTACCTCCATACCAAAATTAGGTGTCTACACTAAGTTCATAATGTCTAATGTGTTTATTGGCTTCTTTTATAATTTGATCTAATTTATTGAATGTAACCTTATTTTCAATTTATTGATTTGAAAATGAGCTAAAAAATATCCACAAGGGCAGTAAAACAACAAACTGATCCACATGGGAGGGTATAAAATAAATTAAGATCATAATCCTTTTAACTTTTAGGGAAATTTTTGGGTAACAACTTATTGTCATGAGAAAAATATAAACATGAAACATGGAAGGACTTAATATGGTATGATGGATCTCTTTTTCCATTGATTATTTCAAATTTTGGATGGTGAAAAAACCACTTCAAAGAGGATGAGAAATAATTTCATAAGTTAAAATATTTAGAGTAATGTCATTTGAAGTAACCCTTTTGGTGTTTTTTTTCAACCATGGAGAGATATTCTTCATTTTATTTTGATTGTTATTAATCTTATGCAACATGATATCCATTTAGGGATGTGAATAAGAAGAAATATGTGGAGGGGTAGCATATGTAGTGGTAGACATTAGAGGTGAAGATGTATGATATTTTTTACGTGAATTATTAGCTTGGTATTGAGGAATGAAACAATTATGAATCATGGAAGAATTTAAGAATAATGAATTTAGAGGAGGATTTTGAGAGATTTGGGAAGAAAGTAGAGGATATTGATAAAGGGTTTTAGAATAATTTTGAAAAAACTAAGAGAAAATTGGAGAATTTTGAGAAGCAAAGAAAATGAGAATAAGTTTTCAAAAATTAAGAAGTAATTGGAGGGTTTAAAAAATAATTTATATGAATTTGAGAATAATTTTTCAAAACTTGAGAATTAATTGGAGTTTTTTATAATATTATAGAGGAATATGAAAATAAATAGGAGAATAAATTGGAGAATCTTGAGATAAATAAGGTGTGGCTAAACTAAACTATCACAAGCAATATATTTTAAACCATTCATTATTCCTAGGATCTCTTAAGGGTTATCAATCAAATATTTTTTAAATTGGGCACTAATGAGTTATTTTAGAGCATCTTGGTATATGGATGGTTGGATATCATCACTATTTATTTTAGCTTTCATATCTTCATCTTGATAAAAAAACCATCATACATGTCATTCTCATTCACATTATTTTACAAATAAATAATAATTTCAAAACATTATTCACACCATTGGAAGCCATTTTATTTTTCAAGCTTTTACTATAAATATAATAAGAGATTTTTCAACAATATTTAGATTTGTTTAACCAAATTTATCACTTCATCAAATATAAAATTACAGAACTATGATATTTTGGTGTCATAAATCAAACACAAACAAACATGACATATAAACACACTAGGATTTTAAGATTTTTAAAAATTCGGTATGACCTAGGGTTTTAGACTAACACAAGCATAAAATATGGATAAAAATTAGATATAGATGCATGTAAATAAAACTAACATTATGAAGTATAAGTGAATTATGATCTAATGCAATATGAGGCAATATCTAACCTTCTGAGGTGTAAGACAATACATGATCATTAAAATATAGAAACATAAATGAACTACCACTATCAAGCATTATTAATCATACCAAATAAAATGAGATGTAAATATATCAATACATAATTAATGTTTGAATTAACTAATAAATTAAGTACATAGAGTTAGATTGGTGTAGATTCAATATGATTCTATAGAAGACTTGTCATTAGAATCTAAACCTAGAAAAACACATATTCAAATCTTAGACTATTGTAACTCATAAACTTAGAGATGATTAGAAATTAATATTAGGACCACCCCTAGTACTACTAGTAGGTTTTTTAATATCCCTTGATGCTCCTAAAAGGTGATGGTACATACAAGAATGAGGGGGCCATGTGAATGGCTACCTTACTCCCTAGTAGTGTTCCACTACTCCCACTATCTCAAGGACATGACTCATAATGGATATAAATACCCTCTTTATTGATGTTTAGCTATGTTACATAGATTACACACACATCTCATACTCTACCTTCCCATTGATTATGAATACGAATCCCATAGTCTAATGACTAGGTTACAATGAACATGCATCACTCAACAGACTCATAGATCTGCTCGTAAACTCTCTAAGCTTCTTTATGCTTCTCTTAACTCTTCTTTGATTTGGATATGGACTATTATCTTATAACTTTCCTGATCTCCCATTCCATTTCCTTGGGTGATTGAGATAAATCTCCAATGTCATTAAAACTTTGACATTGAATCTTAGTGGCATAACATTAACATCTTGTCACACCCTTCAAGCTCTTTTTGTCTTAGAAAATAGAGCACATGTCACATTTAATTGATCTGGGTAGTTACTTGGTTTATATTTTATATATAAGAAAAAATTTCAATTCCTACAGATTATTATTTACATAACCACCATGGTGGCTGTAAAATAGTTTTGGTAGTTTGTAACCACCACTTGCATAATTAGTGGTTTTGAAAATTCCACCTACATGAAACATTGGTTTCATCATACTCTAAGTAAAAGGTCCTCATGACTAATATAAAATGATTGAAATTGTTCTTCCTACATTTAATTTCCCTATGATACTCTTGATGATGTTCTTCAATTTTATGTTGATC
Organism: Torreya grandis; assembly: GCA_037957365.1. Lineage (NCBI taxonomy): Eukaryota > Viridiplantae > Streptophyta > Pinopsida > Cupressales > Taxaceae > Torreya > Torreya grandis. The sequence goes on from JARHVA010003640.1 coordinate 139,719, forward strand.
CTCCTCCACATGTGCAATATTTTTTCAAGATATGACAATTCCAAAATATAAAAAAATGTGCACAAGAACCTGAAAAAGTGTGTTTGGATGAATAAATATGGATCATAAACCTGAATTCTCTTACATTATACATCTAAGGTAAAGGAAAATGTTCATGACCTCTTGTTCATGAACTCTATGCGAGCTCCTCAATGGTTGTTCCATGTTTGGAAACTTTAGATTCACTCATCCTAGTTGTGTCTTTAGTTACTTTATCTTTCAAATTGACCAAGTACTCAAAGTAATAGTTATATCTTGTCTATATGTCAATCCTTATATGTAATATGGCCTCAATCTCCTCATTTGGCTTCTCTAGAAATGGTTGCTTCTAATCTATACTTGAATAATATGAAGTTGATCATGTTTGACTACTTTTTCCCTCAAAGTAAGGGTACAAATCTACTACATTTAATATAGGTGAAATACCCACTCCATCTAGTAGCTCAATCTCATAAGAATTTGTTGAGAACCTTCTCAAAGTTCTACAAGGTCCAGTTTTATTCCACCTTAACTTGTTATATTCTCCTTTGGGAAGCCCATCCTTACACAAATGCCTTAAAATCAAGTCCCCAACTTAACAATCAAGTTATATTCTTATCTAATCGATGTGATTCTTATACTTAATACCATTCCCTTCTATTTTTATCTTCATCTCCATAGGCACATCATGCATAGTTGTTGCATACTCTTCTACTTCAGTACTCCTCCTCATATATATTGTGTTTCTTAGTTCACACTCCCCTTTAAGTCTATGATAATAGATAATCAAGAATGGACTCATAGTTGTAATTCTATATACTAAATTATTGTATGAAAATTTAACTTGTGCCAATATCTAATCCCACTATTTGGGCTTGTCTCCAACAAAACATCTTAGTAAATTACTAAGACTATGATTCACTGCCTCTACATCCCCATCCATTTTAGGATGATGGGTTGAACTAAAATCCAATATTTTCCCTAGTTTTATCCATATCATACTCTAAAATTTCTAAAAAATATTGTATCCCTATCTGATAGAATATTTCTTTGAAACCCATGTAATCTCACAACTTCTTTAAAAAGTAAATTTCTAATGTTCATGGAATCACTAGTATTCTCACATATAAATTGTGTCATTTTGGAAAATATATCCAAAACAAAAACAATAAAGACATTAACTCTTTGGGTTCTTGGCATACAATTAATGTAATCCATGCTAAACTCTTCACATGGTCTCTCTAGAATTAGTAATGGCTAATACGACCCATAATTCAAACATTTTCCCAAGTAGCATATTGGAAAATCCTACATATTTACATGAATTTTTGACATACATGCTCATATTTGGAAAATATTAATACTCACTCAATTACACCAATGTTTTTTCCATGCCAAAGTGACCAATTATGCCTCCACTATGCTTCTCTTTTAATAAATTATCCCTCATCGAACCTTGAGGTATGCGTAATCTCTTTCCATTAAATAAAAATCCATCTTATATCATGTACTCCAACCATGGTGTTCTGTCTATGATTTTTATATTTATGCATGTTGCCCATGCATCTCAAAAATAAAAATTCACCTCATATAAATCTTCCATGGAATCAAACATAATGACTTATACTCTCAATCATCCACTATAAATGCTCTTATACTTTATGCATCCACAACCTTATTGGATTTCTCACTTCTATGTCTCAAACTAAAAGAATAATTTGAATAAATTCAACCCCTTTCATGTATTTTTGGTTCAAATTACCTTGGTTTTTTATGAACTGTAACATTTGATGATCTGTGTACATAAAAATTAAGTAATGCCAACAATGGTTATTATGTTACCTTCTTTAAAAACTAAAAGCTATCATTTACTAAAATAATAAACTTGAACTTATTTTTGTAAACTTTTATTGCTTGTGTCATTGATGTACACATACCACTAAATTTTCTAATAAGTTTTCAATATAAACTTTCTAACCCATGAAAACTTCTAGCCTCAAACATGTTTTTTAGCCCTATTACAATGAATAGAATAGATGGTGGGAAAAATTAACAGGATTCCACATCAAAAGAATAGATTAATTTATTCCCATCCTAATTAATTTCTATATTAAATCCATGTCATGATGACCACTCACCTATTGTTTCTACTTCATCAAGGTCCATTCTCAACCCATCTTTCAAGATTAAAAATTCCAAACACACTAGCTCCTCTTGCATGAAGCTACACTTATTTAAGTTAACAAACAACTTCTCTTTCAAATTTTTATAAACTAATCTCAAATTCATCAAATTTTATTTTTAAAGAATGAAAATAAAAATTTCATCAAGTAAACAATGAAAACATTACTCATATATGGCTTCAACATTTCATTCATAAGTCCTGTGAATGTGATTGGTGCATTTGACAAACCAAATGGAATAACAAACCACTTATACAACCCATAATTCACTTTGAATCTAGTCTTCCACTCATCACCTTGTCTAAATTGAATCTGGTGATATCCACTTATAAAATCTACCTTTGTGAAGTAATTTTCTCTACTCAAATAGTCCATTAAGTCATCCATCCTTGGAAATGGAAATCTATACTTGATAGTTATCTTGTTGATTGCTTTATAATCTATACACATTGTCCAATATCCACCTTTCGTAGGTGCCAATATTTATATAAATACACATAGGCTAAATTTCTTAAATTAAACCTTCTCCAAAAAATCATTTATAAGGCCAAAAACGGATGATAAAGAAACTAACAAGATTGGTTCAAACCAAAGTGATTGCATTAATGAAGAATGAAAGATTACAATAAAATATAACCAAGAATGTGACTTTCATATTCTAAGAAGACTCTTTACCTTCCTACATAGACTATCTATCAACCAATATGAGATAAATTCTCTCCTACAATTACTCTTAGGATTAACATTATTATATCCCCCTTAATTTATAGGGGTTATTGAGAGACCGAGCATGCCTTTAAACTTTTCAAATTTTTATCTTCCCACTGCTTTTGTCAAAATGTTTGTTGGTTGTTTTGCATTTTGGAATATAGTTATTTTACACTACCATCTTTCACATAATGTTGAATTAGATGAATTTGGTGTTGGTATGCTTAACTCAGTCATGAAAGACTATATTATTTACCTTTTGAATTACAAATGTTTTTTCAACCATGAGAGGTGTCGATGAGGCTTGTTGTTCCTTCAAATCTGAAATAACTCTTCTAAGCCACAAAATTTATTTGGTTGCCTTGAAGCTACCATTTATTCTTCTTCTACTAGAGATATTTTTTACACTAATTGCTTCTTTGAATTCCAACTAATAATCATTGTTTCAAATTTATTAGAAACATTGAAGTATATATTCCATCTTTAAAAACACTAGTATGATCATAATTTGAATATCTAACAAGTTGGAAGTCTCCTACCCTAAATTATTTGACCCTAAAATTATGTGTTCCTTGGATATATCAAAGGACTCTTTTAGCTACTACCCAATGAATTTATCAGGGTTGTAGCATGAATCAAGAAAGAACACCAAAAAAAATATATATATGGTATAGTTATGGTCAAATATATCAAACTTCGAATGATTTATCTATATTTAGTATTATCTACTAAATCTGTGGTATATTTTGATATAATTTTCATATTTTGTTCCATGGGCATATTGAGAGGCTTATAATTTGTCATTCAAAATTTAATTAGAGTTTCACCAATGTATTTTTATTGAGTGACAAAAATACTTCCTTTTTTGAATCACTTCAATACTCAAATAATAATGAGATAACCCAGATCTATCATTTCAAATCATTTCATCAACTTTGATTTAAATTTTTTAGTGCATCTCTCAATGTTTCTTATGATGAGAAAATCATCCACATACACCACTAGAAATACAATTGTTTTGAAAAAAAAAATCATCTTCAAACTCAAAAAATTTCAAGTTCATGTTCATGAGGTGATCGATGAGTTTTTCATGCCATGCTCTTGGGGCTTGTTTCAAACCATGTAATGATTTTTATAATTTTCACACTTTTTGCTCTTGGCCATTTATTGCAAACCTATGGGCTAAGTCATGTACATTTTCTCATTAAAATCACCATTCATAAATGTAGTTTTGACATTCATTTGGTGAACTTTCCATCTATTGTGAGTTGCCAAAGCCAACACAGTTTAAATGCTAGTTTATTTTTCAATTGTTGTAAAGGTATCATCGTAGTCGATTCCTTATTTTTGAGAAAATTCATGTGTGATAATCATTGCTTTGTGTTTTTCAAGTGATCCATTTTTTTTGTATTTATTTTGAAAGACCCACTTGCATCCAATCGTTTATAATGAATTGGAGGATCAACTAATTTCCAAGTTCCATTTTTACCAACACATCTTACTCACTTTTCATTGCATCTTTCCATACATTAATATTTTTATCTTATTTGAAGGAAGTGTGTTTATAGTCAAAAGAAACATTGACTTCTTCTTTAGGAAGGTCATCCTGGGTAAGCTTTTATATCACATCTTGAATTTCATCTAAGAACTTATATGATTGTTGTGCGGTTATGTGTGTATTTCCTTTGCCTATTTTTTCAACCTCATTAGGTCTGACATCTTGCAATGTCTATTTGGCCCATTTTGGTATATATTTTTATGTAGCTTGTGGAATCATTGGTGCTTCATTTAATTGAATTTAATCTCCTTCTTTTTATGACATTAGATCATTTTTTAATGAAGTTTCACTTTTTTATGCAAGGCTAGTATCATTTTCAATTATAACAGTCAATAGAGATTCAATTGTTTCCTAATTATAGTTTCTACCTTCATTGTTTAGAATGTCCATATCAACCTCCTTGAAAACATAAAATTTGGTATATTTGTCGAGTCGATTCAATTTTAATTGATGTTTGTTGTGTCCTTTGAAGTTTCAAAAAATATGACATCTCTTGCGATGAGAATTTTATTTTTCTTCTCATTAAATAGCCTATATGCTTTTGAAGACTCTAAGTATCCCAAAAGTGTGCATTTATGACTCTTGTGTTCTAGTTTATTCATTTTCTCCTTGGGAATCAATGTGTAACATGTAGATCTAAAAATATGAATATGTCAATTGAATGGAGATGATAAAACCAAACTTCATATAGGGTCTTCATTTTTAAGACATTGATGGTGACCTATTATAGAGGTATATTATTGTTTGAACTACTTATGCCTAGGAGTGTAGATTTATCCCTTTGAAGTAAAACATTACCTAAACCATGTTCATCATAGTTGTATTCATTCACTCAACTGCTCCATTCTTTTGAGGATTTTAAGTGAATGTTATATGATGTTTGATTCAATTCTTCTTGAGATAGGTTTCAAACACCTTTGACATGAATTTACCACCATCATCAGTCCTGAGTGTCCCAATATAGGATTGGGATTCATTTTCAACCACACTTAGAAACTTTTGAAATGTTTTTAAGGCTTCTAATTTTTTATTTAAAAAATATATCTAAGTCATTCTATTTTAATGATCAATGAACAACATGAATTATTTGTGACCACTAATAGAAATAATTGGCAGAGAACACAAATCAAAGTGAACCAACCTCAACTTCATCTCGACTATCCATTCTAAATTTTTAAATGGTTCTTATAGTATCCAAAATGGGATATTTACTAAAAAACACCCAAAATATAGAACTCAAACTCAAAACTTATGGAATTGGACTCAAATCTAAAATTCTTTCCCAAATACCACACAGGTATTAACTTGCACATACTTTTATTATCACTTAACAAGATACAAACATATATGATAGGAAATAATAATTTGCTCATATACTGATAAGCATGGGACTCACATATATTAATAAAAATGACAAGGAATTACCACAAAAACTCTTTCATATAATTCAAGACCATGAATCCTCACACATATTCAAATAAAAGGATTACAATTGATATTATTGGATACAATATCCATACACAACAACTAATGATATTAGACAACACACTTATAAACATAGGATAGCCACAAATAAATCCAACTATAATCAAAATCTTAAACAACACACTTCTACACACTTGGTCTTCTGAATATCCTTGAAGTGCCTTCACAATCCCTAAGTGGAATTGTCCTACTATACCAAAGGGGTTTCATCCTCTGATCCTATCTTCATTGGGTTTCTGTCCATAGAAGAGATGAATTTGAACACAAGTTAAATATTATAATAAATTTGGGTTTTATGATATGTCAAATAAGAATTTACAATAGGATAAAACTCTCATTAAATAGAGAATTCATGAGAGAAAGAGAGAGAGAGAGAGAGAGGAAACTTCATGAATAATCAAAGAATTGTGCTACCTTCATGCATGTGATCCATCATTATGGTCTTTGTATTCATGTGTAGAAAGGATTTAAAATAAATAGAATTAAGGGATGCAAATATCAATCACCTCTATGTGACTTAGAAATGGCATCCTACCTTCACACATGTGAGCACAAATCAATAATAGTAAATTTGTCTTTACTCCCCATGTGCACATAAGATCCAAGAAAGATCTAATCACCTTTTGATAAAGTGGTAGATAAGAAAACCATGGAGCCACCCAAAAATTCATCCCACTCTCACACATGTGATTCACCTACCCACAATACGAAGCCCACAATAAAATGCTCCATGATTTTTCATATTGTCTTTTCCACCAAACCCAAGGCCATGTGATCAATAAAGCAAATATTCTTGTCTTCCAAGTGAAGTGTAATGCCCCACTCCAATAATATGCACTTTAAACCATTTTAGGACCCTTGTGGGCCATGCCACCTCATCCCTAAGCCACCTCACTGCTACATCATCACCTACATCACTTTCCATGTCACCATGAATAGTGACAATGAATAGTGATCCATGAATAGTACATGTGAATAGTACATATGAATAGTAACTCATGAAAAGTGTTTATGAATAATGTTGAAGGAATATTTTAATTGGCCAATATTCCTAGAACATCAATTTAATTGTAAATGGGACATGACAGTTTTATTTTGTGTTTGGCCAATAAGTAGGCTTCACAATTTTCTTTGGAAAAGTTGGCAAGCCTACACAACCATTTTTCTACATAGTGAAAAGGTTGTCATGGTATGTGTGCCAAAATATAACATGCCATAAAAGACTTTTTGGCATTCTTTATTTAGTGAAATTACAAAATTTATTGACACTGAGTGCTCACCCATAAGTTTTATAAATTTTCCTTCCTCATATCTAGTTAGAACAATTGTTTTATCACATTTCCTTGTGAATTTCACCTCTCCATCATCTAACAGAATAAAGTGACCTTGTTTACTAAATAGCACAAGAGACAAAAATATTATTTTCAAATGAGGTGGGTATAGTGCATTTTAGAGAATTAAGTATAGAAGTCATGGTGACTTGAGTTGAATTGAGCCTTTGCCTTGAGGTTGTAGACTTGTTTTATCTACCAAATATACTAGACCATAAATTTATTCATAAAACTCCTCAAATAAGTCCCTTTAAAAATACATATATTGTGTGGTATCAGTGTCTAGAACCCAAGCATTATCCCAACTTTAACTCTCTAAATCAATATTTACTTTATTAGAGATGGAAGATGCACATTCACAAGAAAACTCAACTAAATTTGGTTCTGAGTTTTTTCTTCTCCTTTTATGTATTTTTATTTTTTTAGGATTCAATTTTATCCCATAATTTTTTGCATTCATGGGTCTCATGACTCCCTTTTCTTTCCCAATGTTTAAAAATAAGTGATGTTTATCTTTTTTCTTTTTTTGATGGTAACTATTATTTTTGGTGGATTTTTGCCTTACCCTTTATTTTGACCTTTACCTTTATCATTTCTTGCATTAATGGAAGAATTTACATTTTTATTATCATAAAAAATGCTTTCTCCTATGGAATATATTTTTCTTCTAAAGGATTTTTCTCTTTTGGCCATATTCTCAACAAGCTAACCAAATGTGAAAGTCTTCAATAGATTTCTTGCTTGTAAAGATTCCATGTAAGTTGAGTATGTAGGAAGAATATCCTTGATAAAGGAAGTCATATACACATCATTTTTTATACCATTTGCATCAAAATTATGTTTGATTACAAATATTAATGAATCAAACCTTATGACATCCTTTTTTTAATTCAAGATTGAATATTTCAACTACAACTATGTAAACTCCAATTATGAGTGAGAATCACATAGGTCCTTTAATTTGTGCAATGCTTCCCAAGGAATGTTGCACCCCTATATGTGACAAAACACCTTTGTCTCAATTGAGTCCCTCATCAAGACCAATGATTTTGAATTATTATTATTCTAAGATGGTATCTCTTTTGATTCTTTTAGTGTATTGGGTTGTTTAACCCCATCACAGATGTTGAATCAAAAGTCATTGAAGATAAGTGTGTTTTCCACTTGTCTTGATGACTCCAACCAGGCATATTTTCTAGTTAGGTTTATGCCAAAAATAATTTTTATGGAATGCATATGTTTTGTATAAAGATATGGAATGTGTATGATAAGGAAAAGTGAAGCTAATCTACAAATCAATCCTATCTTTGAGAAGATAAATCACACTATCCCTTTTGCTTGTAGTCACATTTATAAAATCAAGTTCATGACCAATATGGATCCAATAGACCTATCAAAGGGGTTCCTTACCACACAATATCACTAGAGAGGGTTCCAAATCCTCTAGTCAAGCAAAACCACATAATAACTCTAGCTAGATCATATGGTTTCTAACAAAGTAAATAAAAAAGTAAAGTAAATCTAATCTAGTGTTCACTAAAGAATGTAGCATAAATGGGAATAATATACATAAAAGTAAATATTTAATAATAACTATACTCAAGTCAATGTAGAGATAATCCTAATGCATGGAGACAAAAATATATTCACAAGCCATTACTTATGCTACTTCTATCTACCAAAATAGAGAAATAAGAGTTAGGAATACTTACCTTGAAGATCAACCCATCAAGGCTCAATCTCTCCCTTGGACAATGGTACTTTGCAAGAGGTTATTGTGGTTCCTAAAGATCACAAAGATAGGTTAGCTATAGGATATAAGATTTCTGGTATGTATCCAAGATATTTCTATAAGACAATATTCTTCTCTCTAAGTGTAAACCCTAAGCAATAACTTCTCAAGTAGAATGGTGGAAGAGTAGATTGTAAAGAAGTACAAATGAATGATTATCTCTATCTCTCTCTCTCTCATGAAAATGGTGTGAATGATGTGTTTATATAGCTAGATATAACCCTAAACCCTTTTGAATTTTTAGCTAACATAGTTGACCCAATTATTTAATAAATAAATAAATTAGGTCTCAAACTAAGTTAACTGGGCTAGTTGAGTCCTAGGACGTGTTTATTTCAAAGAATAGGTATTGGCCCATTCGACTAGGTTTGGTGGATGAAAAAAAGAATTTTTGGCTTAGGTAGGAGTTATTTAAGGTAGTGAATTTCTTAGAGTGTGTAAGGGAGGTGTCAAATCTTAGGGAAACATATAAAAGATGTTTGTAATGGTTTTAAGTGGTGGTATAGGGAACAATAATCTTGTGAAACACTAATGGTCTAATCACCCCTTTCCTAGTGCACCTTTTAAGGTGTGCACTTAGAGAGATTGAGTCTTGATGGGTTCTTTCAAGAGATAAATCATCAGTATTCATAAAATTTAAAAATATTATGTAGACATATGTTCCACTCAAAGCTCATCATGTGTCATGTAGTTGCAACATAGGATGGTACTTTAGGAAAAAACATAAAAAAACACAATGCTAAGCTAAATAACTTACAATATTTTAAAGCACAAAATAATTGAAAGTAAATGACTACAAGTAAATAACTAAAATAAACAAGTAATATATGCATACCTTGACTTACCTTTATCATTGAATGATTATCTATTGTGTTTGTAGTTTTGATCGTGGAGGGTGCAAACACTGCTTTGGATAAACCCTAAGGATACAAAATTAAAAGAGCAAAAATAAATAAACATAGGAAATTCAAGATAATTGAAATGTATAGGCATGATGTACTTATAAATTTGGTAAGCTAGGGTGATAAATGCTAAGTGACGACCAAATGACCAAGCCAAAATTTAGACTAAATCATGTAACCAAAAATCCAAGGCTACTAAATGACTGAAAGACTCAAATAAGTATACCTTAAGTAATAAAGGTAAGAAACCAAATCAAAATAAGGATACATGAAAAATGAAAAAATAACATCAATGTGAAATGAGTAACAATCCTTACTTAAACAAAGATGGGCAAGAAATGGTAAAATAACATTTATGAGTGAGAAGTAACAATCCAAACCCAATCATCAATGGAAAAAGTAAATGAAAGGGAAATAACATTGGTGAGTGAGAATTAATAATCTAGACTTACTCAAAAATGGAAAAAATTACAGGTGAGTGAGAAGGACCAATCCAAACTATCTCAACAATGGAAAAAGTACAAGAATATAAAAATGAATGTAATTATCCAAAAAAAAGAATGATAATGAAAAAATTTAAATGAAGCAAAGGAAAATCAAGAAATGTAAATCAATGGTGTAAATATAATAATCCATAGTCACTCAAGCATATTATTTTATTCTAAAGATAGATAAAACCAAAACAACATAGTGCTAGCATGTTTTAATATGTGAAGAAGAGGGAATATAGAAGTGGGAAAATAGATTTAGAATCAAACTTGCCTCTCAAGGGGGAAATGAAATGGGCAGTGGGGTAAATGAAGGGAAATAAAGTTAGAGAGACTCTTTATAGAAGTCAAGACACTAAAATTAAGTTTTTCAAAACAAGAGGAATCTCTACATGGACTCTGAAGAAATTTTCCTAACATAAATCTTGGGTTATCAAATGAAGAATGAATATCATCCCATGAAGTCTATATGCATGAAAATTGAAATGGACCTACCTTACCACAACATGTTCCTCATTCCTCAAGACCCCTTACAAAGTTATCGATCTATTATGAAGATTGGGTACTTGCATGAGAAAGTAGGTAACACTATAGATTTTTGAATTTTCCTATCCCAATCTACTAGACTATCGCACTCCAATGGACCTCAACTCTATTATGAATCCAACTGTGGAGTTTGATCTTAGATTAGAGATAGAACATGTGCTATGAATCATGTATTTTGGTGTGATGTTGAATTTTTGATTTATATTTTCCTTTTGATCATTGTCTTTTGTTTAAATGATTTGGTTTTTAATATTTTGATGGGTTTTTTGTTATTCCTCCATATAGATTCAAAGAACCAAACATGTGTGCTAAAGATGACTATCATTTGAAAACTTTGGACTTGGTTACTAATAAAGAGGACTTAGAGAGCATGGTGTCTAAAAATATTGTTTATTCATGTGAAATAAAAGTGTTATCTTGACTTCAACCTTGTTTTATCCAAAGTGGAATGAAAGGGGGAAATCGAGGGGAAATGAACATAAAATGAATTGAATTAATACAAATCATAAAAAATGTGATAATGTAAAAAGGGATATAGTGATATGGAAGTATGATTCCTTATCATGAGAATGTATGTAAGTGTAGGGAAACATGCTAACAAAGTTTGTTGTATAAGTTTGAACCATAAAAGAAACAAAAATTGAGGTTAAGAATATGGGATCACATACTTTTAACCATTTCTTAACATTATAAAAAGAACACTCAGTTGGTAAAAAGGTTTGAAATGATATGTAGATTTTATGAGGAGATCCTAGTCCTATCCATGGTCTTGCAATGCAATTCATAAAATAAAAACCCAAGTGGGTGTAAGCTTGTTTGTTGTGTGTATTTTCTCATTTTAGACATGTCAAAGAGCATATTTCAGGTTCAGTTTCACATTATTTGATTGGAACAATGGATCAAAAGTAGATGAGCTAAATATAAAAATTACAAGGAGGTTTATAAGGAAGTGAAGAGCTTAATATATTTGAATTTGATCATACTTAGGTTACATAATGGAGATAGAGTTAGTGTATGACAATTTGTCATTATTGGAACCCTGTATTTACATATTTTGTAATAAAGATAGAAGTATTTATGAGTATATATCATTTATTTTATGTGTGAAACTATTTTTATATTGTAATATATGTTAATCAAAGGAATAAATAGCATTTAAGGTCATATAGACCTCTTTTCATTCATATAGACACTATTTTGCTTTAAAAATCCTTTTCACAGTCACTTATTTAACGAGTAATATTGTGCATGGTCTCCAATTAAGTATTGTAAATGTTAGATATGTTAGTTAATAAATTTATACAAGTGTTTACATTAATAAATATTTATTTATTTCTATGAACTATCAACAAGTTGTAGGAAAACACTAGTTTCAAGGTTGTGAGGACAAAAAGGGTGATAAATTTTGCTTTAACCCTTGAAAATTCATAAAAATTTGTGGATAAATAGTGAAGAGAGTTTATAAGATGATAAAATTTGTTTTATACCTATAGGTGACATATGGATGTATTTATAGCTAATTGTGTGTACCAAGAACCCTGAATTTTGTGTGATTTTGATAGCAAGAGAGGAAATTTGTCTAAATTATCCAATTTTGAGCCTATAAAGGTCAAGTAAAGGTTTAAAAACATTTAATATGTCTATTTATACATCATAAAATATTAATTTGAATTTATAGAGTCATATTTTAAGTTTTGACCTATTCGAGCACCATTAGGTCTCTAGGCCTAAAATAGGGTATTGGACTGTTTTGTGAATTGTCTTATAAAACCAATATTTGATTGTTTTTTTTAATTTTAAAGAGATATTTTGTGATGTATAATTTTTTTTTACAGCCCTTATGATATTTTTTATATTTATTCGCATGTTTTTTAAATATGTAAAGACCCAATAGTGTATGATTTTCGTAGAAGGCCTATTTTGAGATAAAGAGTAAATTAAACAAAGAAAGTGAGTTAAGAGTCTTAAGTAAATACATAAGGTGTGTATCATATTTGGTATCAAATAAAAAATATTATGAAAAATTAGAGGATATAGGTATTGAAAAAAATATTAGATAGATCAAATGGTAGCAAGAGTAAGGATTGGATAGAGAAGACCACCTACCCAAGCTATCTTACTTGGGAAGATCAAAAGTTTGAATGATAGATTGTAGGAAATGAAACTAACACAAAGGAGAGTATTGGATCTTGGATATGTCAGTGATAAGGAAGATGAAGGATTTGAATAATAAGAATTGGTAGCAGAGATAGAAGGACCTAAAGAGAGGCTTGTGAAGGCAATAATGGGAATAACCTCCAAACCATTTGGAGGTAGATGTACCTATGTATGATGGGAATTTGAATGTTAAAGATTTAATTGATTGGATTAGTGCCTTATATAAATATTTTGAGTATGAAAATATTTAATAGGAAAATAAAGTGAAATTTGTTGTGATAATATTAAAAGGCCATGCCTCCCTATGGTGGGATGGTGTACAAATAGAAAGGAGAAGGAAAGGAAAGGGAAAACTAACTAGTTGGGACATAATGTTGTCAAAGTTGAAAGGAAAATTCATGCCTAAAGACTATCAAACCAACATTTTCAAATAACTTTAGAATCTGAAATAGAAAGATATAATAGTAAAAGAACACACAAAAGGGTTTTATAAGCTAACTATAAGGACATGACACACAAAGGAAGACTTGGAGAAAGTAGCAAGATGTTTGAATAGCCTAAAGTTTTATATAAACGATGAGATCACTCTTATTATGCCTAAATCAATTGAGGAGGCATATTAGTATGCCTTAAAAGTAGAAGAAAAGATTGCAAGAAAGTAACCTCTACATACTATAGGAAGGACCAGACCTTATAAAGGTAGAATACGACAAGGAGGAAGGAATCAAACTCAAAGTCATCAAGGAGAAACCAATAAATTTTAGAGAGCAACATCACCTTCAAGATTTAGGTCTCCTTTTAGAAGAAGAAGATATTTTTATAGATGTATAATTCGATAATTTAGTGGTATGTTTTTCAAGTATGGCAAATATGGACATAGAACATATGAATGTCCATAACATCCATCTACTAGCCAAGGAAGTTCTCATATCACTCAAGTAAAGGAAGAAGAAAGTGTAAACACTCCTATTCAGGAAGATGCTCTATAATAATGGGAATCACTATTGATGAAGAGAATCCTGTTAAAGCCAGCTAAAGAGGTCAAGGAACCACCTCAAAGGAAAACACTCTTCAAAACTGTCAGGATCCCTACTCCTTAAGAGTACACTTGATTACCTTTGTATAAGCAACTAAACACAGAATTTAACCAGAAGTAATATGTAACTAGAATTCAGAAACAACACAGAATATGAGAGACAATACAATCTTGTATTAACACTCTTCCAGAAGGAAATACAATGAAGAAATCACACTCTTCCCACACCTCTTAGGTGTACTAGTAATTCTCCCTCAAGAGTTCTCTCACTCAATTACAAACAAAATCAACTCAAACACAGAGTTGTTATTTCAACCAGTCAGTAACAATACTACCAGTACACCAACCAGTAAGTGACAATCAACTCAACCGTTGTTGCCTACTTCTAGTACCAAGTACTCAAAGTACTCCAAGTAGATCTCCCTAATCTTACTCTTTGTTGCATTGCAGATCTCCTTTGACCTTGCTACCCTACAGATCTCCTTTGACCTTGCACACACACACACACACACCTACAGGTCAACTGATCTTACTTACCATGTAGATCTTCTACCTAGTCTTGCACAACCTGTAGATCAACCTGATCTTACATACCATGTAGATCTTCTTCCTGATCTTACACAACCTGCAAATCAACCTGGTCTTGTACACCTGCAAACCTAGATCTTACACACCTGAAAGAACCCTTGTCCTTGCCTTTGCAAGTCCTTATGATTCTATAACTTTACAATACAGCCCCATGGGTCTCTTAAATAGATCCCATACAAACAATAATTAGACTTTCTAATTACAATAATTAGAAACATAGACTCAAGACTAAAATTAGTCTTTCACATGCAAACTGACTGTTCATCTAAAATTAGACCAATTCTGGAAGTGCATGCAAATGCACGCACACACAGGTTGCCGACGTCGATTCTTGCTTGACCGATGTCGGCCAACCCATAACCGACGTCGGTTACTGTGAACACTGAAGATGACTGACGTTGGTTGGCCTGTTGGCATCAGTTGCTCTGTAACTTAGCAACCTCCTCCATTTGCAGCAGTGAAGCTTTTAGCTCCACAACTTAACAATCTCCCACTTGGAGATAAATAGCTACACTTGTACCTGTACTTGTACATCATCTAATTTTGTTTCTTGGCTTGTATCCCTCTTCAAGTTCAATCTTGAAGACCAACCACCACATATCCTTTGGTGCTTCCCCTGTCATCCAAGTAACCTGCCATATTCGAATCTACATACCCATGTAGAGAAGTGCCTGACCCTGCATAGCATGAATCCCTGCTGCTGGTCCCTCTCAGATACCTGAGAATCCATTAAACTAATTTCCAGTGCTCCTTTCTCGAATTGGCCATAAACTTTCCAAAAACTCCAACTGCTTGGGTAATCTCAAGTCTAGTACTCATGTGCTCAACCTCATCATGTGATTTGGGACACTGTTCTGTGAACTGTCCATCCATAGGTGTGTTAATCAGTTTTGTATCCTACATATTGAACCTCTCCACTACCTTATTCACACAATCATCTAGAGACAAAATCAACCTATGACTTTCCCTATCTCTAGAAATACTCATGCCAAGGATTTTTGCTCCTCCTAAATCCTTCCTGGCACACCTCTAAACTAATTTTACCCTTAGCTCAGCAAATCCCTGCATGTATGAACCTACAACAAGCATATCATCCACATACAGTAACAGGATAATGTCACAACCATTATCCAACCTGGTAAAATAAACACAATGGTTACATTGACATTGACTAAAGCCATGCTTTGTCATACCCCTATCAAACCTGCACCACTGTCCTGGAGCTTGCTCAAGACCATATACCCTGGCCTTTTGTCTCACGTGTCCATTCTCTCCTTTCTTTAACCTAGGAATCCATTCGTCTTTTAGTGCTTTCATCCCGGCTGGCAACTCTACCAAATCTCCCATTTGGTTCTTTCCCAAGGAATCAATCTCCTCATTCATGCCATGCTCCCACTATTTCCTGGATTCTACCTGCATTGCCTCTTCAAAACTTCCTGGTTCTTAACCATTAGTGAGCAACAATTTCAAGTAGTATAAAGAAGGGGAATAATGAATTTGAGGCTTACTTACCCTTTCAGTCCTCCATATGGCCGCTTGAGACTCCTTGACAGCTTGCTGTCCACCCAAAATCCATTCTTTGGTGGACCTTGGTTTGTACTTGACCGATGTCGATTCCTCCTGATTGCCAATGCTGATTCCCTGACCAACGTTAGTGTCCACCTGGTCATCGATGTCAGTTCCCTGACTGACGTTAGTCTCCACCTGCCTGACACCATCGACTCTGGTCTACATATGATCGACATTGGTACCTGCCTGTTTGACATCAATTCTCACCTGATTGACATCGGTAACTATGTTTTCTTATGAGTGATGACTTTTACCCACGAGCTCACTTTGGATCATAACCTTGTCCAAACTTCCCTGCTTAGAATTATTTAGCCCCTTGAGTTGATCTCTATCCATCATCTCCTCCATGAAAACCAAGGCTTTCCAGTTCTTAAGTTTGTCAAAGACATCAGACTTCCTCTTAAGAACATGCATCCCCTTCTTATTCATGTGACCAAGCCTACAGAGCCACATCTTCGCATCTACATCTGAAGTAAATAAACCAGAAAGAGAATCAAAAATACAAGTAGATAGATAAAGAGTACCTACTTTCTTACCACATGCTAATTCAAGTGCACCCTTGGAAACTTTCCAAGATTCCACTGTGAGAGTAACTGTGCAACCCTCATCACCCAACTTTCCTATAGAAATTAGACTCCTCTTCAGGACTGGGACATGCATGACATCCTTCAACACCCATGTGTTGCCCGTCTGCAATTTCAGCCGCACTTCCCCTTTGCCAACAATTTGACAAGGCTCACCAACCCCTAAATAAATCTTTCCAAAGTCTCCATGGACATAATCATGGAAAAATACTCTATTTTGGGTTGCATGGAAAGAGGCAATAGAATCTAAAACCCAAGATTCAACTTTATCCAAGGAACATACAAGAGCATCCTGTGCAACAATACCTACAACATCTGCTTCTTCATTTCCTTCATGCTGATCTTCTACCAACCAACAATCTTTCTTTACCTACTCTTTCTTTCCATAATACCGTAATTGATAATTCTTGCCATTGAATTCCTCCATTCTTAGTGTACTTTCTTCTGCCATTACTTTACTCCCACTCAATCAAAAACCCTTAAGAATGACCTGTAATCAACAAACACTTAACACACTTTGACCACCTGTTAGTGTACCTAACCAAGCTTTGATACCAATTATCAGGATCTCTACTCCTTAAGAGTACACTTGATTACCTTTGTATAAGCAACTAAACATAGAATTTAACTAGAAGTAATATGTAACTAGAATTCAGAAACAACACAGAATATGAGAGACAATACAATCTTATATTAACACTCTTCCAGAAGGAAATACAATGAAGAAATCACAATCTTCCCACACCTCTTGGGCATACCAGTAATTCTCTCTCAATATTTCTCTCACTCAATTACAAACAAAATCAACTCAAATACAAAGTTGTTGTTTCAACCAGTCAGTAACAATACTGCCAGTACACCAACCAGTAAGTGACAATCAACTCAACTGTTGTTGCCTACTTCCAGTACAAAGTACTCAAAGTACTCCAAGTAGATCTCCCTAATCTTGCTCTTTGTTGTGTTGCATATCTCCTTTGACCTTGCTACCCTACAGATCTCCTTTGACCTTGCACACACACACACACCTGCAGATCAACTGATCTTACTTACCATTTAGATCTTCTACCTAGTCTTGCACAACCTGCAGATCAACCTGATCTTACATACCATGTAGATCTTCTTCCTGATCTTGCACAACCTGCAGATCAACTTGGTCTTGCACACCTGCAAACCTAGATCTTACACACTTGGAATAACCCTTGTCCTTGCCTTTGCAAGTCCTTATGATTCTACAACTTTATAATACAGCCCCATGGGTCTCTTAAATAGATCACATACAAACAATAATTAGACTTCCTAATTACAATAATTAGAAACGTAGACTCAAGACTAAAATTAGTCTTTCACATGCAAACTGACTGCCCGTCTAAAATTAGACCAGTTATAGAAGCGCATGCAAACGCACGCACACACAGGTTGCCAACGTCAGTTCCTACCTGACCGATGTCGACTGACCCATAACCAATGTCAGTTACTGTGAACACTGAAGATGACCGATGTTGGTTGGCCTACCGATGTTAGTTGCTCTGTAACTCATTAACCTCCTCCATTTGCATCAGTGAAGCTTTTAGCTCCACAACCTAACAAAAACTACATGCAAAGCCAAGGGTGAATGCTGCCAAGTGATCATTGATAGTGGTAACACTGATAATTTGGTGTCCACATAAATGGTAAGCAAGCTGAAATTGAAAAAGGTAAGCCATCCAAATCCATATAAAGTTTCTTGGCTTCAAAAGGGCCATCAAATTCTAGTTATTGAACAATGTAATGTAGAATATCAGGTTGGGAGTTATAAAGATACTATCACTTGTGACATAATGCTAATGGATGTTTGTCATATCATCTTAGGAAGACCATGGAAATATGATAGACAAGCTATCCATGATGGTAAACTCAAAACTTATACATTTTTGAAGGATGGTAAGAATCATGTTTTCACACCTATCAAAGAGAATGATGCAATTATAAAAGAAGACATTAAGGTATTGCTAGTCAATGGAAAAGAGTTTCTACACCAAGTGAAAAAAGAAGAGGTGATCTATGCTCTTATTGGTAAGATGAAGATGGTTTTTACTTATACCAAGCTTGATGAATTACCTTTAGAGATTCAATATTTTTTAAGTGAATTCATGGATATTGCAGTAGATGATCTACCAAATGAGTTACCTCCTAAAAGGAGTATAAGCCATCATATAGATCTGATTCTTTATGCTAATTTACCTAACAAAGCTACATACAAAATTACTTCTAAGTAAAATTATGAGATTAAGAAGTAGGTGTAATAATTGTTGGATAAAGGGTTCGTAAGATAAAGTTTAAGTCCATATGAAGTTCCTATAGTGCTAGTGTTGACCAAATTTGACCTTTAGGTCAAACTAGGGCACCCCTAGTAAAAAAATTGATTTTAAGGCCTATAAAGGGATATAATGTATTTCTATAAGATTTTTTATAGGTCATATGATGTCAATTAATGTTATACTAGCTTTGGTCAATTAGTTTCTAGGTCTATTTATCATTTCAAGTCATTTTAAGGGTCAAAAGAGGTGCATTTTATGATTTGTACGGGTTTATTAGGAAATGTACAAGTGTAAATGGATTATTTCATGCACTATGTGTCCAAAAAAGTCTTAAGTAACTGATAAAATTGAAAGTTGTAGGTTCATTAGAAGAAAAGTCAATTTTCTTAAAGAAATGGAAGTAAATGGCACTTGTATGGCCTCCTTGGGAAGTGTGCTACTTGGGAAAGACGTAAATATGTCTCTTTAGCTTCCCCAAACTAATATACACACTTGAATTTATCTATAACTACTATTTTTGGCCCAAAAATGTTCTGCTATATTTTTGCCCTTCTTGGCAGATTGAAGTGACACTCAAGTTTTTACTTGGTATAGTCATCACAAGGAGTTTCAGGTCAAATTATTTTTAGAGGTGATATTAAAATTTAGTATATCCATTTAAATATCAATAAGTTTTAGTTTTGTCAACCATGCTTTATGAACCATCTGTTTGAAGTTCAACTTTCAAAACTGCCTGCTAATCTGTGCACCCTATCAATTTTCTCTTAGTTTGAATAGCCCCATACAAATTAGTTGATCATATTTGATTAAAATATTTTTTAGTGCCTTATCCAATGTAACCCACACTTTTTTTCCATGTTTAATGATGTTTTGATGTGCTTATCATCTCACTTTGTAAGAGGAAACCACCATGAGCATTTTCAATCAATTTTCCACTTACAGGAGCTTGGATTACATACAAAGGTTTAATTTGAATGGGAAATGGTGTATTAAATGTTTAAATTCCATGAGGTCCACCTTATTAAATGTTTTGGTCTCACAACCCCATAGTTTGATAGGAAAACCACGTCTCCACCATCTAAAACAATCATTCAACATGTTGCCTACCTTATTTCAAGTGTTTGTGGATGATTTCCACGTTAAAAGGAAGTTTTGAAGATTTTTTTAAGATTTATTTCTTGAAAATAATACATGTGAAATATTGGATATGCACATGAGGTATTTTGGTTCATCTTTGTCCTCTTTTCTACACTCACTGCCCATACATACAACCAACACATCTACAGCCTTCATGATGACATCATCAATGCCTTGGTATTGGATTCAATCATTGTGATATGTGAAAAATTTAATTTTAAGGTGTTAATGGGTTATTATATTTCTTATACCCTTGGAATCCAATGAACAATGTACTCAACTCATTCTAAGACAACTAGAGAAGCTTGCTGCCTGCATGTATGGTTTTACCCACCTACAGGTGGCTTGACAAAGACCTAAGGTTTTCTTGTTTAGTGAATTTAAAGCTTGGTAATATATTAATTAAAACTAATAGCATATTAAAACCTCATAATATACCATGCTTGAAGTGAAGATGGCAATGGCATTATAAGTCACTTAAAAGGTTGAGATGACTATGTTTAGAGACACAGTCCCTAAAGGAGTAAAATAGAGGCCTAATATGTTTTGGTGGAGACCATTCAATAAGGATTCAAGAAAATTTAAAGCAAAAATATGATCAAACCTTGGAGCCACTACATGGAGGAAATACTATACTAAGTTTGGGAGGAGGTTGGCAAGCAGAAGAGGATCTTTTGAGTTCTCAAAGTTACCTTTAAAGCACTAATTCCATTCAGTGTTATCTACAACCATGCGAATCAAGTTTACCTACAAAACCAATGAAATGAGTTCCAATGAATACTAATAGGGTGGGATGGTTAAGTTTCACCAATAGATATATTCTTTCCAAAATCATCAAATAAGAGCATAAAAGGACATTTTGCATCCACCAAGGGGAAAATAATCCATACACAAGCTTGATATGCACTTGCAGCTGAGTATGAGGACAAAGTTGCAATCTTGGTGTCCTAGTTGGTGTTTATACATTTTAAGGTAAACCAATGTATAGGTAAGTGATAGGTGGATTCCATTCTCATGGAATGACTTCATTACACCATGACCAATGCCCAAATATATAAACCTACACCTATAGCCAAGTGTATGTTGGTTATAGGCAACAAGCATGAAGAAGTTTGTCAAGGTGATTGAATGGAATGAACATGAATGATAAGGTGTGGATATGGATTTTTGTAATAATGAACACTATTTAGGAGACTTTCAATGTTACACTTATTTATAAGCATGCTTTGACACTTGCAGGGGTTTCATTTTGCCTTAACATAGTTGACTATGTTGAATAAGAGAGGCAGTGAACTAAGGAGTAGTAGTTCTTGGTGTGTTTGTAGCTAATCATAAGGAAAAATGAATCCAAGTAGATATAAAACAATCATGAGATAATTGAGGGAGTTTCAAAACTTTTTTTCAAGTGTCAATCTTTTCAAGATAACCTTCAATAGGGGTCAAATAGGGGTATCTCTGTCAACAGTCACAATGTGCAA
Organism: Torreya grandis; assembly: GCA_037957365.1. Classification (NCBI taxonomy): domain Eukaryota; kingdom Viridiplantae; phylum Streptophyta; class Pinopsida; order Cupressales; family Taxaceae; genus Torreya; species Torreya grandis. Next base: position 161,576 of record JARHVA010003640.1, read on the forward strand.
TTTGAAGAACCTGATGTGTTGGTAGTGCCTAAGAATCAAAGGAATGACCCCGAACAAATTTGGAATGTTCTAAAATGACCCTAGGAAGGTTTATAAAATCTCTCTTGGACTAAAAGGTGACAAGGAACCTACAGGGTTCACCGTTTATAACATAGTCAGAAGATGCATGCTATTTGAGAATGTAGAGTGTATGAAAGATAAGTGGAGGTCAAGGGTCTTGAGTAAAGATGAGAAAATTTTTATCAATATTATGAAAATATGAAGATACATTTTATAATGAATAGAGTTATCAAAAAGAGTCTTAGATGATACATATACAGTCCTTACACCTTGCCTATGCACAGTCTGCCCATAAAAAACTTAGTTTTATATTTTGAAGTAATTATGGGGACAAATGGATAAATTAGAAGCTCAATTTTTTTGGGGATAATAATTTTCACTTGGAAAATCCCCTAAAATATTTGGTTTTGATGAATTAATAGGGTAACACCCCTCTTTTTTGTCTTAGAGGTAGAGCACTCTTGAGGAGCAAGAACCCTACAGATTTAAGAGAAAGTGATAAAAAGGTGAACCAAAAGTCAAGGAGTGCCTTAAGGAGGATTTTAAGAGTTTAATAAAACCTATTAAAGCATGTATAACTAAGTAAGGAAGATAAAAACCAAATAGGGCACCCTACACTCCCAAGGTTATAGTCATGCATGATGGGCAACCCTAGACCTAGAAGCCAAATGGAGGATCATATTCATTCCCAACCTTGTAAAGTTTAAAAATTGATTTATTAATGTTTGGAGAAGTATAAAATAGGTTTTAAAACTCTTATAATGGAAATAAATCTAGGATAATCCATTTTTGGACCTTGAACTAACTCAAGCCTATGAAAACAAGGGAAATAAGCTCAATATGACAATTTTGGATGCTCATATCTTTATTGAGGATGTGTATGGGAGCCATAGGAGTTTATGAAATTTATTAGAGGTTTTTAAAAACCAATTTATCTAATTGGTGAGCAAATTGGATGTCAGGGTTTTATGAACCAAGCTTAAGACTCAAAACAAGCCTAAAACCCTCATAAACCCTTACCTGAGACCAATTAAGATAAATGGAGTTTTATAGCTAATATAATTAGATATTTTGGATATTATGGTGATTATAACTTTTATAAAACTCAATAAAGATACTCCCCATTCTTTTTTATTGTATGGACTTGTACGTATGGAGGTATAAATAGGGGTTTTCTCACTATTTTATGTATTGTGCAGGCTAAGGAGGAGTTAAGATATGAAAAAAAAAATTGGGTGAAATATTACGACTTAATATAACTCCCATATTAATTTAATTCCTTGAAAAAACTTCTAATTTCCCCAACTAGGTGATTAAACTCAGCCAGTCAAATCTAGCATATTGGACAAGCTAGTGAAGAAGATAGAAGACTTCAAGTGAGATGAATTTAAGGTGTCCTTTATGATTATAAGGACATGGGGGGATTTTTAAATTGTCATTAACTCCATCCCATGTATTTTAATGGACAAATGAAAGCATTTTGGAGGCCAAGTGTGTAGGGTGCATGAAGGGGCAGTTTTCTGGACAATAGATGATGATGGTGGCTCACTTTTAGAGGTTTACAAAAGACCAGGCATGTAGCCAATGCATGTAAAGGCATGTGTGATGTCCCTAACATACATTAAAATCATAAAACCTAGTCCTCATTAGTTATGGGATGTTCAAATGTGCCCAATTAGGAAGGCAATTTTTTGGTGCAAAAGGAGGAGTTTTGTGCCACTTTGCATAACTTTGATGACTTGAATTGACATTTTTACTTCATAAAATTTCATGTTTTAACCCATAAGTTATTTTCATACATGTATAAATTATTTTCTCAGCTTGAAAAAATTCCTTTTGACCCTTCGACTTCTCTTCTTCTCTGTCTCTCTCTCTCAAACTCTATAAGAGTTAGCCATTTTGGCATTGTATTGGATGCTCCACCTGAGTATGGTGAAGACCTACTCATTTTTTTACATTTTGATAATAAAATTATTAAGTTTTACCTACTCTTATTTTCTTAGCATGTTAGCTCATTCTTGCAACCTATTTGTAGTTGGAAAACTTATTGTAGGGCATGTGAAGTGTTTTGGGATATGTCAAGGATTAATTGAGTTTGTCTCTTCATCAGTGTCATTCAAGGCCTCTTATCTAGTACTCCTTGTTAGGTTGTGGAGCTAAAAGCTTCACCTTATTGCAAACATGGAGGATGCTGAGTATGTAGTCGTCGGCGTCGGCAGGATCACCGACGTCGGTCAGTGGACAGTGCAGAAGGAAACCGACCTCGACAGTAGTCGGCCGATGCCGGTCACCTCCAGTCAGACAGACCAACGTCAGACGCCTGTGCAGTTTCAGAACTACTGTTGATGAATAGTCAGTTAAGTGAATGGGTTGTTTGCATGTTAAAGACTAGTTCGAGTCTTGAGCCGCAAGTCTAATCATTGTATGCATGAGATCTATATAATAGACTCATGGGTTGTATTGTTAAGTGTAGAACTTGGAGAGTTCTTCCCATGGTAGAATCAAGTAGGATTCTTCATGTATGTAAGATTAGGTTTAGTCTACAGGGTGTTGCAAGATCATGGTGGAGATCTACATGTTATAAGTAAGATCAGGTTGGTCTGCAGGGGTGTGTGTATGCGAGGGTCAAAAGGAGATCGGTGGGGGAGCAAGATCCAAGGTGACAGCAATACATCAAGGAGCAAGATCATGGTGAGATATACTTAGAGTACCAGTTCATACTCGGTTGTACTGGACGTACAATGAGGTGAACAATAGCTCTATGTTTGAGTTGTTAGTTGTGACCTAGTGAGAGAAGATTCTTCTTGAGGGAAGATTACTGTAAGCACATGAAGTGGAATAAAGAGTGTGATCTCTTTGTTGTAATTTCCTTCTATAATGAGTTGAATACAATTGTGTATTGCCTCTCACATTCTATGTGTTTTCTCATTGATAGTTACTTGTACTTCTGTGTAATTCCACATGTTTAAGGCTTATACAATGGTAATCACTTGTGCTCTTAATTCTGACAAGTTGTGTCAGAGCTTTGGGGAACCTAGGTCCTATCAAATGGTATCAAAGCGAGGTTGGATGTTCTCAAAGCGAGTTTGACTAATAGATGGCCCAGATCTGGTTAGTGTGTGTTTATTACAGGTTACTCACAGGGGTTTCTATTTGAGTGGGAGTATAGCAATGGCAGAAGAAGGTAAGCTGAGAATGAAGAAATTCAGGCACAAGATTAACACCACAAGGAGTGTGGTGGGTAGTCTTCAGGATTCATCTTGAAGAGGAATACAAGCCAGGATGCAAATTAGATAAATTACTGGTATAGGTATAGGTGCAACTATTTATCTCCAAGTGGGAGATTGTTAGGGTGTGGAGCTAAAAGCTTCACCTTGTTGCAAACATGGAGGATGCTGAGTATGCAGTCGTCAGCATTGGTAGGATCACCGACGTCGGTCAGTGGATAGTGCAGAAGGAAACTGACCTCGGCAGTAGTCGACCAACGTTGGTCACCTCCAGTCAGACAGGGACCAACGTCGGTTGCCTGTGCGGTTCCAAAATTGTTGTTGACGAACAATCAGTTAAGTGAATGGGTTGTTTGCATGTTAAAGACTAGTTCGAGTCTTGAGCTGCAAGTTTAATCATTGTATGTATGAGATCTATATAATAGACTCATGGGCTATATTATTAAGTGTAGAACTCAAGTGTAGAACTTGGAGAGTTATTCCCATGGTAAAATCAAGTAGGATTCTTCATGTATGTAAGATCAGGTTTGGTCTGCAGGGTGTTGCAAGATCATGGTGGAGATCTACATGTGATAAGTAAGATCAGGTTGGTCTGCAAGGGTGTGTGTATGCGAGGGTCAAAAGGAGATCGATGGGGGAGCAAGATCCAAGGTGACAGCAATACATCAAGGAGCAAGATCATGGTGAGATCTACTTGGAGTACCGGTTCGTACTCGATTGTACTGGATGTACAATGAGGTGAACAATAGCTCTGTGTTTGAGTTGTTAGTTGTGACCTATTGAGAGAAGATTACTCTTAAGGGAAGATTACTGTAAGCCCACGAAGTGGAAGAAAGAGTGTGATCTCTTTGTTGTAATTTCCTTCTATAATGAGTTGAATACAATTGTGTATTGCCTCTCACATTCTGTGTTTTCTCATTGATAGTTACTTGTACTTATGTGTAATTCCACATGTTTAAGTTGCTTATACAATGGTAATCATGTGTGCTCTTAATTTTGACAAGTTGTGTCAGAGCTTTGGGGAACCTAGGTCCTGTCACTCCTATCCTTAATGTCCATCTTGACCTCAAAATGTAACATTGATGTGAGAATTTGCAGATTGGAAGAGTGCATGTTTGGTTTGTTACCTGGACTCAAGTGTAACATGCATATGGTTGGATGTCATCAGTTAATTTGGTGTATCAAATCTATTAGTTTAGCTCTATTTTTAGTTTCCTTCTCCCTTTTCATGCCCCAAATTTAGTCTTAGTTGCAATCTATAGTGGTACATCAAGGGAGCTAGCCCTATCTAGAGACTCACCCCATTCCTCAGGCTACCCACAAGCCTATATGTGATTCCATTGTGCCACTTGGATAAGGAGAGATTTGCATCTCCTGAAAGGGTGCATATCCAAGTGATAACAACTAGTTCCAAAGAAATATGGTGGTTGGAGAATGTGCACAGATTCAAGAGCCATCAATAAAATCACAATAAGGTATAAATTCCCTTTACCCATAATTGATGATTTATTGGATTGTATTAGTGGTGATAGATACTTTTCTAAGATAGATATCAAAAGTGGATATCATTAGATAAGAATTAGATAAGGGGATGGATTTAAAACAACTTTCAAAACCAATGATGGTTTGTATGAATGGTTGGTAATGCCATTTGGATTAACCAATGCTCTCAACACCTTCATGAGGTTGATGAATGAAGTGCTTAATCCATTCACATGTAAGTTTGTTATTATGTATCTTGATGATATATTTTTTTTAGAAGATCTAAAGAAAATCATCATGAGAATTTGAGGATGTTTTTAAATAAATTGCAAGAAAAAAGGTTATTGATTAACCTTAAAAAATGTACTTTCTTAAAAAAAAACTAATCTATTTGGGATTTGTGATCTCACAAGGACTAAAGATGGATAAGGATAAGTTAAAAGCAATAAAGGAATGGCCTACACCTAGGGGTTCATTTGAGGTAAGTATTTTTAATGTTCTTGCTAATTTCTATAGAAAATTCATAAGGAATTTTAGTACGATTTATGCACCTATGGTATAAACTATTAAGGGTGAAAAGTAGCCATTCAAATGGAATGATGAAGCTAACAAAAGTTTTTTATATTTTTAAAAATAAAATCATATAGCAACCCATATTGGCCTTACCTTATTTAAGTAAGTTGTTTCAAGTTGAATGTGATGCAAGTGGGACAACTATTGGAGCAGTTCTAAGCCAAGAAGGTAAGTTGGTTACTTATTTAAGTGAGAAGATCAATGGAGATAAAAGAAAGTATTCAACCTATGATCAAGATTTATATCTCATTTTGAAAGCATTGAAGAAATGGAGGCATTATTTTATGCCTAAGGAGTTTGTTCTATTCACTGATAATCATGCTTTATAATTCATAACTAACCAACACAATTTAAATCAAAGACATGAAAAGTAGGTAGAGATTTTACAAAGTTTTTATTTTTTGATTAAGCATAAAAGTGGAAAAACTAATAAGGCTGATGATGCCTTGAGTATAAGAAGTCTAATTTTATAGGAAATGCAAGTGAAGATTGTGGGATTTGATGATCTCAATAACTTATACAAGGAAGATTCATATTTTAAAGAAGCCTATGAGGTATGTAAAGATACCACTAGTCAAGATAGAAGTCATTGGATGGATTAAATGATTAAATAAGGTATCTTATTCAAATTAAAAAAATTGTGTATTCCAAAAGGATATATGAAAGAGAATCTCATCAAGGAAAAAAATAGTGGGAGTCTTGCAGGTCATTTTAGACAAGACAAGACACTAGCTCAGTGAGTGCATTCTATTATTGGCCAAATATGACAATTGTTGTGAAGAAGTATATTAAAATTTATAGGATTTATTAGTATGCTAAGGGAATAAGTCAAAATACAGGTCTATATTATCCCCTACCTATTCCTGATAGGCCATGAGATCTAATAAGTAGGGATTTTGTTCTTGGCCTACCTAGGACATAGAAAGGTAATGATTCCATTTTTGTGGTCGTAGATAGATTCTCTAAAATGGCTCATTTCATACCTTTCTATAAGGTGAATGATGTAACTCATATAGGTTATTTTTTCTTTAAAGAGATAGTGAGGTTACATGGATTACCTAATAGTATTATTTCAGATAGAGATACTAAATTTGTGGATCACTTTTGGAGAACTCTTTGGAAGAAACTTGGCACAAAGTTGACTTTCAGTTCTACCTATCACCCTTAAATTGATGGATAGAATAAAGTGGTGAATATAAGCCTTGGGAACATTCTAAGAAGGTTGGTAAGTGAACCCCCCAAGCAATGGGATCAAGTGCTTACATAGGTAGAGTTTACTTATAATGACTCACCAAATAGGAAAATAGGTAAAAGTCCTTTTCAAATTATTTATGGCATGCATCCTAGGGTCACTTATGAACTCAAAAATTTAGGCCAACAAGAAAGGAGTGCAAAAGGGGAGGAATTTGCAGTAGCCATGCAAGAGCTATAAGAATAGGGGAAATAAAGAATTAAAGCAAGCATATGTAAGTATAAGAAAAGATTAGATTTGAAGAGGAAAGAGATGAAATTTAAATTTAGAGATGTCATCTTGGCTCATTTTATAAAATAAAGGTTTCCAAAATGGGAGTAAAATAAACTAAAATTGAAAAAGATAGGGCCATGCAGGGTCCTTGGGAAGTTTTCATCCAGTGCATATGAGATATACATTCTTGAAAATATTGGTATTTATCATCTGTTTAATGTTTCTTATCTTTATCCATATATGGAAGGATAAAATAATGGATAATCAACTATTGATGTAACTAATCCAACCATTCCTTGGGAGTAACAACCACCAAGGAAGTCACTAGATCAACCAGAAAACATTATAGATAAGAAAGTGGTCAAAAGAACAAGTGTAAAAGACTATTTTTACTAACTTATAAAGTATAAATATCATCCAATTAAATACTCAACTTGGATGTCTATTTCACAAGTCAAAAAGTATTGTACTGATGTAGAATAACTCCTCAATCAAGCACATGGTTGACTCTTTTTTATAAACAAGAGCATCATGTAAATAAACAAGTTTGAGATTGTGTAGTTTGTGTATTAATGTGTCTTGGAGTCTATAAGAGTGAATTTAGTCTCATTTATCCATCTGGAGTGCTTAAGTAATGATAAATTAGCCTAGGGAGTCCATTTGGTGGTTTCCCACCAAATTTCAAATTTAAATTTTCAAATGCTTAAATTGTAAAATCAAAGACAAATGACATGTTTTTAGAAATTTGTGTAGGTGTAACTTGTTATATAAGGTAGTCTATGTAATAGGGGGTCAATATACAACATAGGAAAGTCATAATTATCATCAATAACCATGTATGCTTGAATAAGCTTATTTATTGCGTGTATTTTCTCATTTTAGACATATCAAAGAGCATATTTTGGGTTTAGTTACATATTATTTGATTCAAAAGTGGATGAGACCAAGGTAATACTTACTAGGAGGTTTCCAAGGAAGGGAAAATCTTAATATATTCGAATCTAATCATACTCAAGTTACATAGTGAAGACAAAGATAATGTATGATAGTCTGCCATTCTTGAAACCCTATATTTGCATATTTTGTAATAAAGATAAAAGTATTTTTATTATAAAACATGTTTTTAATGTGTGAGACTCTTTTTATATTTTAATCGAGTTTAATCAAAGGAATAAAGATCATTTAAGGTCATATAGACCTCTTTTCATTCACACAAACCTTGTTTTGCTTTAAAAATCTTGTTCACAATCCCTTGTTTGACAAGTAACATTGTGCATGGTATCAAATTAAGTATTGGAAAGGTTAAAGAGGGTATTAAATAATTTTATCCAAGTGTTTTTATCAAGAAATATTTCTTTATTGCTATTAACTATCAACAACAAGCTCTTGGGTCCTAAAGTTATAGCAAAACCCTAGTTTCAGGGTTGTGAAGACAAATAGGGTGATAACTTTTGTGTTAAGCCCTGAAAATTCCTAAAAATTTGTGGATCGATAGTGAAGAGAGTTTATAAGGTTATAAAAGTGGTTTAAAACTTGGAGGGGATGTATAGATGTATTTATATCTAACTATGTGTACCTAAAATCTTGAATTCTATGTGATTTTAATAACGAGAGAGGAAATCTATCTAAATTACTAAATTTTGAGCCTAGAAAGGTCAAGTAAAGGTTTAAAAATATTTAATATGTCTATGAAGACATATTAGAATATTAATTTTCATTGATAAAGTCATATTTCAATTTTTGACCTATTTGGGCACCATTATGTCTCTAGGCCTAAAATAGGGTATTGGACTGTTGATTGTTTTGTGAATTATCTTACAAAACCAATATTTATATAAGTTTTTTCCTTTGAAGGAGATATTTTATGATATCTAATTTTTTTTTCAAAACAATTTACCAAATTTCCTTCCTTATCATGATCTTATAAATACTACTGAGGCTAAACACCATAATTCAATTGAAACTCCATCTACAACATAACCTAACACACATATTACCAATCCAATTGAATCCACTCAACCTCAAACTCAAATTACACATACAAATAAAATTAATTTAGATGTTAAAGCCACAAATATATGACAAATACATTCTAAATATGATCACATTGGTAATAAAATCATTAATCTCAAAGTCAATGTAGAATAAGATGGATTATTACCCATGCTCCCTAGTGATGAAGCCATACTTAAGCTACTCCATGCTAGAGAACCTTAGCTTCCACATTAACATCATAAACTTGGAAACTTTAAATTAAAATCTCATCATTTTAATAACATCATTGCTAGTATGGATCCTAAAACAAATCTTATTTATTCTCTTCCTCATTTTATGCCCATTAAAGGAACAACAAGAATATAATATGGTACACTATCATGTCCTAGATCCATCACTGTCTCTAAAGAACTCATGCCAATATAACATGATAACTTTAGCCTGTTCTTTGACAAGTATCTGAAACCTTTGCTTGGTCATATGAATATATGCTAGGTATTGATCCTAGTATCATTGTACATAACATCATCACTTATCTAGATGCAAAACCCACAGACAAAAATAACAAAAAACTACACCTTATGTCATAAAGAAATTATTAATCTTTTGAATTCCAAATTTATCAAACCTCTTAACTATTCTGTATGGGTATCAAACATCATTCCTTTTTGTAAAAAATTCACCATGGTCATTTTTATAAGCACTAATTTCCATAATCTTCAACTCACATGTCCAAAAGATAACTTCTCATTACCTTCAATAGATGCTATAATATATTCCATCATTGGATATAGAATGTTATCACTTATGGACAATTTTTTAGGATATAATCAAACTCACATAGCCCATGAAGACCAACACAAAAAAACATTTACAACAGAATAGGGCACCTATTTTTATGCCAAAATTCATTTCATTCTTAAAAATGTCATACCCACCTATCAATGTGCAATGATCCATATTTTCATGATCTTTTACACAAAATAGAGGAAACCTATGTCGACAACCTCATTGCCAAATCTAAGAGTCACACAATGCACCTCACTGATTTAGCTATCATTTTTGAATGACTAATCAAATACAAAGTTACACTTAACCAATATAAATGTGTATTTGGAGTTACATTTGGTAAAATTTTAGGGTTCTTAGTCTCTCTTTGAGGCATTGATGTCAATTTGACTAAAAAAAATGCTATCATCAACATGCCTATTCCTTACTCCATTCCTGACATATGCACTTACCTTACAAATCTTGGGGTAATCTAATGATTCATCTTAGAAATAGCTTACAATATCTAATTTGTCAATTTCCTTCTCAAAAATGTTAATGCTTTAGAATGGATAGATTCATGCCAAAAATATTTTGATAACATGAAAAAATCTTTGCTCTATCCTCCCACTCTTTGATCACCTTCAAATGATTATCCCTTAATCTTATATACCTCCTCTACCCTGATATCAGTTGGGGTAATTCTTGCTCAACAAGATGAGACCAATAGAGAGTATGTTATTTATTACATTAGTCGAGGCCTAATCAACTTTGCAAAACATTATACTAAAGTAGAATATGATTGTCTTCCTATATATTTTGCAACTGAAAAGCTCCATCACCATATTCTTTAACAGACCACTTATGTCATTGTCCACTCTGATCCACTTCATCATTTATTCTCCAAAGCATTCCTACCTAGATATAGAATTGGCAAATGGATGGTCCTCTTGATGGAATTTGACCTTAGAATTATCACAAAAAAATCTGTCAAAGGGCAAGTCATCACTAACCAACTTGCGACAACACCTCTACCAAATACAAATCACCTTCAAGATCATCTCCCTGATGATAACATTATTTATATCTAAGGTCTTAACCATAATATCTCCTTTAAATATTATTTCCATAATTTCACTACTAATTTAGAAGCAAATAATCAAGAAGATACCAATATCATTCTTGATACTAATAAATCTAAAGTAGTTATCGAATAACTCCATGAAGTTACCATTGATTTACACAAAGACACCTAGATCCTCCACTTTGATGGTGCCAAATACCTCCAAAGAGCTGGGGCAAGTTGTATTCTAATGAATCCACATGGTAAGATCATCCCTTTGGCATATAGATTAACTTTTTATGTCACTAATAATATAGATGAATATAAATCTCTAATCTTAGGCATGAAAGCAACACTTGACTTTTATATGCCAAATCTACATGCTTTGGGTGACTCTAAACTTATTTTCCACTAAATTAATGGTGATTATCAATGTAAAAGTTAAAATCTAATTGCATATCATCAATTGGATACCACACTCACTAAAGAGTTTACTTCTTTTACTATTGAGCCAATTTTAAGAGATCAAAATTCCATAGCTGACTCTCTCACTTCATCAACATCTCTATTTCATCCTCTTCAAGTACTTAATGATTCTCAATTTATTATCCAAATAAGAAAATCACCTTATTCTATCCAACCAAATGATTCACTCATTTGTCACATTGAGGCTATCACTATTAGACAAAGCCCTTGGTACAAAAGCATAATCCAATTCTTTGAACATCAAACCTAATCTCCAGATATGGATTCTCATGACATGACTAGAATAGGTAAACAAGCTTTCAAGTATGTATTTAAATAAAACACCCTTTACTACCACAACATAGAAGGTACCCTGCTCCATTGTGTAATGCAAGAAGAGGTTCCTACTCTCCCCAAACAAGCACATGGGGGTATTTTCAATGGTCACTATAGTGAACTTGATACAACATGCAAATGATTATGTATGGGTTAATTTTATCCTACTTTAGAGAAAGATGCTATTGATTTTGACAAAAGGTTTAATCCTTGCTAACTTTTATGATGATATAATCCACTCACCACCAACTAAGATCCAAAAAATGGAGTCTCCTTAGACATTCTCTATGTGGGGATTATATTTCATTGGTAAATTACCTTGGTCACAAGATGGTCATGTTTTTATCATTACTGCTATTGAATATTTTACCAAATGGGTAGAATCCATGCCTCTTTTAAATGTCACAAGAACCACTACTTCTAAATTTATCCTTAACCAAATCATTTTTTGATTTAGAGTTCCCCATACTATCATCTCTAATAATAGTGGCAATTTAGAAAACAAGGACATGAAACAGTTATGTGCTAAATTTAAAATTTAACAAAAATTTGCCACACCTTATCATCCACAACATAATGGCCAGATAGAGGCAATTAACAAAATATTAAACAAAAACTTACCAAAAAACCATTTGAGAAACTCACACTGATTGACATCTTCATTTATATCCCTAAATTTGGGCCTATCCTACTAGCATACATATTACCACTATGGCAACATCATTCTCACTAGTATATGGTTCTGAATGTCTTACCATTATAAGTTGAACTCCCATTTTTACGTGTATCTCTTTATGGTATCATTCTTGATGAATAATTATGCGAAGCTTGCCTTCATGCCTTATATCTTTTTTATGAACATTGTTTAACCACTTTTCAACATAACCATCAATACAAGGCTCGACATAATAAAAGGGTCAAAGTTCACACATTTAATGTTGGCGATCTAGTCCACAAATTAGACTACACCCATGATAAAGAAGGAAAATATGCCCAAAAATGGTGGAGTCCTTATTTAGTAAAAGACATTCTTGGTCTTAGTACTTATCATCTACAAACTAATGAAGGCCATGTTTTTAAAGAACCCACCAATGCATAACTTTTAAAGAAATATTTTGCTTAAATATCTCCCTTCTTTTCCTAATTCTATATATTATCCTACTAACACTTGTTTTAGGACTTTTCCAACAATCTCACCTTTTTAGCAGTCTATTTTATACACAAATCTTTGTTCCTTCATTTGGTCCTTTGGTTTCTTTAATTTGTGAGTTACATTGTAATACCATGGATAAGACCCAATTTTTTTCATGAACACCTTTTTATTTCATCCATCGATTTTTCATACTTTTTCTCTTTTGATCACAAGTTTGTTATTTTACAAAGATTTTTCATTTTCTTCTTTATTTTTTGAGTTGCTTTGTAAGACCATGGATATGACTAAGAATTCCTCACAAAAACCATTTTTCATTTTTATTCAAGCATACATGGTTATTAATGATAATTATGACTTTAATAAGTTGTATAATAACCCCATAATATGTATATTACCTTCTATAACAAGTGAAACCTACACCAATTTCTAAAAACATGTCATTTTCCTTTGATTTTACAATTTAAGCATTTGAAAATTCAAATTTGAAATTTGGTGGGAAACCACCAAATGAACTCCCTAGGCTAATTTATCATTACTTAAGCACTCCATATGGATAAATGAGACTAAATTGACTCTTATATACACAAATACACCTAATAAGACACATAGTACATAATCTCAAACTTATTTATACACATGATGATCTTGCATCACATTGCAAAAGGATCTTGAAATAATATCACCATTCCATACTCATTACATGTGAAGTCATCTTTTATGTAAGAAGCTATGTGTATTACATAGAGGAGGAATTTCAGTGATCTCATCAACTAGAGGGATGGTATGATCATGTAAAATCAAATAGGGAGAAATCCACTCCAAAATGTAAAGATGCAACTTAGTAGTGTTACAAGTGTTTTGTAAATCATTTGGTTCATCATCATCGAAATCAATAAAAGTGGCCTGTAAATGTGGATTCATGTTAATTAATTTAGGTATAGGTGCACTGGTAATTCATAGAATGGTTAGAATTTGATATTGAGATTTGATATCAAGTAGTTGGATACTCTATGGACTAGGATCGGCCTCATGTTTATAACATTTTACATTATGGATGAATTTGATACATTGACTATTAAGGAGGCAATAACCTTTATATGATGTGTCCATGGGCATCCTAGGAGTATGTTGTAAGATAATGGTAAATTAATGACCATGAGCTTGGTACATATGGTCTTCAGTCCAATAGTGAAGGGGGAGCCAAATATAACCAAGTGGTTTTTGATTTGTCTTATCAAATCCTTGACATATGAGATGAGTTTGTTTAAGGTGATATTTGGTATATCCAAGTTGTTGAATTAACCAAAGGGAAGTAACATCAACTCTCAACCCTTCATCTATTAATGCTTTTGAATGAGGGTGGTATTAATTATAATTTTAATGAAAAGAGGTGAATCATCGACTCGAAAAAGAATTTTGTGATTAATCACATCTTCTTCAAGGAATTCTATCAAAGGTTTAGAATAATTAAAAATAGTTTTGATAATATGTACTTATGTTGGTGAAGGGTCTTGAGGAGGTTTTTCCACCTCAAGGAATGGTGTTTCTTCAATGTCTTATAATTTTTGCATTAGGAATTTACAATGATATGGATAAGTACGAACTAGCTCCATGAGGGGTATTTTACAAGGCATTGAATTGAGATCTTCTAAGAAATTCCAATGAGATTTAGAAGATGAAGAACAATACATGAGGCTTAGGAGGTAAAATGTTTTTTTCAATAATATAAGTAGTTTTAGGTTCTGGTTGTGGGCACATTTCCTCATTCGTTTTAGAAGGTATGGTAGTGGTAGTTGTGGTGTCTTCGAGAATTTGTTCTTAAAGTGATGATTTTTTTGGTTTAGTGATAGGATCTTTATGGGTGGTTTTATGTCTATAATTGAATTTATTTGTGTGAACATATTGAGATTTTGTATAATATTGTTCATAGTCAACATCAATTGCACATATATCTTTGTTTGAGTGTTGTGGGTTGGAAGTAGATTTTTTTTGGAGGTTTGGATGATGAAGGCTTGGTAACTTGTTTATTTTGAGAGGCTCTGACATAATCATGATGACATATTTTTATCATAGCATCATGGTTAATTTTATCTCCTAACATAAAAAAAAAAAGAAATTTGGAAAGCCCATTACATGTTTCATGAAAATGACCTACATCAACATGAAACCAACAAAATCTATTAGGATCATACCATGTCGGTGGATTATTAGGGTAGGTGAAAGGTTTAGAAGGAGATAATAATTGTTTCATTTATTGAAAAATTGAGGGTGCATGGGAAGATTGGGGGTTATCCACTTTGGCTACTCCTATTTTGATTTGAGGAGGATTTCTAGTAATCACATTAGTGAAATTCTAGAAATATCCCTTGATGGTTTTAAGGTTGGGCTCAAACTATTTCATAAGAAAGTCTTATCTTTTAGCTTGATCAATAGTATCATTTAAAGTTTTAGGAGAAATTTTTTGAACCGTATATTAAAGGGAAGGTGTTAAGGTAGTTATGAATAGTTTAAATAATTTATCATCAGTCATGTTGTGATCAACTTTTTGAGCCAAAAATTTTCATTATTTAACAGAATCATGAGCTGATTCAAAAGGAGATTATTTATCATTGCATTAAATGGCTAAGAAATTTTTCAAGAAGGTCATTGTGTTGAAACTCCTTAACTAGAGAATTGACTAAGTCCTCGGTTTTCCCTATAGAGTGTTGAGGGAGTTGATTATACCATTCTAATACATCACTTGTGAATTTTTTGACTAGAAGTTTGGTAGTGGAAAAAGTATTGGTTTGAATCCACTCTTTGTAAAGATTACCAATTATTTTAAATAAATATGTGGAGTCTTTAGTCCTATCTTATTTAACAGTTGGAGAGATATTTCCAATATCAATATAAATAATGAAGGGGGCTAAAGGTTCATTTTGAATATTTTAGAACATCTTTTTGTGCATAGAGGGTTGGGGAATGATATTTTTCATGGCATCTCTAAGAGGTGGAGGGATAAAATTTTGGTTATTTGGAGGTATCAGAATAGGAGATGATTATCCATGTTTAATAAATGATTTTGCATTTGAATCATTTGAGAAGTATTAAATGTTTGCATAATGTTCATTTGTTGAACTATTTGTGCAAGAATTTGAGTGTTGTAAATTGGTAAATTAGGGTTATTAGTTTTTAAAGGTGGATTATTAGGATTTGTAGGAGGAACATTCCCTAAATTGGTATTAGGGGATGGGTTGTTGGGTGGAGTGGGTTATTGGTGTTTAGAATATTTCCTATAGGGTTATTAGTTAAGATTGTCTCAATTACCCCTCAAGTGTAATAAGGTGATTCTAATAGAGAATTATCATGAGAAGTGTGAAATGGATATGATCCATTAGTGTCATTAGTTGGGGTAATTTAGACCATGTTGTAGTCCAAATATGAAGGGTGAGAGAAAGTGTACCAAGAGTGAGTATCCTTTTTAGTAACAAAGGTAGGAATGAAATAATACCCCATATATCATCTAAATGGATTAAGGTTGTATAAAACTATTATAATATAATATTTCATGATGCTTAGAATGAGGATCTAAGACCAGAGAAAAAAGGTGACAAATAGGAGCAAACTTATCCAGATACATAACTGGATAAACTAAGCAAAATTTTACAATAAAGAATTGAATCGGACAAGTGGTACATAGTCGATCAAGTTGATTGAGTTCAGAATAAAAATAAGCAAAAAAATATAGTAAAGGACATAGTCCAATCAGTCAATTATATTCTTTTGGGAAGCACTAAAGACCAACTTATGAGAGACTAGGTCGAACAAAAAAACTATGTTTTTTGGAAGGGAAAAAAACTATATGAGACACAGTTGAGTGGGTCGATTATGTTTTGAGGGTAGAGACAAGTTTTGACAAGTATGACTCTAGATGATCTAGTGTTAATTTTTAGAAAAAATTAAATGAACACATAGGAAACTAGGTCAAACTAGTTGATCTAGTTGTGGCACACAGCACAAACCTTATACCAACATTATCTAATACAAGTTTTTCAATTTAATAGATAATTATCAAAGAGAGAGGAACCAAAATGGAAATGATAATCTATGTGGTCATTCATGAATGTTTTAAATTATAATTTTATAAATAAATGTGATAGGGAGTTGGATTTATAAAGGAACTAGAAAGGCATTCTAAGGATGGTTTCAGGTTGTTAAGGTTGAAATATATCTATATTGGTGATAGTACTAGCTTAGTATTAGGGCCTACCACCTCACTTCACAATCTCACAGTGATAAGGGTGTCAATTTTTTTTTCCAATGTATACCATCAACCACACATTTATACTTGGCCTGAAAACTAAGTCAACTTCCCCCATGGTGATGAAATCTAAGTAGGTAGACATTGGGTAGAATTGTTTAATGCTTTTTTATATTATGTGGTTTGGAAGTGTGTGAATAAAATGAAATCAATGTGACTAAATAAAACTTCTTATTTAGTCTATGTGTGTTACTCTAAGTAAACAAGCAATAAAATAAAAGATGATTTAATTATTAGAATATGAGTTAATTCCTTTGCTTGAAGAGTATAGGGTCAGTTTAGTCGACTCAGTATGCAAACAATACTATATAGAATAGACTGGGTCAATTTTGTTTATTGAAGCAAGGGCCAAAGAAACACAATCAAATGAGTCAACTGAGTCTGTTGGGTAAGAAGAAACTACAAAACTAAGTTGATCTAATTGACTTAATTCACTATAGGGTTACAATTTTATAGACTAAAAACTATGAAAAATAGGACTAAAATGAAGGAAATTAATGACTGAGCTAGAGAGAATGAACTTGATGATTTTTAATGATGTTGAGTTCATTATTTTTATATTGTGTCATCAAGATGAGGATTTTTAACCTGCTAACAAAGTTGACTAGGTCGATTGAGTCTAAAAACCTGTATACAAAGAAGCAAATTGAGTTGAGTGGATTAATCTAGTTACCTATGGTTGAAGATGACCTACACAAATTAAATCATAATCGATCAAATCAACTGTGTGTTAAACCTACACATAATTTTATAATGAGTTGATAGATTCAATCTAGTGATGTAAAAATGAAATAAATGATAAATGATAATAAATGAAAGCATGAAATAAAAATTGTAAGTGTTAGTTCACGTCAAGTTTATCAAAATATATGACAAGGGAAAGTGAAGCTAAACTACAAATCAATCCTATCTCAGAGAATATAAACAACACTATCCCTTTCGTTTGTTGGTACATTTAGACAATCGAGGTCATGACTAATATGGATCCACTAGGCCTAAAAAATGGGTCTCTTACCACACAATATCACTAGCGAGGGTTCCAAAACCTCCAATCAAGAAATACCACATAATAACCCTAGCTAGGTCCTATGGTTTCTAACAAAGTAAAGTAAATCTAATATAGTGCTCATCAAAACATCTGGCGTAAATGGGAATAATAAACATAAAAGTAAACATGCAAAGAATAACTCTACTCAAGTAAATGTGGAGTTAATTTTAATGCATGAAGAGAGAAATGCATTCACAATCCATTACTTATGCTACTTATATCTACCAAAATAGAGGAATAAGAGTTAGGAATACTTAACTTGAAGGCAAACCTGTTGAGGCTCAATCTCTCCCTTTGCCAATGGTGTTTTACAAAAGGTTATTTTGGTTCATAAGGATCACATAGATAGGTTAGTTCTAAGCTATAAGATTTATCCTATATACCCAAGACATTTCCACAAGACAATATTCTTCTCTCCAAGTGTAAACCCTAAGCAATGACTCCTCAAGTATAATGGTAGAAGAGCAAATTATAGAGAAGCGTAAATGAATTATTATCTGTATTTCTATCTCATGAAAATGTCATGAAGGATGTGTTTATATAGTTGAATCTAACCCTAAAGCCTTCTAAATTTTTATCCAACATAGTAAAGTCAGCCCATTTAACCTAGTTGTTTAAGAAATAAATTAGTTAGGTCTCAGACTAAGTCGGCTGGGTTGACTTAGTCCCTTAACATGTTGATTTCTAAGAACAGGGTCAGCCCATTCGACTATGTTTGGTGGATGACAAAAAATAATTTTTGGCTTAGGTAGGAACCATTTGAGGTGGTGATTTAATTAGAGTGTATAAGGGAGGTGTTAAGGCTTAGGGAAATGTATAGTAGAGGTTTGTATTGGTTTTAATTGGTGGTATAGGGAACAAAAATCTTGTGAAGGATTAATGGTCTTCCCACCCCTTTCTTGGTGCACCCTTTAAGGCATGCACTAAGAGAGATTGAGTCTCAACAAGTTCCTGCAAGAGAAAGCATAAGTAATTTATAAAGTTTAAAAAAAAATTATGTATACAGAATGGTTTCTTATCACTCCAAAAAAGGGTCCCTTTTTTTATACCATCTAATCGATATACCAAACCTATCTACATGTTCATCCTTCATATATAACCAATGATACATTAAATAATTTTATCCCTTTTATATACTTAGTGGTACGTGAAAGAGAGGTCAATTCATATGAAACCATAATGTCATGTGGTACATAGATAGTACGTGAAAAGATTTTCTCTATCCATGACACTCCCTTAACGAGAAGTCCTTGTGCATGGGCATGATAACCTTATATACTCAAAGTGTTATTTCTAATTTTTGGGATTTAAATCTATTGATAGTTACAAATGGGTAACAAAGGGAATGAGAAAATGAAATTTTCCTTATTTCTTCTTGGAAATTTATAGGGGTAATGCTAAAAATGCCATTGTTTTAGCTATATAAGGTGATAAATGCAGTGGTTCAATCGTGACAATATGGCTTGTAAATGCAAACTAGAGGCACTATTGATACCAAATGCTATGAATTGGTTTTGTTTACACAATCTGATTTTTTTTCAAATTTTGGTTGATTTTGATAAATGATTTATTTTTTATTTTCAAATGACTTATTAAATAGTTTGAATAAGTCAAAATAAAAATATATATACTTATTATTCCCTTGCTCCATTCAATGATTATACTTTTATCTGAGAAAAAGAATGCATTAGAAAAAATTAGCTTAATTTTCTATTTGGCACCATGTGGAAAGTGGTTTTCAATGTGAAACACCTTGGTTTAGCATCTTTCATGTTGGTTTTAAACCAAACAAAGTAAAATAATCAACAAAGACACCTTATTTCAGGTGAAAAATAGTTGTACATAGCCCTTTGAACACACAAACCAAATGTAGATGCTATAACATAGTCCAAAATCAATGAAATCATATGCCCACACAATCTAAGAACTTCCAAAACACCTTGTTATCAATAAATAATAGTTAAAATAGTAAGTATGCAAACTAAATAAATCAAAACTCAACCTATGATAAGAAAATACAACCAAAAAGAAGTAAAGTGTACACATGAAGTTCCACTTAGTAGCGTATATTTAGTCAATATGCCTAAAAAAAACATGCAGGTGTGAAAATCAATGAATTCAAATTAGAATGTAGTCAATATTGTCAAAAATACACCACACGATAGTCAAAATGCCTCCTTGGTAGCTGAAATACCTTCATTTAGGTCATAAGTTGAGCATATACAATAAAAAATCAGATAATCGAGATACCATACAAGTGTAAACAACACTTAAACAGCTAAACATCTCCTAAAACAACCAAGGTGTAGTCCTAGAAAGTGAAAAACATTCTTTTTAAGTGAATGGACTGACTAAGAATGAGATATGCAATAAAGACGAAGAATAGAGAAAAAATAACAATCAAGAACCATGTGCTCTAAAACTAATATATGAATAGATGAGAAATAAAATAATGAAAATTGGTGCAAACCAAAGTTATTGCATTAATGAATAATGAAATATTACAATAATATATAGCCAAGAATGTGACTATTCATTTCATATTCTAAGAAGATTATATACCTTCCTACGTAGACTATCTATCTACCACTATGAGATCAAAGATATAATACAATCACTCCTAGGATTAATATTAATAAATTAAAATAATATTACATCATTCACTTTCATATTTGCTTCTGCATTCTCCATAGAAGTTAATCCATAAGCTGCCTTGTTTGAAAAAATTGCTCTGAGCACTAGATCCATGTGATGACTAATGATTCTCATAGGTGCTTTCCCATTCGACAAACCCTTAGACACTATATTAGAAAACTCTTCCAATGAATTATAAAATTCAAAAGGAAGATCACTCACCTTTTTTTCAATCACAACTTGCACAGGCTTTGGGACAAATGTAAAACATGCCCTTGTCCACTTCAATAATTCTTTACCTAAAACTATCAACATTTTAGGATTTTTGTCCACATCTTCCCCTCTTTATTTTAAAAGGCTCAATGAATGCCTCTTACAATCATTTACAAGTGTGTAGGTTTTTTCTCTACCATCATGCATGACTCTTCTATCAAATCGTCACGCCCTTCCCATCAATACATGACATACATCCATGGGCATAATATCAAACACATCATCTTTATATGAACCAATCTAAAAATTTACCATATATTGATCATTCAACAACACTTAATAACCCTTAAGTAACAAATAAACTTTTTATAGCCTAATATTTTATACCATTTCCTTTGAAACCAAATTATCCATGCTACCACTACCAATAATAACTTTGCAATACTTACGTCTTTCTTTGCAAACAACCTAGAGTAAGTTCCTTCTCTGAACCAATTCTCCTTCTTCATTGGCTAGTATTAACATCACTCTCTTCATCATAAGAGCTTCACCATATTCAATTTCTTCCATATGTGTTGGATATCCAACACTCTCTTCATTTATATGAGCAATGTATTGCTTGATTCATTCCCTTTGTTATCATCTTGAAATGCTTTGGGACATTCAAATGCTCTATTGTGACTAACCTCTCCACGTTTATATCACTTACCCATGATTCCTCTACCTCTTATTTTTTTGAAGTATCCTCTTCCTCTATAAGAATAACCTCTTCCTCTTTGAGATTAATTCTGGTTTTGTGAAGTGTGTTCTTCAACTTCATGAATATGTTTTTATCTTCCACTATTATTTCTTCCTCTTCCTCTACCAATAGAGTTCATTCGTTGCCTTCTAGACAAATTTTATTTTGTCTTCAATTTCACATTGATAGGCTTCCTCAATTGACTTCAATATAAACCTTCCAATCTCATCTTGAAAGGAAATACAAAGTCCATTTACAAACATTGACACTTTTTCTTGATTGTCTTCCATATGACTAGCTTTAATGGAAAGTTTATAAAACTCTTTTATATACTCTTTTGTACACAACTCCTTTTGCATTAAAATTTACAACTCAATGAATAAACTAGGCTCATAATTTGATGCAAGAACTTACCTTTCATCTTTGTCACCATCCATTCCCAAATTTGATTCCATCTTTGCCTCTTCTCTCTCTTTCCAACTGCACATAATTCCACCATAAATATGCATGACTTTTTAGCTTGGTACAGGTTAAATTCACCTTTTTTAGATCCTTCATTGACTTAAAATCAAATAATTTATCCATGTTCATGATACAGTCTATGAGTTTCTCAAGGCTTAAACTTCCACCATAGAAAGGGGTGTCAAACTTTGGTTTACTACCCAACTGTTAGATTAGGCCATAATCAAGGATCGAGGTCTGAGTAGACATGAAGAATAAATCTCTATAATATGTAAAATAGATTATGTAGAAGAGATACATTTTATAAAATTGAAATCAAACATGAGCCAGAAGAAGCTTGTCTTAAATAATTGAAATATTCAATTATTACCATTAACAACATTAGCCAAAATAGATTTAGGAAAGGTACATATATAGGTGGAAGGTAGACATAACCACACATCCTTATGCATGTGGGATTATCTTCCCTAATGACTTAAAATAACATATAAGTAAGCTAAAAAGCATGTGTAAGGAAAAATTATTAAATAGAATACAAATTAACACTAACACCCCCCTTAAACGTAGCTTAGGTGGGTAGAAGAATTAGTTCCTGACAATAAGACATGATGAGGTACCCAAGTACATAGAAAAGCCCCCACATAAGAGGAAGATGAAGCTACTTGAACCCCATGAATAGTATATAAAGTAAGATACTTGCTCTCAATAAAGGGTTTGGTGAGTATATCAGTAATGTGCTTTGTAGTTTGGATGTAGCAAAGATCAATGACTTGCTCGTGCATACGATCCCAAATGAAATGCATGTGAATTTTGATATGCTTGGTCTATTAATGGAGGACCAGATTCCTAAAAATCTATATTATGATTTGGTTGTCACAAAAGAAGACTGTTGGTCATCAAAACTAGATACCAAACGTAGTGAGAATCCCTTGAAGTTGAATAACCTCAGTGGTAACATTAATAGCTCCTCTATATTTTGCCTTTGTAGAGGATAAAGAAATAGCATTTTGCTTCTTACTTGACCAACTAATTAGTCCTAAACCAAGGGAGAAAATGTAGCTAGAAGTAGGCTTATGATTATGAATATCACCAACCCAATCTGAATCTATATACCCATCAATTCAACATCAATACTTGTTCCATAGTGAATCCCAAAACTATGATTACCCTGAATGTAGTAGACAATCTACTTAGTTGTTTTCCAGTGCAGCTCATGTGGTTCCTGCATAATTATAGAGACCATGCCCCCTGGATATGAAATGTCAAGTCTAGTGTGCATAAAATAGATTAAAAAACCTACTATTTTTCAATACGAGGTAGCATCAACTAAAGGAAAAAGACAATCAACCTTAATCTTCACACAAAGCATAAATGGAATTGGAGTTGGCTTACAATCAACCATGTTAAACCATATAATAAAATCAAGAGCACATTTAGATTGTGGAATAGTGATCCTGGAGTTAGATAAATTTCAATCCTAAGAAAGTAATGCAATAAACCCAAATCAATCATTGAGAACCTATTAGACAAAGGAGTTTTCACTGCTACATTGGAGGATGAAGAACTACCTATGATAAATGAGTCATCCACATAGAGAATCTGATTCAACACTGAATCATCATGCCTTAAAATGTAGACATTAGAATCAAAATGGTATCTAGTGAACCCAAATAAGATAAGAAAGGAGTCTATCTTAGCATACCAAGCTCAAGGAGCTTGTTTGAGATCATAAATTATTTTTTTAAGTTTGAAAACTGAGGAAGAATCTTCCAAAAATCCTTGTGGTTGCTCCATGTATATCTCCTTTTTGATGTCACTATGAATAAAATTACTCTTCACATCCATCCGATGAACATCTCAGTGATGTACTATGGCAATGGCAAGAGTGAGTCATATTGAGTTCATTTTGGCAATTGAGGCAAAAGTCTTGGTATAGTCAATGTTAGGTACCTAAGAAAAACCATTAGCTACTAAACATGCTTTGAACTTGTTTATGGACCCATATGTAACAAATTTTGTTTGATTTATCCATCTACATCGAACAAGTTTTCTTCCCTTAGGAAGAGGGACTAAATCCCAAGTAGTGCTCCTAAGTAAGGAACCATACTCCTCTTCCATAGTAGCATCCCACTCAAGAGTGCTTGATGCCTCATGAAATGAATGTGGATTGGAAGTATATGCAATGAATACATATGGGGATTCTATAACTATGAATGTGTATGTTTGATGTCTGATGTTTGATGGGTATCTAACCCAATGGATAACACTTTACAGTGTTTGTTTATCCCAAAGAGGACTAGAAGTTGAAGAGTCGAGAGGAGATTCCTCATTCTCTGAAGATAGTCTAGGGGAAGGAGGAGGTGAGTCCCCATTGCTACTCTCATCATCAAAACTAGAAGAATAATTTGTATCATCAGAAGGCTACTAAAATGACTATGAACCATCAAATATGTCAACAAATCCCAGTGAGTCCAAGGAAGAGGGAGAAGTGTCAAGTGTGGAGTCTGAAGGACCCTCTTGAAAGTGAACACTTATATCAATGAACAACTCATGAGTGGTGAGATGGATAACCCTGTATCCCTTATCACCCTTAGGATATCCAAAGAAGATACAAGGTTAACTCTAAGGTTCCATTGCCTCACATTTCTTCTTAGGAATACAGGCCATAGCAAGAGATCCAAACACTCAAAAGTGCTTAATTATGGGTTTTCAACCACTTCATGCTTCAAAAGGAGCAACTCCCTTTAATGTTTTATGAAAAACATTGTTCTAGATATAAAAAGCACATTTGATGGCCTTAGCCCAATATTAAGGTGTAAGAGACTTGGAGTGTAGCATACATTTGGTCATTTCCTTCATGGACCTATTCTTGCATTTTTCAACACCATTCCTCTGAAGTGAAAAATTGCTCAAAATAATTACTGACATACTCACCACCATTGTCCGTGCATAAAATCTTGATAGCTTTACCTGATTGTTTTTCTACAAGTGCCTTAAAGTCTACAAAATGATCAAAGACCTTAGACTTCTACTTAAGAAAGTACACCCAAATATACCTCAAAAATTTATCAATGAAGGTAAGCATGTATTTAGTCATGTTGAATGAAGGAGCTAGAAATGGACCAGCAGTGTCATTATGAACTCACTCCTATACCTATGTAGCTCTCCATGATTTTCCTTTGTCATACTTCTCTTCAGGATGTTTACTAAGTATGCAACCCTGTCAAACACCATAAAAAAATAAGCATTTGGCAACCTTGAAACCATGTCATTATGAATAAGTGCTCTAGGTAGAAATAATTGAGATGCATGAATCGCTCATGTCATAATATAATCACCCCATATGTATGAGTGAGTAGTGCAATAGAAGGTTGATCAGGAATGCAATGTGAGAAATTGTACAATCAGGATTGTTGATATGCTTTTCTAAATACAACTATAGAGTCATTATGCACTTTCTTAATAATCACATAATTAGGTGTGAACTCAAATCTCTTGCCTAAACTGATGTGAGTGATCTAATAGATACATAGGAGATTGGCAGATAATGAGGGAACATATAGAACATCTTGAAATGTCCCATCATTCACTTCAACAAATCCTCTCCCACTAAATTTTGTGGAAATATCATCACCCCACAAAATGGAAGACATAGAACAGGGCTCCAAGGACGAGAAAAGGTCATGTGATGAAGTGATGTGGTGTGAAGCAAGAGAGTTAATTACCCATGTGGAAGGTTGGGATGCAACTGCAACAAGTATTTTTCCCTTACCTTTGCCCTTAATATTGCCTTTAGTCTTAGAAGACTCCTGCATTGATGAACTCTAATTGGCCAAATCAAGGACACTGATATTAGCTTCTCAAGTTTATTTTTCAGTTGGTCAATCTATTTCTTCATACATTTGGTTTCATCATGCCCAATTTTATTATAGTAGGCACATGTGAGTCTCTCTTTCTTGGGTTTTGTACCTAAAGAGGAAGATTTAGTTGATGCTTTGGAATTAGCATCAAATTTTTGACCCTTTCTTTGCTCTAGGTTCTTTTTGTTCTATTTCTTCTCTTTGTTGTTGGAAGCTTTATATTTGTCATGACTCACAATTAAGGCATGTGATTTAGAGGACTTTAGTGTACCCATTTGAATAAGCTTGTCTTACTCTTGAGTCAAGTCAACATTAAAATCATCCAATTGTGGCATAGTCCATGTAGCTCCAAGGGCACACTTGGTGGCATGTAAGGTATAAACAAAGAAAAAATAGTTAGAACCCAATTTGACAAGAATGAAAATAATTAATTGATCATCTTTTTGTCTATGCCGCACAATTTCAACTACAACCTAAGTGATTAGAATTTTGTGAAGAAGTCTTGTATAGTGTCAAAATTGCCTGGGCTCAAACTGATGAGCTCATTTTCTAGTTCATGACCTCTCATTATGTCTTACTTCTCAAAGAGTTTTTCCAAAATGATCTAAACATCAGTAAGAGAAATTTTAAATTCAATATGAAAGAACAAGTCAAGAGACATTGACGAGGATAATAGACCATAGGCTTCGTCACTTCTGTCAAACCACTTCACCTTCTTTACATTAGGTGTTGGTTTTGTTTATTTACCCATAGTGATTCAATGTAAGCCTTTATTCCCCAATAAGATTTATGTTTTGACTTTCCACTTGAGATAGCCAAATGGTGTAAGAAGCAAAACTTGATTATGATCTATTGCAGTAAGTAGGTATGTGTTGAACTGATGGTGCTAGAAAGACAAGAATGTTTAACCCCCCTAAAACTATTGAGGTTCAATTTTACAAGGCTAAAAAATAGCACCAATGCATAGAGCTTAAAAAAACTTGTACTTTCAAAAAAAATGATGCCTCAAAAAGAGTTGCAAGCTAAAAGTTATAGGAGTTTGATGTTCTTGCTCATAAAATAAATCTCCACTTTGAAGAAATTTTTGGGTTTGCAAAATTTTGACTCTACTTTGATGTTTCTAAGATTTTCAACAATTTTTACTAGTGTCAGAACCTTTGACATTTTTGGTAGTGTCAGGATCATTGGCATTTCTAACAGGTTTCATGATGGCCAGCCTTTCTGATAGGTGCCGAGATTTCAAAGATTTCTAACAGGGAGAAAAAAAGAGGAATCCATGAGGCATTGAAGTTAGTAGCAAGTCTGGTAGATACCATGATGATGAAGAGTTCCGATAGGTGCACATAGAGGCCACAAGTCCGATGAAGCTGCAAGTACAAGAATTTTATTAAGTACAAAATATTCATATTTGGTACAGCTCTGCAAAATCCATAAAAGACCCACCAAGTTTATCAAGAAACCCCAAAATGGTTTTTTCTTAAGAGACCCTAGTGGTACAAATTTGCACAAAATCCAAGAAAATCACTTCAAACCCTCAAAAAATTAATGAAATCGATTATCATAAAACTACGTCATGTTTATAGTCAATCCTAGGGTTTTGACACCTTATGCATCTAATGGCACAAGTCATTTTATGTGAAAATCTACCAGATGAAATATGACCAGTAATATATGTCTTTTTCCTTGTTCTTTTTTAAAAATCTAGATCAGCTAAGGACCCCAAAAGAAGATCAAAATATGAAAAAGGTTGAATCTTCAATGTGTTAGGTCAATGAATGGTAGATCTGTGACATGCACGCTGAAACTCAACCTTTCACAATAGGAACTTTGGCATTCGGCTACCAAAATCTATGCTTTGATACCATGTCAGATTAAGCCACAATTGAGGATTGAGGTTTGAGTAGACACGAAGCATAAATCTCTATTCTATGCAAAATAATTTGCAGAGGAGATACATGTTGTGAAAATGAAATCAAACATGAGCCAAAATATGTTTGTCTTCAATAATCGAAAGAATCAATTATTAACATTAACAACATTAGCCAAAATAGCTTTAGGAAAGGTACATATATAGGTGGAAGATAGACATGACCACGCATCCTCATGCATGTGGGGTTATCTTCCCTAGTGACCTAAAATAACACCTAAGCAAGCTAAACATGTGTAGGAAAAACCATTAAATAGAATTAAAACCTACACTAACACCAACAATACAAAGCTCTAAGAAATTTACTCTCAAGTTCATCTAGTATCTCTTCTAATTCATCCTCTTGAGATTTTAATCTTTCATCATCACTCACATTTTTAACATGAGTTCCTATTCTTCGTGTTATTTCCATTAAATCCAATATTTATGTGATTTCTCTAACTGTATCTACTAATTTTGTAACTCTAGGTGCTCTTGGTCTTACTACCCTTCCAACAAGATTACCTCTACATGTTGAATCTTCTCCAAAGTATGAGTTTCTTTTTCACAACTTGCTAATGACTCAACAGGAGTCATCACACACAATCCAACAAACACAAACCTTGCTCTGATACCAATTGGTGTAGATGAGGATGAGGGGGGCAAGTGAATGGTTGCCTTACTCCCCAATGGTGTTCCAATACTCTCACTCTCTCAAAGACACTAGACTTAGAATGGAAACAAAGACTCCCTTTATTGATATTCAATTGTGTTGCAAAGATTACACACACACCTCACAGTGTCCCTTCCTCAGGACTATGAAGAAGAATCCCTTAGTCCAATGACTAGGTTATAATGAACATACATCACTTAGAAGGATCATAACTTGATTTTCACACTCTTTGAAATTCTCTAAGTTCTCTCTTTGCTCTTCTTTATTTTGGATCTGGGTTCTTCTCTCTCAATTTCTTGATCTCCCCTTCCTCTACCTTGGGTGATTGAGACAACTCTCCAATGCTCTTCCAAAACTGACTTCTAATCTTGGTGGCTTGACACTGACTTCCTGCCACACCCTTCAAGCTTCCTTTGTCCTGGAAAATTTTCCACATGTTTTGCTTGATTTGAGTAGTTTGCATATATTTTAAATGCAAATGAAATTGTCACCTACACAAAGCAACAATTTTGAAACTACCCCTACATGAAGTGGAAATTTCATCATGCTCCAAGGAAAAGGTCCTTTTGACCAACGAAGCATGACTTAAACCATTCTTCATGCATTTCCTTGTCATGTGGGACTCTTGATGATGTTCTTTAGTTTGACGTTGATCCTCTTCCACATGTGCAACATTGTTGTAAGAGATGACAAGTCACACAACATATAACAAATGTGCACAAGAACCCAAACCCATGTTTTTTGATGATGCAAGATATCTTGTGAACCCAAACCACGCTCGTGCATCAGGGAACCGTAAGCAAAAAATTAATTTGATGAGTGTGGTGTCTGTTTCTTTTTATACACTAAAACATGTGATATCTAGAAATTGATAAGGATTATTTAGAAGATAGGGTGAATTAACTAGACATTTAATTGTCAGGGCCCACACTAATAACAAAGATGTATACAAATGGAGATTTGTAGAATTGAAATTACATAATATCGATAACTAGTTTTTCATAATAGAATGTTAATTCGAATAATGACAAATCCTCTAATGATTTTCTTGATAGATATCATGTGTGTTTCAATTGGAATACAATACATGTTTATTTATATGCAATTGAATTGAAATTAAGATCTTATCAATATGCTCACCGACCTCTAACAATTAAAAGCAGGGAAGTCAAACAAAGAGAAATAGTGGGGTCCAACCTTAAAGGTCACCAGATAAAAGGGACCCCACCTTAAAGGTAACCGGATAAAGGAATCAAAGACTATAGAGATTACACTTGACAAGATTGGAATTGCTAAGAACACTCTTGACATTGGCCGAGTCAAAAACAAGATTAAGAAGGAATTGGAAAAAAATATTAAATCTATAACCTAAAAATTTATAATGATAATCATCAATACATAAGGAAATACACCAAACCCAAATAAAATATGATTAAATAGATGTAACGAGAACCCGTCTGTAAAAGGTCCAAATCCATAAAGATGGTCTTCGTATATTTCACAAACAAGATTGTTCTTCCTTTTCTATTCTACCTAAATTAATCTGTTACAATTCGCAAAGTGCCTGCCGACATTAACGGACATGTGTTGAGACACAGATTCC
Organism: Torreya grandis; assembly: GCA_037957365.1. Taxonomy (NCBI): domain Eukaryota; kingdom Viridiplantae; phylum Streptophyta; class Pinopsida; order Cupressales; family Taxaceae; genus Torreya; species Torreya grandis. The sequence goes on from JARHVA010003640.1 coordinate 191,601, forward strand.
AAAGTAGGATTTTATTTATGTGAGCTGGTTACTTTTAGTATGCGTTTGGTATATAAATCATACCAATTTTGGTACAAATGTTGGGCTTGGGCTTTTAAACAGCCAACAAGCTCTTTTAGCGGGTCAAATCGCACAAAATTTTCAAAAAAGTTAACCAACAGATGTCATTCCCTACGTACCGTGTTATTTGACTGATATAAACACACAAAGTAATTACAGGAAATCATCACAGGAATCGCAAAATTAACGGCGCATAAACAGAAGGGAAGAAAGGGACGTCTATTGGATAGGGAAGTAAATCTATGGGCTCTCTCAGGTTAGGTATTTTTCTAGAGTGAATTAAGATGCCTCTTACACCATCAATCATATAGTATTTGATTCTTCTGAAAAAGGGCAAATTGATTTTATTTTCCAAGAGAATATCTTACACATTTTTAATTTATGACAAGGCGGGCGTCATATTTGGTCTCCTCAAAAATTGCTTGGCCGTGCGTTAGGCTACCGACCTATTTTTTCAAGTGTCAGAAACCTTTAGAAAAACAGGGTTCGACACGACGAGGTGGTAAAGATATGATTCCCAAAGAGTCGGTGCATTTAAAACATCAAAATTGCAAATTTTTTAAGCCTGTGCGTTGCGGCTGGTTATATTAAAATAAAAATGTCACTGTAAAAGATGTGGACAGCACAAAGCGGCTGTACAGAGACCAAGAGAAAATAATCAGGTTTAGACAAACAAGCTTGCATTAAGTGTTCTAGTAATATAGACAAAAAACATGGATTAATATTAGCTGCCTGCACTGCGGAATCACTGAAATTATTTAACAGAAGAAGATGCAGAAAAGCAGTTCAAATAATCACCGAGATGACATAACCCTGGAATTCCCTACAGATTTGTGCTTAAATCTTTTTCTTCCCCTACGAACTAGTAGCAATGCACTGAGATTTGCCCCAGACGGACATGGACTTCGGCTCATGGCACCTTCCCAACACAATATCGTTCACCCGGATTTTCGGAACCCTTGGATGAACAAAAGACTCGTTAAGCTTCACATAAACGTTGTTCACATTTACGGATTCCGCGTATTTTAGTTTGTTTAGAGGATAATTTGGCAGAGACTGTGCTTTCTGCCAGTTTTGGCAGAAAACGGAACTATTTTGCTCCGCCAGTTCCGTTCTCCAACCACTGTAGACATTGACACGGGAGCCGGATGATGCTTTTTGAGAGGCTCGGGCCCCAGGAATCTCGCGCTCTGCATTTGGAGATTCGTAGTCGACGGCTTTGCATTTCTCCGGCGGCAAATTGCCGGCAGCTTCGGCGGCATTTTTGTTGCATTTCAGGCTGGAATTTGAGACAGCGTCGGAAAGACTCTTCGGGAGATCCACCGGAACCGGCTCCGATTCTTGGACTTGTGGAAAATCAGAACGTACAGGATTCGAACAGACTTGTGGTGGCTGCTCCTCGTCAGATTCATATTGTTCTTCTGGCAGTATTTCATTTCCCGGCTCAGACGGCGAGGGAGGGGCAAAGTCCCCATCCTCAGTTTTGCTGACGAGATGCATTTTGAGACGCCCGCCTTCGCGGTAGGAGTGCAGGTAATTCTGCAGAGGCGCCTTCACAGATTGTAACACGAATCGGCCGTCTTTCTTGAAAGATCGCAAGTATGAGGCGCTGCTGGTAGAAAGCGAAGGCAGAGGCGGGGGAAATGACCTCGCAGGAACTGTAGATTGCCGCTTCTTCTCTTCTTTTTCCATATTTTCTTCGCCTTCGTCTTCGTCGTAGCAGAAATCCATCGCTTCAACTTCGTCTTCCGACAAATAGTCGTCCACAATCACAGACGAAGTTTCGGAGGCTGCCGAATCTGTCAAACAATCGCAGCTCTCGCATCCGAGCCCCTCGGTGCAAAGCTGAAGACTGTCATCACTCAGAGAGCTGCGACTTCTGGCGAGTGGAACATACGCCTTCGGAGGCGCCAAATCCCACGGCACAGCAGTGGCACCATTTTCTTTGTATTCCTTTCCGCCATCGCCCGCGAGAAGCGAAGCAAAGGCATGGCTCCGTGGCTCTGGCCTCATCAAACTCCACATATCCGTTTCTTCTTCTTCTTCTTCTTCCTTCACAAAATCATCATCGACGACGGGGAATCGATCGTCAGACCCCATTCTCATGACGAGGAGCTTAAAAGGAGTAATGAAAATATGGGAAACGGTCAGCAGGTTGGCACAACGCGGAAAGCAGAGCAACAACGCTTGCCCGACTCAGCAAGCCGAGGAAAACGAATTTAAATAGAGAAACGCAAAATACGGAAAAGCAGCGAGACCAAAAAACCAAAGGCGGGGGCGGAGGGCACAAAGATATGATACTAATGATGTAGGAAACGGCTAACGTCAAAGTCTTGAAACGCGGAGGCGGAAGCGGAAGCGAAAGATCAACCCGGCTACTGCGAAACGAGATCCATTCGGAAAATACGGAGGAGGTCGAACAAAAAACCAGACCACACAAGCGCGGAGCACCGGTGGGAGTCGGTTTTTCTTCTTCGTCTCCTTCTTCAGGGCAGGGGAAATCCCGGAAACTCCACCTCCCACAGATTATGGAAGGAAGGGCGCCCCAATTTGTAGCCTCGCAAGGCCTTTGCACGCCACACAAGAAAAGTAAAAGCGATAAGAAAAAATTTCAAACACCTCACCGAAATTAAAATCGAAGTGAAAAAGATCGACGCCCCTGACATTACTTAGCCCGGTAATTTTACGTTTTAATACAGGCCGCGGGTCAAATTGGAAAAAAAATAAAAAAACGACCGGTCGTTTGCTCGAATCCCATTGGTCTCCCATGGGATGCGGCTACGTCAGACAGTCGGTGACCACATCATATCACGCCCAATGCAGCGGACAGCTAAGTACTGGCGCTCCCGGTGAAAAACAACTACGTGGAGTCCTCGCCTGCAGAATTTCTGGTCTCGTGGGGATTCTGTCACCGACACCGTGGCATCGAGGCCCGTGTTTATATTTCGCACGTCATCATTCCGTGCCGGCAATGTCCAGTTGGCGTCGGGAAATCTAGAGCCCCGCTTGGAACTCGAACTCGAAGTCGCTGACCTGGGCACGCCGCCCGCGTTAATGGCGGGTCCCTACGAAATTAAGCCTTTCCATTTTCAATCGACAAATGCGGCGAGGTTTTCTGTTCATGGACGGCTGGTCGGGCAGTCGAATCCCGAGGCGTCGACGGTGCATAGGACGGTACCATTTCTTACTATCATAAATTTGATGGTCGATTTTTTCGGTCATATATTTAATATTTTCTTTCAATCTATTTAAAATGTTAAATAATTATATTTATAATTTATGTTCCCACACATTTTGAATGAATGAAATGGTTTTAATTATGTCCACGAGATCAAGTGGTCTAAGGGATCACCAATTACATTAAATGTTTCAAGTGGTCAAAGATTCCTAAGATTCGAGTTATCTTTTAGAACATTGTTCTGCTTTGAGTTAGCATCTCCTCCATCTTTTTTAATCTTTATTCCTCAAATACATCCACCATGCAGCGAACTCTTAAATTTTTTGCATATTTGGCTTGTATGTCCACGTATTGAGAACACTCAAGGATGAAGTGCTCCTCCGTTTCTACTGCCCCAGTAATACAACAAACACAAACCCTCTCGTCCCACTACTCCTTAGGGGTTGTCCATCTTCCTATCTTGCATCAGAGTCTATGAGACCTAGTGCTTGATTGACCAATGACGATATTTTCCCTCCAATTGATTCCAGTGCCTATACATGTTTTTTCATTATGTTTGTAGTTCGGATTGAACATTAAGATATAATGTTTTATTTTTTTGCTTGTCCCTTCCCTCCACATTACCGTTATGAGTTTTTCATTCACGTAATTTTTTATGTCTTTATTACAATTTGGGCATTTAGTTAAGTTGATATCCCATCTATTCATCTACCTTTGGTTCTGCCTCATCCAAGTGTTCTTCCTCCTATGCAACTCTTCTTCTCTTGTTGCCCTAGGCCATCTGTCGGACTTCATGCTTTCCATTTTTTTCAACATAATACCTCGAGCATAACAGTGGCCTCTAGAGGGAAAGTCCTTGCGTCGACAAGAATAATTTCATATGGGACTGAGTCCTTGATTCTGTGATTGTTTGTGACTAACCGTTTTTTAATATTTTTTATTTGCCTCCATTTCAAACTCGTTGTTCCACTGGGCCACACCTCGCAACCATATAATACCACTGGTGTGACAAGTAGCCCAAATAAGACCCTGGTGGTCTTCCAGTCCCACAACTCCGCATTCATGCATCTATTCTGAAGTGCATAGAAAGCTCTTCATCTGCCTTGTATTCTTTTCATCCCACAAGTGTCTCATCTAAGTTTGTTGTGAAAGTCGACGTCGAGATACTTGTATTCTGACACCACTTCAAGAGACCCCCCTGCAAACTAAAAATCGGGGTGTTGTGCCTTCTTTTTTCGTTGAAAGAATCATAATTTTAGTTTTTTCGGTGTTTACCGGCATCCCTACTTCTTTACAAAAGAGCTCTACAACGCAAAAATGATCTCTTAAATCTTAGATTATCGTTGTCATTAAGATTAAGTCATCAGTATAAAAATTTTACCAAATAAAATTAAGAATAAAAAGCAACATTATTTAACACTCACGTCAATCCCCATTCACAATTATGAATTTTTGGTACGGCCATCAAATTTAGGCAAAACAACCCACATTCTCCACTTTAGAGCGTGCTTTCAATTCCCACTGTCCTGAGTCTCTCACCCACCTTAAGCTACCGGTCCTTGTAGTTGACGCAAACTATCCGCCTGTCCCACCATGGCCAATGGAGGAATGAAACGTAATCCTGTACCGCGTACCGCAATACCAGCGCCTCCCTCGCGAGTCGCTGTGGATTTAGGGAGCATGTGGTAGGCTAAGAATGTTATGAATAAATGCGCCCTCGAATGGCTAAGGATATCGACATCCAATCCTCTTCGTCGTGATCACGTCCATATTTGTCAAATTTGCACATGGGAAGGAGGGGGCGGAGGAGGGGCAGCAGCAGCCGGGAATTGTGTTTCTAAAACTAGAAACGTTGTTGATGGGCCCTAATTTGAAAAGGAATAGAATTTTTTCCGCCAAGGGATTCGTGTATGGTCGACAGCTTAGTGACAATTCCTAAGGGGAAGGAACGGTTGATAAATAGCATATCTTTTTCACAAAATTGACTACCAAAGGCAGAGTGATTCTTCCTTCCACTTTGAATAATTAAATAGCCCAATTTTTGTTTGAATTGTGATCCCTTATCCCAAATGTTGGGCGGACTCCCTTGCTCGCGAATTCAACCGCCCAGATGATGTCCATCCCCAGGGGCTACTTCTCCCATCTCATGACACGTGGCCTTTGTTTTTCCATTGACAACTAATTGCTCCACCATTAAGTCTCCAATTAGACGTCCCAAATTTGTGATGAATATAATAATAAGCTTTACTTAAATTATTTCAAGTAGGGCATTTAACGAAAGTTTCAATGCTTAACATGTGAGTTCGTACTTAGTATTTAATATTTTATTTCATTTGGTTCAGTTGGAATTTACCTTTTGGTTCTTGGACTTGGTTATTTAATTATGAAGGCCTTCTTGTGAGATGCTTCTCTTGTAACTATTTTTGGTATTTGCTTGTTCTTCTCCGGATCTTTCAGTGGTTAAATCTTTTTCAAAAAGGAGAGAGGGGAAAAATGATGGCTTTCTGATGCTGATTTTGTTTAGTGTAATTACAATTTATTTATTTTTTCACTGAGCACCCTACTCTCCTCTCAATAGCTTGTCAAACTGTTGATCATTCGGTTTCCTCTCAGCATGGGGCTCATGCGATTGAAGAACCTGCCTCTGATTATGTCTTTGGGGTTGAGGGTTTTCTTCAATCATCTCTAGTTTCTTTTGGTTTAGCTTTGACAAATTGCCTCATTACCAACCCTGACTTTAGGTACACTATGAAGCGTAAAAGGCATCTTATAGATGTTGAACATCTTAAGAGGGATTTAGTGGGCATGTTTGAGGTTGGTTCAATGTGGACATTGAAGGATCTTCTCTCTCGAAGAGGAAGAAGACTCACTTATACGTGTGGATAATTTCATCCCTCTTCGCATGGTCTTCTAGTTTTTGCAATTCCGGTGACTTTGTGTTTGTCAAGTGTGGACAAAATTCCTCGTTTCCTTTCTCTTGTTTACCCATTGTTCTTTCAATTGTTTGCTTTTGGTCATTTTTGTTTTCAAGTCTAGTGAAGGTCGTCGGTATGAGCATATGGGTATTTTTGAATGTTCTAGTTTACCTTGGGGACTAGGCCTCCTTTTGTGTCATAGGTCTGGGTTTTTGCTCCGACCAAAAACATAAATTATAATATTAAAAAAATGTGTGATTTGGTGAGATTTGTTCGAGTCTAAACTTGGAAATGTGCATCCATAAGTGACAAGAACTTGCCATGGAAATTTAAATTTGATCAAAACCAATTATATAGAATGTTCAGATGTCTCTGACTGATGTATGAAACATTGGGATGATCTAAAATAATTCGATGACATTGCTCACTTGATCTAATTTTTTTGTTTCCTCACTCTGATTCACACAATACAACCCCTATAACTTGCAAAACATACTCTTTCCTCCTTTTCCTAGAATACCAACAATATATGAAACTTAAGGTAGATAATGTAAGATTTAGGGCTCTATGTTGCGGGTTAGTAGGGTTCAATAAAAATTTCTTAATTATCACGCTCATAAATTCTAGAAACCACTCAATAAAAAAATGTTAAAAAACAATAAAATTTTATAAATAAAAATAACTTTAGAACTACAAAACCCTAGTTCATGTGCCAAAATTACTCCACAAGAAATACTAGCTTCAAACAATGATAAATCCTCTAATGATTTTTTGATCTCTATAGAATACATGTGAGTGTTCAATAATGTTTTATGAATATTCAATATATTCTATGTGTTAAAAGAACTACCATGTTTGTGTATTAAAAAAATTACATTGAAATTAAGATCTATTGCCATGCAAACCAATATTAAATGGTCAAAAAAAAAAGATGGGACAAAGGGAAAGAGTGCACCTTAACTTGATGAAACTCAAAAAGGAGGGGGGAGAAAGAGAAAGAGGGAAATAAAGGAAAAGTTAGAGTATACAGTGAAGAACGAGGACTACCAAAAGCCAAAAATGCACCAATATTACTTAATTTGGACCAATAATTGATAAATATAAATGAATTCATGCTAATTAATAACAAATAAATTACTAGAGGTTGTGATCAAGGAATCCAAGAAAGGTGGTTAAATCATGTGTTAGAACAAGTAAGAAAACTTGAATAAAAACACACCAACATGCATAACACTTACTTGCCTAGATCATAGGGAGAACTTACTGAACGAACAACAATTGCAAGCACAACTAAAATGTAAAAGAAACAAGATCTCTTACCTTCCTTGAATGCTCCAAATGATGTGTTATTTTGGCTTGCTTGTCTTGTGCTCAAGGAGTCTTTGGCAAATGGAGTTGTGTGACTCCTCTCCTTGGCACCATTATTGGCTTGTTTGATATGGCTTATGCTTGTGGCTTGGCTTGTGATTTTGGCATTATAACACTATAGTTTTGAATCATGCACCAAATCCTGCATTATAACTTTACTATGCTCAAGCTCTCCAAATGAAGAGGCAAATGTTTGTATTTTTAGGTTTATAAACAAACTCCAACCGAAGGTGAGTTAAGGTGTAGTTTAAACATGGAATGAGTTCAAACCTAAACTAAGTGAGTTAATTAACCCCAATAGAGTTAAAAGGTGTCAAAAGCTCATAATTTGTAATGAATAGGCATGGGTAAGATATTTGTAAAGGCTTGACAACTCACAAAAGGTAATCATGAAAACCTAGGATACTCTTGATTTTTGAATTTCTTTTTTTAGAATTTCATTAATTGCTCATAGATAATTAACTAGGCATTTAATTTGGTTTAGCATTTTAATTAATTTTGTTTAGGATTTTAGCATTTTTCAAGATTTGAATTTAATTCATGCATGCATTTGCCTCATTTAATAGGTCTATAGGCCAATTTACATGTTACAATGTCGATTTTGAGACGTTTAGTGATTTTTAGGTTTAATTTGCAAAGTTTGGTAAGAATAGGTCTAAAGTTCGATATGAAACCATTGGTAGCTAATTTTAAGTGTCTATAGTTTACCTCTTTTTAGAAGACGTTGTAAGTTGTAAGCACAATAATGTCTTTTCAAAGATTGAAAAGGTCCTATATGCTTATGACTTCAATGGCAATGGATGAACTATAGGTGTCCTTTGAGGGAGCAGTTGGCAAAGGAGTCGACAAACGGTCCCTTGAAAGAAGGAAATAAGTGGACCAAACAAATGAAAATGGAGTAAAAGAGACTGATTTTCCCATAGATAGTTATAATTAGTAATGTATGGAGCTGCCCTAGTTAGGGCAGACAAACAAGATGATTTGCCCATAGGTGATTATAATCATCAGCATAGGTGGGATAAAAAAGGTGATGATTTTCCCAAAGGCAGTTATAAACATCAAAAAAGGCTTAAGGTAACAAGAGGATGATTTACCTAAAGATGGTTATCATTATCGAAAAAGGCTTAGGGTAACAAGAGGATGATTTACCCAAAAATGATTATAATCATCAAAAGGGAAAACAATGATTTTTCCAAATGCGGTTATAATCATTAGTTGGATAAAAACATGCCCCAGTTGGGTGGATAGGGATAATGGTTTGTCCAAAGGCGGTTATAAACATTATCACCATAAAAATATGCTCTAGTTGGGCAGAAGAAAGATAATGATTTGCCCATAGGTGGTTATAATCCTTAATCTTCAAATAGATGGAAAACACAATGATTTTCTCAAAGGTAGTTAGAATCATCAGTAATGAAAGTGAGACGATATACAATGATTTATCCAAAGGTGGTTAGAATCATTGGGATCTCGATTGTGGTGAACATGATATGAAAGATGATGGCAAATTGGTATAGAGGATAAAAATGAATTTGGGCAATTTACTAATAGGGAGATGCTCGTTTGAACTGGCAACGAGGAAAATTATTTCATTGTTTAATTACTTTGTTTAGGATATGATTTGGATTAGATTAGGAATTTTGTTGGTGTTAGTGCCAAGGAGATATATCATTGTTGCATTGTCGTATAGACTCTTTGCAGCTGATTTTTATTGTAGCACATGATGGTAGGCATTATGATAGAACACCATGAGGACTTGGCCGAAATATGCATAAAGACTAACATGTGATCCAATACTCAAGGGAAAACAATGCACCAATGATAAAAACTATGATGACAATGTTGACATATGAATATAGATGGATTCAAGAATAATGTGCAAAGGAATCACCCAATGAACACATGTAAACTGAATCAAGGCACAACAAGAAAGCAAACAAATAGATAAACAAACAAACAAATAAAACACCAAGAAAGGAAAGAAACAAAACAAAATAAAGAGAAAGAAGCAATTAAACAATGGTTAATCACAATGTTAGTACAAACAAGAAAATGAACATTGCCCCTAGAAAATAGGTGATAACTTAACAAACAAACAAAATAGGGAAATAGAAGAAAAGGAAGGAGGTGGTTGAGCTATCTCTAAATGCATTAGGCAATTGGACATTGCCTACATAGTAATATGGACATAATATCTAAAATCTTTAGGCCAAATGTAGTTCTCCCATGAAATGGGATAGAAGAAAATGACGAAAGAGAAAATATGATGAACGTTATAGAAGAACGTAAGAATGGGCTCACAAAATGGTGAGAGCATGGGATAAGAGGGCCAATAAGGATGGGGAAACTAAATGGAAAGTGGTTTCTTTAAGGGTTCCTAGAATACTTAAGGCAAAGAAGTGGTTAATGTTTTTGAATTTTTTAGATCTGTTTAACAACTATTTATGGAATTTTCTGAGTATTTCCACTCGATCAAGAATGATGAGATACTAAATGGTCAAAGTTCTCAAAATAGCGAGATCATTCAAACTTAAATTTGCTCTCAAAATGGCGAGAGTGTGGCTAAGGGGTGACTGAGCTGACCTCAATAAATATTGAGTGCTACCTACATAGTCCCAAGATGGGCCTTAAGTCATTGTGGTTTTGCCTTATAGTGGAGGAATCTAACTAGTGTAGCAACCAATTAAAACAAAATAGGCAAAGTTAGCGTAATAGCACAATGTACGGCATAAGAATGGCAAGGTGGTACTTTACGACATGATAAACAAGTGTTGTCCTTAGTTTGCCCATAGGCGATTATAACTAGGGAATAATGACATAGGTTAATGATGCTAATTTACCCATAGGCGGTTCTAATTAGTAACAAGATGGTGGGACACTGATTTTCCCAAAGATGATTATAATTAGGTACAAGTGGCATATAAACAGAACAAGAAATGAAGGATGCAACTACCAAACCATGATCATACTGCTCTAAAATATGGCCTCTATCTAGAATACTTGAAATAATTGCTAAAACTTATCTAAATCTTCATGCTAAAAAGCAGTCATGGAACTAATGGAACAAAACCAAGGTCAAATGGGATAGGTAGGGATATGTGAAAACAACTTGGTTGATAGAAAAGGTATTGTAGAATAGGATGGGGGAATGATAAAGTGATAGAATGGTAATGGTACAAATAAGAAAGTTGATAATATGGTACAATTAAATGGTCTTCATAGACAATACATGAAGTCACTCAAGTAGAGTAACACTTGAGGTGTATAATGTTCATCAACTCATCAAGTTCATTCCCATCTAGTGTGGTGAGCCTCTACACTCCAACACCATAGGTTACAACAATGATGAAGGGACCTACCCAGTTAGGTTTGAACTTGCCTTTATGTTTCTTCTTGATCATGGTATTCTTTTGGTTCTCTTTAAGTACAAATCACCAAGCTCAAATTATTTATGTTTCATGCACCGATTGTAGTGGCCACAAAGTTAGTTCTGATATGCTTGAAGGTTATATACCATGGCCAAGAATTTTTCATCAACTCTAACTCTTGTAGGTGAGCTACTTGATAGTCTTCATCATCCAAGACATGCTTCAAAGAGATGCGTAATGAAGGTAAATCAACCTTAATGGGAAGAATGGCCTCAGTACCATAAACAAGTATGGAGTGGCCTATATAGGTGTATAGTGGTTGGTGGGGTGTGCCTAGAGGGCATGGAATATTTGAAGGTACCACTTGCGACTGACATCATTGATAATATTTTTAAGGATGTTGACAATGGTTTTGTTAGATGCTTCAGCTTGGTCATTACCTTGAGGGTAATATGCCATGGAAAAATGCTTTTTATTTTTGTACTTGGCACATAGCAATTAGGCATCATTGTTCTTGAATGATCCACCATTATCAGATATAATATCAGAGGGGATATCATAGTGGTAGATGAGATGGTTAAAGATGAATATGAAGATTTTCTTTTTAGTCATGTAAGTGAGGGGTATAGCTTCAACCCACTTAGTGAAGTATTTTGTGTTAGTAAGAATATGTTTATGGCCATTAGATAAGGTGGAGTTTATCTTATTAATGAGATCGAGGCCCCATATAACAAATGGCCATGGTGTTAGCGTTTATTTCAGAGTCTTGGTCAGGGCATGAATCAGATTGGCATGTCATTGACATTTACCACACCTTTTTTACATATATAGTTGCATCTGTATCCATTATTGGATAATAGTAACCATTATGCAAGAGATTTTTGGATAAGATAGCCCCATTGGTGTGGGCTACACATACCCCTTCATGAAATTTTTGTAACACTAATGTAGATTTTGCCAAAGTTAAACAATGAAGTAGAGTTCCATCAAAACTATGGTAGTATAGGGTTGGTCCAAGTAAGGTATAATGTGCAGCCTAATGGACAAAAGCTTTAGATTATTTGTGGGATAAGTCTGGTGGCATAATTTGGTCATGGAAGTAAGTGTAAAGGTCTGCATACCAAGTAGAGCTGGGACCAACAATATCATAGATCATTAAGATGGTTGATGGTTCATGAGTTGACGCTAGCATATTTGTACTGAGAAAATAGTATTCTTTGGCCGTATTTATTTGTTGAATCAAAGATCCAATAGTGGCTATGGCATTGTTGTTTTATTACTAGCCCTTGATATCTGTTCAAACTAGACATCGGTAATCTATTGTTTGAGAGTGTCAACCATGGCCTTGTAGGGAACCACTTTATCATCTTTGGTTTGAAAATGACCTATAACATAATTAATGATTAACTAAGAATCATCATAAACCTTTAGATGATGTATGTTCCATTGTACTTCTTGTTAAATCCCTGTCATGAGTGCTTCATATTCAACCATGTTGTTGGTACAAGGAAAGATAATCCTGAATGACTTAGGGATGAGATCCCCTTGTGATGTAATAAATAAAATGCCTACCCTTGATCCATGTGTTGTGAATGATCCATCAAAATACAGCTTCTAGTGCTGCTCCTCAAGAGGTGTTTCAATGATGGTAATAATGGATTTATTGGGAAATTGAAATGTTAATGGCTTTGTATCTACAAGGGGTGCTTCAATTAGCTGATTTGTGAGAACTTGCCCCTTGATGGCTTTCTAGTTAATATACTCTATCTCAAACTCACTATGAAGCATGATCCATCTGGCCATATGGCCTTATAAAGTTATTTTAGATAGGAGATACTTGAGCAAATCTACTTTTGAAATGACCATGGTCTTGGTGTTCAACATGTAATGTCATAGTTTCTGAGTTGTAAAGACCATAACTAAACATGCTTTTTTAATGGGCATATAATTTTGTTCATACGTGATCAATGTACAACTTAGATAGTACACAACATGCTCTTTTTCATTATCATTGTGTTGAGCTAGAAGTGCCCTCAGGGCTTTGTCTATCACTGATAGATATAAGAAGAATGACTTTCCTGGCATATGAGACACTAAAAAAGGTGGATTTTCTAGTTAGTCCTTCAAGTGCTAAAAAGCTTCTTGGCATTCATCGTCCTAATGAAATGTTACCCCTTTCTTCAGCAAGTGCATGAAGTGATGGCACTTATTGACCAATTGAGAGATGGATCATCTAATAGATTGTATCTTGCCCTGCAAACTATGGAGCTACTTTAAATTGGTTGGTGGTGGCATTTGAGTTATGGCTTGTACTCTGGCTGAATAAACTTTAATGCCTCGGTGAAACATGATGAAGTCAAATAATTTGCTTTAAGTAACTCCAAAAACACACTTCTTAAGGTTAAGCCTAACTTTGTATTCACATAGTTGCTCAAATATCTTTCTTGGTGTTGTTGTATGATCATCCCTGGTCTTTGATTTACCTAGAATTTCATTGACATAGTCTTCGATAATGTAATGCATCATATCATGAATTATGACTGTCATGGATCTTTGGTAGGTGGCCCTAGAATTTTTGAGACCAAATGGCATAACATGATAACAAAATGTTCTTAATGGGGTGGTAAACATTATTTTATGTTGGTTGGATCTAATTATAGCTTGAGAATGCATCCATCAGTGAAAGCATTTTATAACCTACTATAGAGTCAATAATCGTGTCAATGTTTGGTAGAGGAATGCCATCCTTAAGGAAAGCCTTGTTTATGTCTCTAAAATTAGTGTAGATTCTAATTCCTTTTGGCTTTTTTTTAACTGGCACAACATTGGATATCCACTTTGAGTAGTCGATTAACCTAATACATCTTGCTTTCAAGAGATTTTCCAACTCTTTCTTTACTAATACAATGATGCGAAGATGCATATTATGCAATTTTTGTTTAACAAGTTTGGCATCAGGATGTACCACAAGGTGGTGAACAACCAAGGTGAGGTCCAAACCAGTCATATCAGAATAGGCTCAAGTAAATATATCAACAAATTCCCTCAAAAGGGTTGTAAAGAATTCACATTCCTCCTTAGTGAGGGATGTTCCTAATTTGATCCATTTTAAGTCGTCTAGAGTCCTGATATTTACCTTTGTAGTATATTCCACTATAAGGGTCAAATCATCTTCAAAAATAGTGGGCAAAGATTTGAACTAGCCTGTAATAGTAGGGTCCTCTATTAGGACAAACTCTTCAAATTATCCTAGGCATGATGAATCAGAATCCCCCAAGGGTAGGGATGGCCATGTAACAAAGACTGTTGGAAATTCTTGGATGATTTGATCAAAAGCTGCTTGTTCTTCAAGATTGAACTCAGACCCATAGGCAAGTTCATCATTGGAGGTCTCCTAGATGATTTGATCAAAAGCATGTTGTTCTTTAAGACTAAACTCAAACCCATAGACAATTTCATCATTGGTGGTCTCCTAGTCTATGTTTGAGGAAGGTTGAACACCCCCATCTAATGGTGTCTGAAATAGGTTTTCACCACTAGATTAGCCTTTCTCTTTACCATTTCCCTGGTCTGGAAACACCTCAAAGAGGTTTTCACTTTGGGACCTCAATGTTTTATTTAATTATTATTGGCTTAGGGTGTTCACCCACTCTCCAAAATAAGCTTCAGGATCCAACTTGATTGAGCACCCTTGTTTGTGGTCTCCCAATGAAACATTGTCCCTAAGGCCTAGAAATTACAAAAAGCCTCATCATTTTAGAACTTGTCAACCAACATGTTTGGTTTTTGTTGGTCCTAGTCTATTAGTTGGGCATAATATAATGGAAGTGGATTATGGCAAATAGCTGGTCAAAGGGTATAGATGGCATTAATGCCAAACAAATTGGTATGGGCTAGGTCATTTAAAGGGCTATGATCAAACTCTGCTTTGCTATTGACATCATCATCATTAGTCATTGGTGATGAAACTTGAATAAGATACATGGGGTCACCCCCAGGTGATTTAAATCTGAGACCATAGGTTCCTTTATATCGAGTCATAGAAATGGGCTCAAGTGTTCCCTGTTGATTTTCCCTGAAGCTTCCTCCTTCATAGGCTTGGTTCTCCATGATCTGATTAGGAATGGGGTATTTTGAATTTTTGTAATAATCGGCCAATTTGTCATTATACAACCATGATTCATCATCTACAAGAGGTTCTTTTTCTTGGCCAGAGGCCAATATGAAAGTGATAAGTGTTGGACTATGTAGTTTGGCTTTGCCCTTTCTTTGCCATTCCATGCAAGGTTGTTTGGCTTTTGGTCATCCAAAGGAATTTGGGTTATATGGAAGCTTGGCAATGTAGAATGTATCATGGGTCAAATATTCTCTTGGACCATTAGATGAGATGGTGTAATGATTAGACATTTCAGGAGGTGGCGTGTGGGAAAGTGAGTCAAGGGTATTAGGGTCAATGCAGTTAGCTTTTGGTGAATCAACAATTATTTATTTTTCCTTGTCCTTCTTGGTAATCAGATTCATACTGAAATAGTAGTTATAGATTTTAAACTCAGTCTTTAAATGCTTACAATGCTCATGTGGATGCAAATCTCCTAGAATAGTAACCTCCATACTTGAATGGGAGAACTTGATACACCAGTGCAATGTTTATAGAATTGCACAAATATCATGTATCCAAGGTCTACTCAAAAACATATTATATAACAAATTGAGATCTAACACATTGCATAGTGTATCGTGGGTCAAGGGCCCAATGATAACTGGCAAGCTAATGGTACTTTGTGATTCTCGTTCTTCATTATCATAGGCCTTGATGGTGATTGTTTTTGCTTAGATATCTGCTATCATGTACCCAAAAAGATTGATGAGCTTTAGAGACACAATATTTAGACTCAATCGATTGTTTATGAGGACATGCTTCACTTTGTGCCTCATTATGAAAACTTTGATGTATAATGAATTGTTATGCAGAGGGCCAAGGGAAGACATATCACTTTGGTTGAAGGTTAATTGTTGGCCTAGAACTAGGTATCCAACCAAAGCTTGCAATTTGTCTGGAGATATGTCATCAATAACTTGGGATTGGCCAAGGAATTTTGTCATGATGTTTTTGTGGATAGTAGACATACACAACATATCTAAAATGAAGATTTATGCAGGAATATTTTGTAATTATTCCACAACATCAAATGTCTTTTCTTGCACAATGGTGAATGGTTTGTTCCTAACCAGAATAGGTAGTTATATGATGGGTGATGTGGCAGATGGTTGTGGGCCTGGTATGGTTATCTTTGACTACCGAGTTGTGATTGCATAATTAGGATTAGATACAAGACCATTGTTACTAAAAAATGATGGTGGAGGGGGGCCAAATAGGACAAGTCTCGATTACCAATGTACTTGTGCATGGTCATGGGTGAATGATGAGTTATCGATATAAGGTTTAAAAGTGGGAATCCCTACTTGTTGGTTCGCTTATATGTGGTCCCAAATCAAGGAAGGATAACCAACATGGGTTGGTTGATTGGGAATGATTAGAAATGGTCTTGTTTGATTGGTACTTGGTCTTAGATTGATGGAAATGGTGTTAATGTGACCTCCTAAAATATGGCCTACAACCTTATTGTAGTCATGTGCAACTGCATGTAGGTTTGCTGGTTGTTGGCATCATTCTAGCCTTGGTTCTATCCATTGTTTTGATGTTATTGGTTCTACTATTGATTTTATTGGTTTTATTAGTTTTGCTTTGGTTGTTAATACTATTTTTATTGTTGTATGGGTCATTGTTATTATTGTTGTTGTTGGTTGTTATGTTGGGGAAAGGGGTTTTGATAGATTCCCAGATTCTGATTAGATGTGGAATCTCTATTTGGTAATGTTATCTCCCCATTTTCCAACATATTCTTATTCACATGTTTAATTTTTACACAACATTGCAATTTATGTCCATTAACTTGATAATACTTACAAAATTCATTTGACTTGTACCAGTTTGGATAGTTAGTGCCCTCATGATAGTGCTTTGGAATAGGCTAGTTAATCAGATTAATTGCGATGAGTTGGCAAAACATAGATTTGATGGGTTCTCTAAGGTTACTAAAGATGCAATGATTATGCATAGTTTTCTTTGGAGGAGGGTTTTGTAAAGGCATAGGTTATTACGTTTATTGCTCTAGTCTATTCTACTGTGCTTATTAGTTTATTGCATTTGTTGAAGAGGTTATTGGTGAGGAGTAATATGCATATGCGTCATAGGTTGAGCAGATGGTGTTTATGAAATTTGGACATGTAATAAATCAATTAATCCATTCCCTATAACATTCTTGTTACAATTTAATTTCTTGGTTTTATCATAATTATTATCTTGGGCTGGTTGTGACACTTGTGCTTCGACTTGGTTCTGATTTTGGCCATTATTTTGGTTCTAATTTTGGCTCTGATTTGACAAGGTTAGTTTAATTATCTTTGTATTAATAAGGGATATTTAAATCAATAAACCTTGTCAATGATCTCCTTAAAGGTATGCACACACTACAGCTCCAAGTTTTAATATATCTCGCTATGTAGATTTTTTATAAACATAGCAACTAGTTGTTTATCTGGTAGACTATGGGTAAATTGGCTTGCAAGTGCTCTCCATCACTACAGATAACTTGTGAAGCTTTCACCAATCTTTTTATTTTACTTGTGTCAAATCTACCAATGAAATCTCATGCTCGAGAGTATAAGAGAAGTGTTGCACAAAATTGTCTGAAAGACTGTCAAAATCAAATACTGCATTCTTTGGTAATTTTAGGAACCATTCCAATGCTTGTTCTACTACACTCCATGAAAATAACAAAAAAAGGTATATGTTGCTATAGGCCACTGGTTGGCACATAACAAATAATTCCATCAAGTGGAATTTTAGGTCACCTTTCCCCTTGTATTTGTCAAACTTTGGTGGCTCATACCCTAGAGGAATTGGTATCTGCAAGTACTCCATGTTGAAGGGGTAAGAACACACATCATCCAACTTGAACTTTTTGGTCTATTTCCTAGCTTGGATAGGGGCAATTACATCCCTCATTTATTGTAATTTCTATGCGAGGAAACCAGTGGGATCATTGGCCTGAGGTGGAGGTTGTGTGGTCATACGTGGATTACTTTGACGGAGGTATAATGGAGGTATTTGTTGGGGAATGTTGGATTGGTTAGGAAATGGGCCGGGAATACACATACATGAATTATGGTGTAATTGTTGAAATTGCATATGTTGTGGTGCAATATTCTAGTTGGGATTTGGCATATAGGCCTAGTTTTGGGATTACTATGGCTGGGATGGAGGAATATGGATGTATTGTGCCTGCTAAGGTTGAATAGGGACATGCTATCAGCTAGTCATAGATTTTTGATTGAGAGGAACTTGTGATCCAAGACCCTATCATTAAACTTGTGGCACATTTTGGACAAAAGGCAATTATTGCCTAATTGGTACTTGTAGAACATTGTAACCTCATGGTTGCACAAATCCCTATTGGGAAGTAGACACATATTGGAGATTTGGCATTTATCACTGATCAATACTAGTATGTTTTTGGTTAGTCATCATTTGGTTTTAGATTAATATGTTAGTCTGCGACTGAAGAGGTATGTTAGCTACTACCTGGTGAGGTAAAACATTGGTTGCCCCCTATTGAGGTGGTAATATGTTTTGCCTCTATTGCATGGGTACATTGGATGGTGCCTGTTATTATGTAATATAACTCATCACTTGTTGGGGTGGAGTAACATTTGTCACATTTTGTTGTGGTATGGCACTAGTCATTGGTTGACTACTTAATCCTTGATGTTGTGTGCTTCAAGAAGCAGTTGGTCGAGGATTAGAGGTAGTTGTTTGTGGTTGGGAGGTATAATTTCATTCCCCATACATTTGCGAACCACTGGTGGTGTTATTTAAAAGCACATTTTGTTTTTGACTATTTATTTATGTGTTAACACCACTTTGGTTTAAATTAGATGTTACTTGCATATTGTCCACTATATTCGGCTCACTTTTTTATGTAGAAGCAAAAGACACTTCCTTGATAGTTGGGGTACTGAACATGTTTTCTACCAAGGTGCTTTGTGTAATTGGGTCTGAATCCTGATCTTCTTGGCCTATCAACTCAAGTAAGACCCTTGTTGAAGTAACCAACTTAATAAGAGGTGCTTTTGTCATGGTCATATTATTAACATTACATGCTACATTTTGATATGTCTGGTATGCTATCTGCATTTGAATGAAGTGGTCCTCCATGAGGCCCCTTTGTGTGACAAGCATATGAGGATCTTGATACGACATTAATACTATAGCATGAGGGTTGCTAGAAGAGGCATGTTCATTGTTTTGATTGTAAGACATGTTATAAGGCCCTCTTACTAGACTTGGTAAGTTTTCATGGGGAGAGTCTACCAAAAACTTGGCCCTTACATCTATGGCTCTATTTAAGACCTCATCCTTGTTTTCTAGCAAGTGATGATCAACTAGATAAGGGTCATAATATGATGGAATTGTAACATAATAAGGTTGTTGTTGGATTTGTTCTCTAACCGAAGGTATACTAGCCAAATATTAGGCCATTTATTCTTGGTCCTGCTATGAGTATGGAGGTGTGCTAACCAAATATGGGCCAAAGGATCTTGACTCTATTCCCCTGATTGAGTGTTAGAAGGTGGATAAGTATTAATATCCCAAACAACATCATGTTCATAAGGGTTTTGGACAAATTCCTCTTGTGTGACAATGTTTCCATATCCTAGATTATACATGAATCCATTATGTGTATAGTGAGACTTGTTTAAATTAATGGAAAATGTTTCATGATAAGAGGGGTTAGAGTTCTACAAAATCTAAAAAGCAATGTCTAAAAAGACAAAAAGGTTCAAACTCTATCTAACTGTGTCAAAGGAATGGAGTTGTATCTCTAAAAGGGTCGATGCAAATATTTTATAAAAATAGTATAACATCAAATGTCTCACACAAACAAGGTTAAGTAGATGAACTAAAATCAAAATGCCAAACTCTAGATCCAAGGATGTTCCAAATAGGTCTAAACTAGGAAAGGTAAAAGTTGCTAGGTCTTTTGGCCAAATGCAGTGTCAAAAGCTAGGCTCAAACAAGACATGTGCTAGGACTCTTGGCCAAATGTGACATCAAAATCTAGACTTGAAACAAAAAGATTATTTAATCTATCAAACTTGGAACACTTTGGCATAAACTAGGCACTTAATTCTAGAAATAAACATGATCAAATTGGTAGGAGGCACTAAAAAAAAGGCACTTGGATATAGACTTATTCTCTCAAATAAATGCACAAATAATATAGTTTTTGAATTTAGTTCACAAATTAACCTAAATTACGCAACGCAAAAGAGAACTTTGTCTAAGCCCCAATTAAGCAAGGCATAAATAGAAATCAACAATGTTTGAATTTAAACTTTTGCAAGGTTAATTAGAAACTTAATTTAGGAAAACTTAGGATTTTTGACCAAACAAACTAGACAAATTTTAACAGTGTAATGACACTAAAACAAATATCCCAGAAGACACATGTGATTGGTTTTCAATAATGATATTTTGGACACAAGACAAAACAAGTCTATGAAACAATTTGAGTAATGCAATGATGTTAGTAATCTAAAAGGTATAAATAATGTTTTGTTTTAAAGACTTATAAGACTTAAAGTTTGAATTGATTTAGGCAGTGTAATGATACCTGTCTCAATTAAGTGACACACACACACACCATTTTGACATAAAGAGTCTACGTTAAAGCAATGTGTCAAATGGATGGCATAATACCTCTTTAAACAATAGAGTAGTGTGGACAAACAACTCATTTTTACATGGTACAAATAAACACAAGTTTTTAGACTAAAAGACCAAGTAATAAAGGAAAAAGACCAAATACAACTAAGTAAATCATCCTATGCTTGAAATTGATGAGGTATGGCAAATGGGGTTGACTAAAATTATAGTTTACAACCATCTAGATTGATCTTAATTATGGATAACATAAGAGAAGCATCATGTCAATTCAGTTCATATCGATCAACTTACTATGCAAAGGTCTATTCTTTTGCATAACAATTCTATTAGTGGACTACTTAGTGGAATCCCTTAGTTGACTAGACCTAACTCGGGTATTCATTACGAAAGGAGAGGTTAACCACTCAACCCCCTGGATCTTGTAGTATGCATACCCTAATTTGTACACCCCATCATGAAGCGAGGTTGAAACACTACTGGGAGATGAAGCCCCATGTCAATGCTTACCTAAAGAACTTGTGATGAGGCAATGACCTCCCCTCCATAATCCAAATTGCATGAAAAGAAATGACTAAATGGAAAGACTTTAGGGTTGTGTTTAGATCACCCAAACCACGTGGGTTTTGGGAAGAGCCTAGACAACTTTATTTCAACACCTTGGACTAGGTATAAATGTAAGTGAAAAAGGTGCTTTTGGTCACTTGAGTTCCCTATAGGGGATGGAGGGAGAGCATACATGCACTCTTCATTTTGTGAATATAAACAAACAAGTTCAAACAAATATTTTCAATGAATTTAAAATCTAAGTGAGTGTTAATTCGTGCACCAATTTAAAATGTTTGATTAAGTTCTTTACTTAGCCCCTTGGCTTAAGTGCGAATTTTGTGGAGATTTCTTAATAATAAGAGCTGAAATTTTATATATAAATTTAAGATTGCACAAAACCACTTAAGCAAAAATGCTTATGTTCATTTTAAGCACAAAAACCCAAATGTTCAAGATTTAGCCTAATTCATTTTTAAATACCAAAATGAAGTGTTTAAGATTTAAGCATTCATTTTAAGTACCAAAAATGAAGTGTTTAAAAATATTTGCAATTCTAATTCCTTTTCAGCACCAAAAATTAAATATTAAAGATTTAACAAGCTCCTTTAACACCAAAATGAAGTGTGAATGATCTAGCTAATTCTTTTTAAACACCCAAAATGAAATGTGCATTAGTCTAAACTTGCAAATTCACATTTTATTCCTACCTTGGCCTTGCAATGGTTAAATAGTCTCCTTTTGATTAGAAACACTTTCAATGATGAGTAAATGAACTTTCAAAACATAGCTCTCAGGGTTTTATTTTAAAAACATAGAGATTGACATCGGTCATAACTAATCGATGCCAGTTATAAGTTGATTGATATCGATCGGTCTCATAGAGAAATGATGATGGATGTAGCGAACCAATTGTTGACCATTTTTGGGTCTAACAGGCCAAAAATCGATCCCCTTCTTCCTCTAATGTTTTAGGCCAATTCATTTTTTGATTTTGCACAAGTCCAGGAATTTCTACGGACTCTGCAGGTCTATTTCTACAGACTCTGTAGGTTTATTTCTATGGACTCTGCAGGTCCATTTCTACGGACTCTACAGGTCCATTTCTACGGACTCAGCAGGTTTTGATTTTCTACGGACTTTGCAAGTCTATTTCTACGGACTCAACAGGGCTTGTTTTTCTACAGACTCAGCAGTGAGTTTTTCTATGAACTCTGTAGGTGTAATATTTGACAGATGAAGGACCAGTTCAGAGAGTGTAAGGTTTTGCAAAGTAGCTTCGGACTCTTGTTTGAAGAAATTCACAAGGAAAGAGAGCTAAAATGGTTCAAAAGACACTTTTCCGTAAGGTTGGAAGAGTGGTTCAATGACATAATCTTTCCAAGAGTTAGCACCTTTGAACCATTGAACTAGTTCAATGCCTTCAGTTCATCGCGTGGTTCAATTCCTTTAGTTCATCGCTTGGTTTAATGCCTTTGGTTCATCGCTTGGTTCAACACTTTTAGTTCATTGCTTGGTTCAATGCCTTCGGGTCATCGCTTGGTTCAATCACTTGGTTCAATCAGCAAGTTTAATCACTTGGTTCAAACAACGAGTTCAATGCTTGGTTCAATCGGTGAGTTCAATCACTTGGTTCACCACAAAAGGTTCAAAGGCTCGGCGCGTAGTGTTGAACCATTGAACCGTTGAACCATTTTTGGTTCAATCGGTCGGTTCAATGGCTTGGTTCAAGAGAGCGCTTCATAGAGGCCACAAAGAAGCGGTTTGGACCTTTCAGAATTTTATTAAGACAAAGTCCCGAATTCATTCAGACTTTTTGTTCAAAGGATTTCCTTTAGACAAAAAGTTTGAAGGAATTCGGGGGAGGCTGCAACCAAAGAACCTGAAGGAATGGCAAGCAACCGAGACAAATTCTTGTGGACTTTTTGTTCGCAGGAAAATTGTCTACAGAAAAGCCCAAAGCACAAAAGCCTACAGAAAGGGCTGAAGAGACAAAAAGGATGGTGACATCCTGAAAGACGTCAAACTTAAGAAGATGGATTATCTATTGTTTTTTAAATGACGACAGGTGCACAGACGTCAAAGCTAAGGCGGTTAAATAACTGTTGGTTTTTTAAATGCTTGCATGCCAACCATGGAAAGAGACCAAGGAATGCAGTGACCCGCCAAAAGATTGCCCCACGAGGGCTAAAGGAGCAGAAGGAGACAAAGTAGGAAGAAGACAAAGAGCCCAAAGAACAAAGAGACAAAAGTGCCAAGTGTAGGAACAGGCAGATAGTCCAAGTGGTGAAGGGAGGCGCCGATTCAAGAAGTTACTCTAGCAGGTGATACAGTGTATGTGAATTGATTATTAGGAGGCACAAATGGCTAACAGTGCAACCTATTTTTCTTTATTTCACATTAATGAGCAGACAAATCATGTAATCACCTTGAAGAAGTGGTCTTGCAAGTAGACAAATGACGTGGCTCATAATTTCTCATTGATGTTTAAGCAGCTTGCTCTTCCCAATGACCAGAGCGTAAATGGGTCATTTGTAAAAAAAGGCGCCAAAAGGCCTCCTTCCTTCCTCTATATATTGTAGACTTGTCATTTGGAAAAGGATCTTTTCACATTTGTAAGGTGAAGCCCTAGAAAAATTTCACCTGAAATCAATAAACGCATTTTTACCTCTATTTTGGTTAGATATCTCTGTGTGTGTCTGAGTGTCAGTTTATGTTTAGTCATTGCTTCTTAATGCTTCCACATGTTTAACACCAACACACCTGGTGTCTATAAGGTGTTTTCTATAGGTGACAAGGAGAGCTGTATTTGGAAGTGCAGAGATAGAAGAAGCTACTATACAGTGTGCCTTTCCACAACACCTTTGATGAGTCTCTATTTTTTGTGTGTTCCATCAAAGCCTCCCTATTAAGCTTCCTACAACTTGGTCCTTCTACCAGATTGAAGTGTATGTATGTGTTTGTCTAGTTTCAAGTGTGAGTGTGAGTAGGTCAAATCATTTGGTGCATCACCTCTTTTAGAGTAGTTTGTTTTCCTGTAATCCTTCTCCCTTTTCACCCCCATTATATATCTATATATTTGTATTAGCACTTATTGGAACAACTCAGATGCATCAAAGGGAGCTAGGCCTTACCTAGAGACTCTCCCCTCTAGCTTCACTAGTCCCACAGGTGAGAGGGGAGTTTCCATTATTGCGTGTGGATGGTAGGAGCTCGACCTCCTGCCCTGGGTGTAATCCACTGCGTCAACAGTTTTTGGCATGCCTAGTGGGACTCAATTTTACACTCAGTAAAGTTTCAGGATTGATGCTAGTCCTATTACAGCAAGTCAACTATTTTCAACACCTAGCAACTCCATTGGTAAGAACTTCATTTCCTAATCGAAGACTAGTCTGACTTCCTATGCCTAAAGTCACCACACGGTCTGCTTCTAAGGGTGTTCCTTTCGACTTCATTGAGTTGCCTTTGAACTCAGCAAAAAGACTAAGGTTTGAGAGGGCCCGTCCTTATTCAGCAAACCACCTTCCCATACCTGCTGTAAGGAACACATACGCAACAGGGCCACAGTTACATCCCATCATAGTTATGGCACTTCCCTTTGTGACTTTTTGTGGTAGAGTCCATTGAATCTCCAATGTTATGACCCAATTCTAGGAGCAGCACTCAAAAGTGTGCCTTCTTTTGATGGAAAGGGGCCCATCACAGTCATCAAACACATCAAAAATATTTCTAACCTCTACAATATTCACAATGTCACTAAGGAAAATATTGTGATTAGATTGCCGGCATTGTCTCTCAAGGGTAAAGCTCTTCACTGGTATGGGACTTTGACTATAAATTCAATTAATTCTTGGAATGAATTGGGCACTCACTTGATGGATCGTTTTGGAAAAAAGAGCGACCACCTCTCGCTTACCGAGCAGTTGACTACCATGAAGAGAGCCCCACATGAATACATGCAAGATTTCAACGCTCAATTTCAGAAGACATGGGATAGAATCCCCATTTTGGTAAAACCTACTCCTAGCTATGCTTTCTTGTATTACTTAAGAGCATTGAATAGTGATATCACTGTTATGATACAATCCATGGGAGGACATGTGCTGCCTACCACCTATGACATAGCGATAGTAGCTGAAAAGTCCTTAGTGTAGGCTGGGAAGATAGCTCCTAGACCCCATATGCCACTTTTCCCTGAAATGCTGCCTCTAATTCAGACTGCTGCTCCCACATTAGCTCCTCTACCTAGCATAAAGAAACCAACTACTGCTCCATCCAATGAGCTTCATGAAGTTAAGAGTCTGTTGCAAAGTATGTCAAATGAACTTATGGCTCTTAAAAGATAGCAAGCTCAAAGCAACCGACCAAACCAAGGATACCAACAGTATGGTCAAGCTCCTAGACCCCCTTTCCAAAATTACAATCAAGGACAGGGTCAGCTTACTCAGACTAGACCTTTTCAAGGCTACAACCCTGGTGCCCCTTGATCATCTAAGGTCATAGTGCCCATTCAAAACAATCTGGTGTAGAAATAACCAAGTTGTTCAACCATGGGATATGGTTAGAAGCAAGCTGTTTATACAAATGAGATGATGGGTTATTGCCCAAATGTGCAAGAAAATTAGGCAGCCACCCATTCCCAAGTCTTTGAGGCTCCAATGCAACCCAACATGAGTATCAGTCAGGCCCAGCCTGATTCTACCCTCATGAATCATCTGGAAGGAGAATTTTACTCAGTCAATTATGTGGGTGCTGCAGACAATCAAGTTGCCTATGTTGTAGCCAATACAAGATTCAAAAGAAGGGCAATGGAAGAAGCTCAGGCTACTGCCCAAACATCAGCAACACCTTCTTCATCACATGCAAATTAAAAAGTTCCAAGCTTCAGACCGCCGGTTGTACCTCTAGCTCCTCGGCCTGCACCTCAGGCTGTACATAATTCCAAAGAAATTTTGAAGGAAGGCAACCCTCGAGTCAACATGGTTGACCAGATGAATAAGCTGCACATGAACATCTCCTTGTGGGATTCACTGTCAATATCAGGGCAGAAAGACATGCTACAAAAGGAATTAAATGAGCTAGATGAATGAGTTGTCCCAACAAAAGTTGATAATGTTTTAATGATGAATGGATAGCCTTCTACCTCAGGTCAGATCCAAAAGGAAGAAAAGGTTCCTCCCTTTTATGTGTCCTTGGTCATAGGAGATTTCTTGGTGCATAATTGCATCATTGATAGTGAAGCAAGCACCTCGGTTATGCCCAAATGCATAGCCGACAAGCTGGGCTTGAAATACAAAGAAATGACCAAGGGAGTCCTACAGTTGGATGGAACTCCAGTAAAGACAATTGGGGTCGTAAGAGGTTTGAGCTTGATGCTGCATGCTTGCCTAACTTTCTCAGTTCCTCATAATGTGGTAGTGGCAGATGTCCCTCCCTACTTTGCTATCTATTTATCCAGGGATTTTACATCTAAGATAGGCGGCTACTTAGTAGCTAATTGGTCTTATCTGGTTTTTAGAACCAAGTATGGGACTAAAGTCAAGATTTAATCCGAACCACTCCAAAGAGATCATCTGGAACCTTACTCACTTAAGGCAACAAATGTTAGCTATGCCATCATTGACCAGGAAGAGTTCTAAGTAGACCAATCTCCATCCTCTGCCCTTGAAGGAGTTGCAGACTTGCTCTTAGATGAATGGGGAAGTGACAACTTTGAGCATGATCCCTACAAATTCATAGAGGAGGCAGGCCTTGGAATTTATTGCATGCATGAAGAGGGTACTTTTGTACCAAATTTGATGAAGGCTAGCCAAGAAAGTTCAGGTCTGTGGCAACTATTCTTTGATGGTTCAAGGAGTAAGTTGGGAGCTGGTGGTGGAGCGGTGCTAGTCTCTCCTTCAAAAGAGAGGCATTTTTCAGCCTTTCAATTCTAATTTTCTTGCACATCCAATGTTTCGGAATATGAATTCCTCATCCATGGCTTGGAGTGGGCGAGGAAAAGAGGAATCAAAGAGCTGCAAGTGTTTGGTAACAGCGAGCTGATTATCAACCAGGTAAGAGGCCAAAATTTGACAAAGAATTCTCTACTGAAGTCCTACAAACATAGGGTATGGGACTTAGTGGAAAATTTCTTTGCTTTCAATATCACCTCCATTCCTAGAGAATGGAACAAGCAAGCAGATAGGCTGGTAGCAATTGGTGCCCAGTTTGATATTGCTCAAGAAATAGGTCAAGATCACAGCTCACATCACTTGAAAGTAGTGATCCGGCCCTCTGTACCTGATAACATCACCAACTGGCAAGTTTTAACCGTGATCAGTAAATAACACTCTTCCTGCAAGAAGAAACGAAATTCACTACAAAAACCAGGTTAAGCTGTAGCAACAATATGGCAGCCAAATTGTTCAGCTGAAGAACAATAAGCTCCCCAAAAGTTTGGTCACTCTAGAGAGTATCTTCAATGGAGATGACCAATTGAGAAGCAACAAGGCATGCAATGCAACAAAGGAGGAACACCATGAGAAGGTGGGAATATTTAAAGACAAGCTGCTTGCACTAGGGAAAGTGTGCATGGAGCATGAAAGGTAGGCCTTCATCTTGTTGTGCCAAGAATTTGCCGATATCTTTGCTTGGGAGTATGGTGATTTGAAGGGTTTTGACCCAAGTTTGGCCCAGCATACCATTGAGCTATAAGAAGGTGCCAAACCAATCAAGTAGAAGCAGAGGCCTATCAATTCAATGATTGAGCCTCTCATATGCAAGGAGCTCACCAAATTGATTGAGTCTAGGATAATATTTCCAATCAAACACTCTTCTTGGCTGGCAAATCTTGTTCCTGTCCAAAAAAAGAATGGGGAGATTAGACTATGTGTCGATTTTAGAGATCTCAATAGAGTCTCTTTGAAAGACCATTATCCTCTCCCAAGCATGGAGCAGATCCTTCAGATGGTAACAGGCAGCGAGCATTTCTCCCTCCTGGATGGGTATTCAGGATACAACCAAATTTTGGTGCAAGACTGTGACCAACACAAGACAACCTTCACAACCAAGTGGGGAATGTTTGCTTACAGGAAAATGCCTTTTAGATTGTCTAATGCTAGTGCCACTTTCTAATGAGCTATGGACATGGCCTTTCAAGGCCTGATGAATAAGACTGTGCTGGTATATCTTGATGATGTGATAGTTTTCTCTAAGGAAGCAAGCTAACACATGAAACAACTTAGGCAAATCTTTGAGAGGTGTAGAGAGTTTGGTATCTCTTTCAATCCTAAGAAATGCGTGTTCACTGTCCATGAGGGAAAGCTCCTTGCACACTTTTTGATGGGAAGCAACGATTGGCTGCCATGCCTTTACATCCTATTCAGGTGGAGCAACCATTCATGCAATGGGGCTTGGACTTCATAGGGATGATAAATCCTCCCTCCAGTGCTGGACACAATTGGGTCCTAACCACCACAAATTATTTCACAAGATGGGTAGAGGCTGTTGCTCTGAAGGAGGCCAATGAATGTATAGTCTTGGATTTTTATGAGGACCTGGTGGCGAGGTTCGGGGTTCTAGCAAAAATAATCTCAGATAATGTGTTAGCTTTTTTGGGAACTAAAACAAGTGAATGGGCACTGAGATATGGTATATATCTTAGCACTTCATCTAATTACTACCTGTAGGGGAATGGACTGGCTGAGTCTACAAATAAGAACTCGATCAAGATCATCAAGCGAAACATGGAGGAAAATAAGAGGAATTGGCATGCCAAGTTGAAAATAGCCCTGTGGGTGGATAGGGTCACCCCAAAGAGGGCAATTGGCAACTCACCATACACGCTCATCTATGGAAGGGAAGCTAGGCTCCCCATTTCACTCGAGTTTCCAGCCTTGGATCTCGCTCGCCAGCTGCAATTAGAAGAAGGAAATAGCATGGAGGTTAGGCTATGCGAGCTGATGGAACTCCAAGAGACAAGGGACTAGGCTATGGCTTCTATGATTAGCTACCAGTAGCAAATGAAGAGACACTGGACAAGAAATCTTTGTCAAAAGGTTTCTCCGAAGGAGATATTGTCTTGAAATGGGATGAAGACTGAGCTAAGCCTAGAAAGCATGTGAAGTTTGACGCCCTATGGATTGGCCCATAAGTAATCACTCAGTGTAAGCAGCATAATGCATTCCAACTCTCCAGGTTGGATGGTGAAGATCTGTATATCCTAGTTAATGGGATACATCTTAAGCATTACCACTAATCCCCTTCTCCATCATGTATATATTTTCCTTTGCTTTTCTACTATTTTCCCTAAGTGCTTTCTGCACATGTTAGTAGTTTTATAAGATTTGTGTGTGTTTTCATTTCCTTTTGAGGTAAATCTTCATGATTGGTTCTATATTTATCAGAGCTATTGCTGATCTTTAAGTTACAATCTGACCCCGTGCCTAATGGATTTTGAGGCAACTGGCTTCTAAGCATAACAGGCATGCTTCCCCTGGGAGTCACCAATTTGTTGACCATTTTTGGGTCTAATAGGCCAAAAATTGGTCCCCTTCTTCCTCTGATGTTTTAGGCCAATTCATTTTTGATTTTGCACAAGTCCAAGAATTTCTATGGACTCTGTAGGTCTATTTCTGCAGACTCTGCAGGTCCATTTCTACGGACTATGTAGGTCTATTTCTATGAACTTTGTAGGTCTATTTCTACGGACTTTGTAGGTCCATTCTACAGACTCTACAGGTCTATTTCTATGGACTCAGCAGGTTTTGATTTTCTGTAGACTTTGTAGGTCTATTTCTACAGACTCAACAGAGCTTGTTTTTCTACAGACTCAGCAGTGAGTTTTTCTATGAACTCTGTAGGTGTAATCTTTGACAGATGAAGGACTAGTTCAGAGAGTGCAAGGTTTTGCAAAGCTTCTTTGGACTCTTATCTGAAGAAATTCATAAGGAAAGAGAGCTAAAATGGTTCAGAAGACACTTTTCCTTAAGGTTGGAAGAGTGGTTCAATGACATAATCTTTCCAAGAGTTAGCACCTTTGAACTGTTGAATCGATTCAATGCCTTCAGTTCATCACTTGGTTCAATTCCTTTGGTTCATCACTTGGTTCAATGCCTTTGATTTATCACTTGGTTTAATGCCTTCAGTTCATCGCTTGGTTCAATCAACGAGTTCAATCGCTTGGTTCAAACGGCGAGTTCAACACTTGGTTCAATTGGCGAGTTCAATCACTTGGTTCAATCGGTGAGTTCAACACTTGGTTCAATCACTTGGTTCACTGTGAAAGGTTCAAAGGCTCGGCGCACAGTGTTGAACCGTTGAACCATTTTTGGTTCAATCGGTTGGTTCAACGGCTTGGTTCAAGGGAGCGTCCTTAAGTTAAAGGGCAAGTGCCCTGGCGGAGGGTAGTTCTGAGTTCAAAAGCCCTTGTGGAGGGTAGGGAGCACTTCAAAGAGGCCACAAAGAAGTGGTTTGGACCTTTCAGAATTTTGTTAAAACAAAGTCTCAAATTCCTTCAGACTTTTTGTCTGAAGGATTTCCTTTGGACAAAAAGTCTGAAGGAATTCGGGGGAGGCTGCAGCCAAAGAACTTGAAGGAATGGCGAGCAACCGGGACAAATTCTCACAAAATTTTTGTCCATGGGAAAATTGTCCATGGAAAAGCCTGAAGCAAAAAAGCCCATAGAAAGGGCTGAAGAGACAAAAAAGATGGTGACGTCCTGAAAGCTGTCAAACTTAAGAAGATGGATTAGCCATTGATTTTCAAATGACGATGAGTGCGCAGACGTCAAATTTAAGGCGGTCAAATAGCCATTGGTTTTTTAAATGCTTGTGTGCCAACCATGGAAAGAGATTGAGGAATGCAGTGACCTTCCAGAAGATCGCCCCTCGAGGGCTGAAGGAGTAGAAGGAGACAAAGCAAGAAGAAGACAAAGAGCCCAGAGAAGAAAGAGAGAAAAGTGCCAAGTGTAGGAACAGGCAGATAGTCCAAGTGGTAAAGGGAGGCACCGATTCAAGAAGTTACTCCTGCAGGTGATATAGTGTCTATGAATTTATTATTAGGAGGTGCAAATGGCTAACAGTGCAACCCATTTTTCTTCATTTCACATTAATGAGAAGACAAACCACATAATCACCTTGAAGAAGTGGTCTTGCAAGCAGACAAATGACGTGGCTCATAATTTCTCATTGATGTTTAAGCAGCTTGCTCTTCCCAATGACCAGAGCGCAAATGGGTCATTTGTAAAAAAGGGTGCCAAAAGGTCTCCTTCCTTCCTCTATATATTGTATACTTGTCATTTGGAAAAGGATCTTTTTCACATTCATAAGGTGAAGCCCTGGCAAATTTTCACCTGAAATCAATAAACACATTTTTACCTCTATTCTAGTTAGATATCTCTATGTGTGTCTGAGTGTCAGTTTGTGTTTAGTCATTGCTTCTTAATGCTTCCACAGGTTTAACACCAACACACTTGGTGTCTATAAGGTGTCATTTATGTAGGTGACAAGGAGAGTTGTATTTGGAAGTGCAGAGACAGAAGAAGCTACTATACAGTGTGCCTTTCCACAACACCTTTGGTGAGTCTCTATTTTTTGTGTGTTCCATCAAAGCCTCCCTGTTAAGCATCTTGCAACCTAGTCCTTCTGCCAGATTGAAGTGTATGTATGTGTTTGTCTAGTTTCAAGTGTGAGTGTGAGTAGGTCAAATCATTTGGTGCATCACCTCATTTAGAGTAGTTTTTTGTCCTGTAATCCTTCTCCCTTTTCACCCCCCATTATATATCTATATATATGTATTAGCACTTATTGGAACAACTCATATGCATCAAAGGGAGTTAGCCCTTACCTAAAGACTCTCCCCTCTAGCTTTACCAGTCCAATAGGTGAGAGGGGAGTTTCCATTGTTGTGTGTGGAAGGGAGGAGCTTGGCCTCCTGTCCCAAGTGCAATCCACTGCATCAACACCGATACTGATCGATTAAGACTGATGTCTATCACCTATGAACCCAAAGGCAAAACTAACACGAGATAAAAATGTTAGTTAGTCCAAAATTAGATAAAACTTTCAAAAGCTACAAAAAAATGATTAGGCATAGAGCTTAAATGCTAATGAAACTAATAAATCATAATTATAAATGCTAAAAAGATTCAAAATGCAATCTTTGTAAATCGTATATTCCCTTACAACTTGACTAGTGATGGTCATCCAAAACTGAGCTCAGTTATGCAGATCCAATGATGGTTTGGCAGAAGTGATGTCAATCTTTGTGTAGATCCAAGTTAGTTGAAAAATAAAAAATATGGTAAAAATAAAGATAAAAATATAATTTTGATGATATTCAAGCATTCATTTGTCAATTTATGAGATGTATCTTAGTCTCTTTGGTACTGGGATGCTCATTGTCCCATCAAGGATGCCATTTATGATCAAAGAATTCAAGAAAGGTGGTTAGATCATGTGTTAGAACAAGTAAGAAAAATTGAATAAAAGCACACTAACATGGATAACACTTACTTGCCTAGATCATAGGCAAAGCTTAGTAAACAAACAATAATTGCAAGCATATATAAAATGCAAAAGAAATGAGATCTCTTACCTTCCTTGAATGCTCCAAATGATGTGTTCATTTGACTTACTTGGCTTGTGCTCAAAAAGTCTTTGGAAAATGGAGTTGTGTGGCTCCTTCTCTCCTTGGCATCATTATTGGCTTGCTTGATATGGCTTATGCTTGTGGCTTGGCTTGTGATTTTGGCATTATAACACTATAGTTTTGAATTATGCAATAAATCTTGCATTATAACTTTACTATGCTCAAGCTCTCCAAATGAAGAGGCAAATGCTTGTATTTATAGGTTTAGAAACTAACCCCAACCCAAGGTGAGTTAAGGTGTAGTTTAAACATGGAATGAGTGCAAACCTGACCTAAGTGAGTTAATTAACCCCAGTAGAGTTAAAAGGTGTCAAAATCTCATAATTTGCAATGAATATGCACGAGTGAGATATTTTCAAAGGCTTAACAACTAACAAAAGGTAATCATGAAAACCTAAGATATTCTTAATTTTTGAATTTCATTTTTTATAATTTCATCAATTGCTCATGGATAATTCAACTAGGCATTTAATTTGGTTTAAGATTTTAATTAATTTTATTTAGGCTTTTAGTATTTTTCAAGATTTGAATTTAAATCATGTGTGTATTTGCCCCATTTAATAGGTCTATAGGCCAATTTGCATGTTACAATGCTGATTTTAAGATGTTTAGTGTTTCTTTGGTTTAATTTGTAAAGTTTGGTAAGAATCGATCTAAAGTCTAGTATGAAGCCATTGGTGACCAATTTTAGGTGTCTACAAAGGCTATTTTTAGGAGTTTACATTTCCTCCCACTTTGAAGTGTGTGCAATAATGCATTTCAAATTAAAAAAGAATACATCCAAGAGGCGTAGACACCTAATTTTGGTCTACAGTAATGTTAGTTGTCAAATTGCATTATTCTAGGGTACTTATGTGTTTTTTGATTATCGGTTCATCTTAGGCTCTTATCGATGCATTTTTAATCATGTTTTGACCCTATTATTTTTTCCTTCCTCCACTTTCTCTCTCCTCTTTACCTTTCATCCCTTCCTTTCTTTCTATGATTTTGAGCTTGCAACACAAAACCTTATACTTTACTGCTCCAAGTAACTAGAAGTGTGAACTACATAGTTATGATGTTCGCCCTTATGACCCTTGTTTTTGGTCTATGATGCCTTGTGTTCCATGTTTATCAACCTTTACTAACCATTATGTGTCAACATATGTGCCAATTTTGGTTTGTTGGAATTCAATTATGCTAAAGGTGACATAAAGCATTTGCTTGTTATGGATCTAATGCTGCTCTAAAGATGATTTCAGGTAGGGATCATTTTAGAAGGTTTTATTAGGAAAAATGGGTTCCAAAGAATAATCAAGATTCAACATGCTTTTGCAAGATATTAATGGCTAAAATTATTATCTAAATGAAATGGAAGGGAATCAAAACTTGTAAAGGTATAAGAAAAAATCCATGCATTTAATTCTGCAAAGATTATTATGTATCTATAAGGTGGAGCTATGGCATATCAAGGTATGAAGTCGAGTAAGTAGTGTTATTATTTTGTATTAATTAGTGATTATATGAATATTTAATGCTAATTATTGATGAATGGGGAGATTAATCAAGGCTATTAATCAATAATTTAGACATCAAGTTAAAAGGGTAAATAAATGGCCATAATTCAACAAAGACCATTGATGGCTTAAAGATCAATCAAAGTTGGTTGACGATGCGAATGTCAAGAGAAATGGATGAGTAGATGGCCACAATTAAATGGGGAGCATTGATGAAGCACATAATTATCCCTCATCTATCTTTTAAATCTTTCCTAAAATGTCTTCTGATGTTTCTATTGACCCTCCTTTGGCCTGTACTATGTTGATATATGCACATATTGTGTGAATAAAATATATGCACATTATTTTGGTTTAAATTAATTTATCTTATATAAACTATTATGATTTAATGGATTTAATGTATATGGTGTTAATAATGAAAAGTCAAGAATTTAGAATACACTTCTTTCAAGGTGTCTTATACCATTAAATATGAAGGAAACTAATTTATCATGTTTTTTACCAGCCTGTAGCAAGTGGCTACATGCATTTAAGGGCTAAAACAAACTAGTTTTAGAACATGGAAAGAAATGGCATCAAATAAATTCCTAATTCTAAATCTTATTGAATTTTTGGATTCCTATTGAAATTTTATACACTTTCAAAAAAATTACATCTCATTTTGAGTCAGTATGTGAAAGGTATGGCTCTCAGAAGCAACCTGTAGCATCTGTTGTACCAACCCATAACAATGGATGTAGGTCGTTGTTTGAGATTTTTGACCCTTTTTCATCTTATAACTAACTTATATAAAGGTGGAAAACCATTTGAAAGGTTGGGATGATGTTACAACCACTTGTATCTACTTCATTCCATTTGTTTCTTGCATTTATATTTCCTTCAAGGTTATTGAACTAATGGAAAAATAGATTAATTATTTGTTACAACATCATATATTCTCTATGCTATCTTTTCATGATTGTTTAGATTATAACAATAAACATAGATTATGGTTATAACCTCTATATTTTTTATATCTTATAGTAATACCTTGCCTTCTCTATTTAAGAGAGAATTTGCAAGTTGCAAAGAAATTAGAAGTAAAGTAAAAGTATGTAAGTTAGTATAGAGCAAGTAGATAATCAGAAAATATTGTCATCAAGTTTAGGTCAAATTTTAATACATGTGTAGCAATTCCATTTGGATGAATAAATATTTTATTTGATTTGATCTTTTCTTAAGCAAGGAGGGGAGTTGAGCTCTAGTCTAACTAAGGTAGGGCCCACTCTTACAGATTCAATAGTCTTATTTTCCCATCCATTATATAGTTTATTTTTTGTTGTTTTTGTATTCTAATTCATTTCATTCATGTAATTGTTTCCTTTCAATTATGTTTATGTATTTCAATTCATGGGTGTTCTTTCAATATTATGTGAGAAGCTTAAAGAAATATAGATTTGTATTCTAGTTCCAAACATAGATCTAGATTTCAATTCTTGCAATTTAATTTCATGTACTTTCCTTTCTTGTAATTTACATTTTTTAAGTTTGTTCCCCTATACCTAACAGTCAATCACCTCAAATTTTAAATAAAACTAGTGTCACACATACAATGTCGACATCTTGTTAGAGTATACACACCCTAGGTTGATAATTAGTGAAAATAGCATAATCGATAAACCAAGTGGTTGCCCTGTGGAGTCCCTTTGTGGGTTGTACATG
This sequence comes from Torreya grandis, assembly GCA_037957365.1. NCBI lineage: Eukaryota > Viridiplantae > Streptophyta > Pinopsida > Cupressales > Taxaceae > Torreya > Torreya grandis. The sequence continues at coordinate 227,651 of JARHVA010003640.1, forward strand.
AGTAATTAGACTATATTAGTTTAATTTGGGAGTTTATTTTACTCATCAAGCTTCGATCAAGTGTCTTTACATCTGAGTCATTGATTGACATGCCAAAGGAAAAAACCTAGTGAAATAAAATGATATGAAGTGTCAATCACCATTCATCTATGTGAGTAAATCAAGGCCATTCATTAGGATTGTGACATTCATATAATTTTTTAGTGCAATGTGTCATGAATAATTAATAGTAGTTAATGTAAACAAGTGAATCTAGATCATCAATCACCTAGACAAAGATCAAATTACAAAGTAGGTAGGTGATCATGATTTAATGAGAATCATCTGTTGGATTATAACACTTCTAAGTTGTTGATCATTACAACAGAAGTAAAGGCTTTAAATGGATACAATGATGTGAAGTAGTTATCATTTTTTATCTTTAAGGATTGATTTTGATTATTTTTCAAGCCAACAACACCTATATAGGTTCTTATAGATACTAAAATTGAATAGTTATAGCAACTCAAACTTGTACATTTGAAAAATACCAATTAGGGCTCTACATTTTAGTTTTGGACCTTCTCATTGTTGAAATACTTGAATTTGTCATCTCATTGTGCCTAAATTATTATCTTATAGTTTAACCCATATAATTCTTATAACCCAAACAACTTGTACACTACAAAAATCTCAAAACTTGATATATATCCTTCATTGTTAGTTATATATCCATACCTAGTTTCTATCCTTTTGGACACTATCAACCATAGAGGGACACTAGCATCAATGCTAGTGTCCAAATCCTTATGTAGTTCCCATTTACCTACAGCCATCTAAATTTAAAATTATTCAAATATTATGGGTTGGCCTATTTGTCTTATTGAACCCTACCGTGAGATATTTTTAAAAGGTGTGGTATAAATACAAGTCTAACCCTTTTCATTATGTTATCTAAAAATACCAAACAAGCACCTACCAAGGCTCATTCAATTAATCACATAACTAAGTTATTATTCCCTATTTATCCCTATCTCTTTATCATTCATAGGATTAGTTAAACATAAGGTTTGAAGCATCCAAATAACAACTCGTGAATGGTATTTGTCAAGTTACAAGCTAAATCATTGCATACATCTACATATAACATATTAGACCATTATTCACACACACTAACACACATAGAGGAGAACTACATGAGTATGAGGTTCTCCTTGGAGTATTGGCTATGTAAGCAACACTCATTGATAGAGGGGTCTAAAGGTCACCTCGACATCATAAGCCCACTAACCCATTTTAGGCAACACATCCTAGGATAAAGAATGGTGAAGAGCTAGGGTTTCATACATAAACATATATACAACTTATTTCCTAGATCTAAATACATCAACAAAAAGGCAACAAAAAATATTGAATAATGAAGTTGGTCACATCATAATCTAGTGCATATTTCATACCAAACAGTAACATTACAACATAGACAATAATGTCAATGGTAGTGTCCCAAGGTTGACTGTAGTGTTTATAGATCTAGAAACATAATTTCTAAACAATGACAACTATCTTAGATTATTGATCCTACACACTCTTACATGTTATAACTCAAATCTATCTATATTATAAATCTCGCTAAGTATTATTTCTCCTTGGAATTGCAATTAATAAAACATCTTTCAAATTTGGTACTTCTACATTTATCATATCTCAATATTTTAATTTAGAATATTCATTTATCTAAGTTTGCAATTAATTGGTCTACTATATAATAGTTTTATTCATCCTTATGTTTAGACTATTATATATTTTAATTCTATTCCCACACTTATAAATTTTAGGGTTAAATATTTGGTGAACCTAACCACTATGTCTTTTCATGCAAATCCTATCTTGCTCTAGGGTTTTAGCTTATTATGATTTATTTTTAGATCTGAACCTTTACCCTAGGGTTTTACCCTCTGTTGTTGTCAAGGTTTCATGTTCATACACTTGCAATTTATTCTTTATTGATTGGTAAATTTTTGTTTTTTGACAACTTCATTTCAAAATTCCTTAGATTTTTCTTCCACTCAGGTTGGTATACTCAAAAATCTATTTTTGTTAGCCAAAATTCTATTTAAAAATTTTCAAATTGTTTAATTTACTATTTTTAGTACATATTGACATAAAATTTATAAGGGATACTTATTTTTCCCTAATTTTCTAGGTTTTGCGTATTATACTTTTTTCCTAAAAAACCTTTCTCAAATTTTACAAAATATCCATCCAATCACCTAAAATTATTACATCATTATGGTGTAAAACCTAACTTACCCTAGGTTTTTCAATGTTCTAGGGTTTCATATTATAGTAATTAATCAGTTCTATTTTTTCCTATCATGTTAGATTGTTCCCTATCATTTATATGCTTTTATTATCATGTTCTCATCTCAATATTTATAACATTTAAAATGGATAAAAAAGAGGCTCTTCCTCCTCCCAACCCTAAAGATGGTGATAGTTATTTTCCTTCTAACCAGGTCCATTCTATCACTACATTTAAAATTAGATTACATACCTACAAAATCCAAAATATGCTAGTGTTAATCATGTGTTTTCATCTTCATCTAGAAAAGTTATGCCCAAAAAAGCTTTGTAGTGATATAAAATGCTACTTGAGTGCAATGAGTGTCACTTTAGATCACCCTATCCCTAGATTAGCCATAAACCTATCTTAGGGCCTCTTTTGATCCTTACCTAACTTTTATGTGGGTCTAGCCTGTGATTAGATGTACCAAAAGTAGTCCCAAACTATCTCTTAGGCATCGAGGTCCCTATCACATCAAATTCTACCACTTGGACACTAGCACGACCCTTTGGACACTATCACAATATGCTAGTGACCAAGGGACCTTGCTATTATCCCTTAGCTCTTTTCTCCTCCAACGAACATATTTCTAATTATCAAGACACCTTAGGGTTAGCCTAGACCTATTACATATCTCAACAAGCACCATATTAGTATATATACACTACTTTTATCCCTTTACTCACTATATAAAAATCAAATTCAAATACTCATGAACAAACTCAGAAATAGTTATGAAAATCAAGGTCATTAATCCCTATTCTATCCTACTTCTACATATAATTGTCTATAACATTCCTAAGTTTAGATTACTCAAATTTTTAGTCTTAAGTCACACTCAAAGCACTCAATCCAACACTCATACTAACATTCACTTGAACTTGCACCAACACTTACATTGGGAGAACTACATCAGGCTTGATCCCTTTTCAAGATATTGGTATGTAGGCAAATCTCAACATAATGGGGTGTTGAGGTCATGTCTAGCATATCCAACTAACATCACACTTTTTCAACTTTTGCTCCTCAAATACCCTAACGACATGGAGATATAGGGTTTCACTCCCAAATCAATAAAATATAGTGATCTAATACTCAAGCACACATGCATAAACATCTTAAACTTGGGTGAAGGCATATCCATAAGCTCACAATCCTTGCTTATAAGGAACACTATCACACCCCTGAGGACACTAGCATGATGCACTAATCTAGAAGATCACACTACTATTTTGGAGTAATTTTGAGTCATGTTTCCAGTTTATGATGCTCTAAAAAACTTCTATACCAATTTCTAGCCTTTTATTCACTCAGCTCAATTAGTTTTCAAATAAATACTTCTTTTTGTGAATCATTGCTATTATTATAATAATAAAATCAAATCAATTATTATACAAATTAGTGGCTATATTTATTCCCTGATTTATTGTTCTGTGCCTTTAACAACCTAGGGTTTACACTCCATAAATCCCTTAAAAGTTAAATCATTTAGTAAAGTTGACTTACTTAAAATACTACCAAAACCCTTAATATAGATGCTCTTAGGGTTTGTATCCTTATTTTTCATATTTCCATTTCTTATGCTAGGCTTATTATATTTCATATATTCTATTATAGAATCCCTTTTTCATTTTGTTTACTATATGCCATCTAAAAAAGTTATATCTCCGCCTTTAAGAATAAGTGATAGGCTTAGTGGTAACCCTATTGAGCATACCTAGATTCCTTCCATTTGAGCCTATGCCATGGACAAATGACCAGTTATAACCCCCCTCATTGATCCTTCACATCCTAATTTTGTGGAATTCAATTATAATACATCCAAACATGAGAAATACAATCAATATCAAAATGATGCACAAGATGGGACTCAAGGTACACTCCTCCCACTTGATAATGATAATCATATAGTCAATAAGGATGAGATTTTACAAAGTTTTAGAGATATACTTTGGGAATATCCCCATGATCATGCACATATTTTGTAATCTATAAAGGAAGTTAATGACACATCACTTAGTTAATCTTCTGACCTCACATATGCTAATAGTGTTACACCTACTATGGATACAACTTAGATTCTATATCTAATTTTTATAACTAGACAACCTTCACTAGTGGAAAGACCTCCAATGGTTATTAAAAATTCCTCCTCTCTAAATGTACAATCTCTTATACATGAGATCCATGATCTATAGGTCAAGTTGTTACATCTTCAACAGGGTACCACTAGACCATCTCATGCCTTGGATTCTCATGTTCTTCTACATACACCTTCAACATAACATATAGAAACAAATCCTATGCCATCCAAATTTATGGCACCCAAACTTAATTTTTATGATGGTAAGGGTGACCCAAAGCATCATTTATGAGATTTTCATGCAACATGTTTGGACTATATGTCCAATGATTGGCTCCTCACTAAGTTGTTCCCTTGTAGTTTAAAGGACTATGTATTACAATGGTTCTATGATATTCCTAATCATTCTATTATAGTATTCAATCCATTGGTAGATATGTTTTTAGCAAACTTTTAAATCAACATCAGTGATAAGCTTTCTTATGCTCAATTTTCTAAACTCAAAAAAATAATAATGAGCCATTTGTTAAATATGTCTTGCGATATAAAACTATATTAGTAAAGATGACTAAGCCCATGGTAGATAGATAACTCCAGGACATTCAAATAAATTTTATTACTGGCATTACATGAAATTATTCTATTCAAGAAGTTTCCATCATTCACAAACCTATGCCATACAATTAAAGAACAAGAAGTCAAGCTTCTTCTATGGGTAAATTAAAGTACACAATTAGATTAGATTCAACTAATAAGAGTTATAATAAGCCCCCATATAAGTTGAGGTTCACTAAAAACAAAAATGATCAAAAGACAACAATTAATGTATCTTTATATCCACCTCCTCGCATGGTTTTATCAACTCCTCTAAAGAGAATTTTCACAAATATTCTTGAATCACTAACACACGTTCTTCAACAACTCTTGGAATGTGTTTTAACCTTTTAGGAATTAACACATATAAATCATATGTTTGATTAAAGGGTTGAGTAGAATAAACTAGGGAAATAATAAGAATTAAATATACTCATTGATTTGCTACATAATTGAATATCTTTAACTTTTCTTAAAAAAGTAATAAATTGTGAAAATAAAGACTTAGATAGAAAACCCCTGATACATATCATCTAAGTGTTAGAAATTGATTTGGAAATTAGTTTGAGTGTCATAAACTATATCTTTATGTCAGAACCCATCCTAAACAATAGTGAAACAATTAGATAGTAGCACCATTATTGGTAAAGTGGTAGTAGTGTCTAGATATTGGTAATAGTGTCCTCTATGCAGGACTGCCCCAAAATTTTGGGTGCACCTATGTTTGTATTCTTGGGTTTTATTCCTACATGCACTAATTATTTAAGCCTGTATTATTCTTGTAATGATTGATTTATTGTGAAAACCCTAATCCTCCATGAAATTAGGGTATGAGATGAAAAGTGTGTTCATTAGTAAGATAGGTTGGACATCCTCAACACCCTACTATGAAGAGATTTGCTTACATACCAATACTTTGAGGAGGGATCAATCTTGATGTGTTTCTCTCCACCTAAGTGTTGGTTCAAGTTCAATTGATGTTAGAATTATAGTGTCCTTGAGTGCTTTGAGTGTGCTTGAGACTAGAAATTTGAGCTTAGGGCTATTGTAGATGGTAGTATGCATAAGTAGGGTAGAATAGGGATTGATAACCTTAATTTCATGTTTGAATGTGTATTTTTCATTTGATTTTTATCTAGTGGATAGAGGGATAAAAGTCATGTATTTATAATGTTTTGTTGCTTGTGAGGATGATAAAAGATGTCTAGGCTGACCTTAGGAAGCTTTAGTTTTTTTGAGAATATATTTATTTGATAGAGTTAGGGAAAATGACATTAGCACCATTTTGGGGATAGTAGATCCATGTGGCAGTAGTGTCCTTATTATGGAGCTAGTGTATAGCTCGTAGAACACTAGGCACAAAGGGATAAGATCAGGAAATGAGGGTCTGTGACTACTTTTGGATTGATTAGGGATGCTTTTGGCCCACATGAAGACTAGAAAAGTGTGATAGAAGGCTCTAGGATAGGTCTAGGTCTAAGCTAGGAATAGGTAGTCTCAAGTAACACTCTTATCACTCAAATACCACTTTTAGGTGATTACATTTACCCCCCTTTCTTTTATAGATACAAAAAATAGTGAAATGACTAGAATAAAGGGAAAAAAATATACCTAAACTTGCCTAAGAAGTGAATCCCATCAAGATGGATCTAAGTATGTGAAGCTGGGTCTACATATGTGAATCATGATCCAATTCATGTCCTACAAATGAAACATGCATATATTAGTCCTTAAGAGATATCAAAAGCAAAAAACTATGCTAAGTAAAGAAATAAAATTGAGAAAAGAGAAAAATAATGAATACACCTCATTGGGTATGTGAACCAATGCATGAACTTGGTGACAACTTGTGTGCATATGAATATAGCAATAAATCAGTGAATAGCTTGGACTGAGCTGATGGATTGCTCAATCCTCATGTGTGGATGACTCAATAACTCAATCTAATTTTGAGTCCATTATTGCCCACCCTTGTTTGATGGATCATGACTTATGAATAACTTGGATTGGACTGATAGTGTGTCCAACCATCTCATATGGGTGGCTCAATAACTCAAGTAGGATATGAATCCATCATTGACCACCCCTACTTGGTGGATCATGACTTGTGAATAAATTGGATTGGATTGATAGTATGTATAACCCTCTCATGTGAGAGGCTCAAGAACTCAAGTAGGCTATGACTCCATCATTACCTACCCATGTGTAGTAGATGCATCTAAAAATGAATTATGCAAAGTCCTAAAAATGTCTAACTGAGTATATCTAACTATGTATGTTAGCTATGTGGCCATTCAGGTATATTAGGTAGCTTTGGACCACTCAAGAATCCCAACCACTATAGATGGAGTAGGGCATGAAATTGATGGCAACCTAGAATATGATGTTGGGTGTATACAACATAGAGAATGACATGGAATATATCATTCCATCTAATCAACTTGGTGTGTAACTTATCATAAAAAATAATGTGCCATGTACATGCCCCTAAATATGATAGAGTATATGGATTCTAAACTAAGTTATAATAAACTATATCTAAGTATTTGAACTGAATATGGTAATGGTCATGCCATGCATGATTCCTCTAATATGAGAAAATTGATATGAATCTAATTTTAACTAGTATGAATCTAAGCAAAACTAAGTATAATTGATAAACCTGTAACTGAATCTATACAAACTTGTACTATATGTACTATAATGTTCTGGCCAATCTAGGTTATTCTAAAATTGAAGCTACTGGATAGTAGCACCATATCTTGGACAATAGTGCTATGTGGTGCTAGTGTCCCTATTTGGGTGCTAATGTCTTTCTAGTCTGAATTCTATGCAATTATATTATTTTATGAGTCGCTAAATTCCCACTGTGTTTACCTATGTCTGATTTTATGTAACTAAGCCTATGTACTAATAAATGTAATTTGAATACAATATAGGAGTCTGATCTATGTGATAAAACCCTATGAATTCCCCTTCTTTTGAGGAGAGTTGTTAAACCTATGTAAAAAATATCCTAAAAATAAAAAAAACTCTAAAAAATGTGTGTTAGTTGAAGCATATATGATAACTGTGTGAAAATCTAATATAATGTGCATACATAACATCAGAATGTAAGATAATCTAAGCATAGGTATGTAATGTGAGATGTATGTCATATCTAGCATTCTATAAGGGTGTCAAGATAGATGTAGTCAATGTATGTAACAACAAATCTAAGTAATACTAGGTAGCTACCTAGGGGAATGGGGCATGATGTCCATCATGACACCCAAGTAAGGAAATGATAGATGCATGGGGTCCCTCATGGCATAAAAAATTGTGTGTGTAGCAATAAAATACAAGTGTAATGTCCATGATAAATACAATAAAGCATACATACAAAATACATGAGGCACATAAAGTAGGCTAAGGGGCCATAGTACAACGGACATGGGCACGTGTCACTAAATATTAGAAAATAAGACATACAAGGACATGTTTAAATGTCCACATATGCAAGCTACAAGCAAGTTGGATTAGAGCCATATAGAAGGACATGTTTAAATGTCCACATACATAATCAGGTGAGCACACACAAGGACATGAAAAAATGTCTAAATCATACATATTGTGAATATAAAGTGGTGTAGAGCCAAAGAACAATGGTATATTCAAATGCCCTCGAATAGAAGAAGTATAGAAATATAATCAAGTCTAAACCAGGTAAGCTAGAAATGAAAGTATGCATGAATATGTAATACAAATCTGTGCAAGAGCTAAGATGTACATATGTTGAGTCTAAAGTAGTAATAGTTGGAAGAAAATCTGAGTAAGAGTAGTAATGATCAATTTCAAGATATAACAATGCTAAAATTGGAATGTAGAGTATATAAGGATAAAACCTAGTGATCAATATTATGTATAAGATACCCACAAGTGGGTTAATGTGTCAAGTGAAGACCCATGTATCAGTGTACATGCCCTAGTGGGTAGATAATAGTGAGTTTGGATTGATGAATTGGACCTAAGTCCTGTAAGCAATCTAGAAGTATTTGACAAGAACAAGTGAAGCATGTACGTATGATGAAACTAACTATACTAAGATAGTTAGCATATGTAGTATCTATCAAATATAATAATGGTAAACATAACAATGCATACAATCTATAATTTTTATGTTTTCTAAGTAATATTTGAATGTTTTTATATTTTTTGAAATATTAAGTACTATTTTTTGGATTTTCTAGATATAATATATGTACAAGCAACTATGTACAAGGAGCAAGAGAGAAGGAAAGTATATACAAGAAGGAATGAACCATACTAACCAATGAGTCTCATGGGAGATAAACTATCACTGTGACCTATGTCAAATAAGGAAATTATGATTGTGTGTGCCATGTGAAAGAACAACTATGGTCCCATAATCTACTATACTGAGTGATCTATATGTATAGTTGTATCTTCATGTGTTGTGGTGCTAGGAATATGTGACACTGACTGTGGTGTCTTTTGAACTATAGGGGTCTTAAGAACCCATCTGGTAGAATAAGATATAGGTGATGTAAGTACCCTATGTTGAGAACACCGAGAACCCAATAATACTAATCTTGAAAAAAAGTGATTGGAGGAAGGTCCTCTAGAATTTGTGACATATCTATGATGTAGGGGTCTCTCTAATAATGGTCTTCATGAAAGAGTATGTATACATGTTGATACTATAGGAGTAGACCTCACATATGCTAGTGGCTCTACTGAACTCTGTGATGTATCAATAAGAATTGTGTTTTGAGCTATAACTGATAACTATGATATATATGGTAATTGTGTTGTAATTATAACTAGTAACTATTATGTAACTGCCTCTGGAATAGGTAGAGGATACATATATGGAAGACCCTCAAATTTGACCACTTAATTTGCATGTATGTAATTTAAGAATCTATACACTATGGATGGAATGAATCATAGCTATTATATTCATGTCTTAACTAGTAACATATCAAACATGCCTACACTAGGTACTACTAAGAACTAAGTGGCCACATGTGTCAGTCCAACCTATAATGGAAGCACAATCTCCTTGATGGAGCTCTGAATATGACCACTAAAACTAGTGATAACTATGTTTTTAGGGAATATATCCTACTTTGAATACCCCAAGTGTTGTAAAAGTGTCATAGTGCACATGATAATGCTTGACCTATTATCAACCATAACAACTTGGATAGGATGGTGAAATATGTAGGTTCATATAAAAAGTGCGTATAAATTTATATCATCATCAATAATATCTTATCCTAAGAAGATGATGAGTGGTCTAGATATAAATGTGGTGTGGTATATACCAATGATATTATGCAGTGGGTGTGCTTCCTTTGTAATAGTATGATATGAAGCTAGTGATGGATGTGCCTAATATATGTAGTGAACACCTAAAGTTCTCCTTGCCTCATTTTTTGTGTGATTTGTAAACAAATATGAGAATATATTCAATTCCTTAGTTCTAATTATTGTACTTGTGCCTCTATGGGTGTGCCCACATCGATAATGTTAGCCTCAATCAAATCTTGTATCTTATGTTTTGGGCTTATGCATATGTTTATTGTATGGCTTGGTGCCCTGTGATACTCACAGAATGTGTTGGAATCATAGTTCTTTGGAAGAAGCCATTTCATATCAACCTATTTGATGGGACAGAGAGATATGACATTGCATTCCATGAGCTACTATAAAATGTGTGTTGGTGTTTCTAGAAGGTTGGTGAAAATTTGGTGTTGAGGAGTTGATAGAACCAAGTGAGGATATGGATTTGAAGCTATGTTAACTGTGGCCTATTGAACACCCTTATTCTCAGTGTTCTTTACCTTGTATGGAGGCTTATTTAAACTCTTAACAATTGATTCTAATCCATTGGTATATTTTATTTTTCCCATTGATAAAAGCTTAACCTCTCTTTCTTTTATTTTGTGGCACAAATTTGTGAATGTTAGAAAATTCTTAAACAAGATAGCTTTATGTAATTCTGGTAAAAGAATCTATTTGAATATGTCCTAAAACTCTTTGTCTACCATGGGCTAGTCAATTTAGTTAATATAGTCTTGTATTATAAGACATACTCTGCAATAGGTTCATTTGAATTTTGTTTTAACTATGCAACTTGAGCATATGATATTTTTTCACTGATATTTATGAAGTGTGCTAAAAAAAAATTTACCTAAGGATTGAATTCTATGATAGACTAATTTGGTAAGTCATAAAACTAATATAAGGCATAATCTTGTAAACTATGTGGAAAAAACTTCATGAAAAGCCAATCTTTGGACATGTAGTCCAAACATGTTGTGTGAAAATCTCAGAGATGGTGCTTTGAGACACCCTTACCATCATACACTATAAGTTTAGGTACCAAAAATCTAGATGGTAAGCGAGTTATTTATATGCGGTGTGCCAAAGGTGTATGTAAGAGAACATTAGAATCTAAGGCATGTGATGGCCTAGTAGATCCTTTCATGAGATGTAACACCTTAGCCTACAGAGTATGAACCTCATGGATAAGGGATTATAAATCTAAAGTGGAAGAACTAGCCACAAGAGGTGTAACTATCACTAAAGGTTGTTAAATTATAAACATTCTAAGTTTTTAATTTTGAAATGAACCTGTTCATATTGATAATTTGATCATTTAGAGTCTCATAAGTGTAAACCCATTTACTTTTGATTGAGCATGCAAGCACACATACTATAGGGAAACGATGTGAATAGGCTGAGTAAAGGGGTTAGTGATAATGGTATAGGATACATCATATCATGAAGGAGTGATATCATGGACTTGGTTAGAGGGAATGTAACTATCACCCTCATGGAGATGAGGATGAGAAGGGGATTCTTTACTATGCATAAGATATGAAATTGAAATTTGAAACCTGGTTGTTAGCTTATGTAATATATTGTCTATGTATGTAAGGATTTATTTCTTAATTGAATTTTGCATAAGATAATAATAACATGCTGGAGATCGAATGAAATATGACATACATTTTAATTGATATAAAGCATCATATATATGTGTTTGTTTATGTCTTTTTTGAGTTCATTCCAAATTAAAGGTAACAAACATGAAAATGAAAGTGTTAAACTTTGTAAAAAAAGTGATAAAATTCTATCATTATTATCATTATTGTATCAAATAAAATAAAAAAATGTATGGATATGAAATTTGGATGCTGGAAATGTAAACCCTAGGGTTATCTAGGGTTAGGGTTTGAGTAATGTTTAAGGTAAGTTGGGTTCACCAAATGTTTTAACCTTTTAGAACTTAACACATGTAAATCCTATGTTTGATTAAAGGGTTGAGTGACTAAATCAAGGAAATAATAAGCATTAAATATATCCACTAATTTGTTATAGAATTGACTAGCTTTGACGTTTTTAAAAATAATAATAAATTATGCAAATAAAGACTTAACTGGAAAACCCCTGATATGAATGATCTAAGTGTTAAAAAATGAGATGGAAGATGGTTTGAGTGTCGTAAACTGGATCCCTATGTCAAACCCCCTCCTGGATAGTGGCACCATTATTGGTGAAGTGGTAGTATTGTTTGGATATTTCCAGTAGTGTCTTTCATGAAGGACTATCATGAGTTTCTAGGTGCACCTATGTCTGGATTCCTAGGTTCTATTCTTACATGCACAAATTATAAAACCCAGTATTGTGCTTGTAATGATTGATTTATTGTACAAACCCTAATCCTCCATACAAGTAGGGTATGATCTAAAAAGTGTGTTCAATAGTAGGATAGGTTGGACATCCTCAACACCTCATTGTGAAGAAAGTTTCCTACATACCAATGCTATGAGGAGGGATCAATCCCAATGTAGTTATCCCCACCTAAGTGTTGGAATAAGTGAAAGTGATTCTAGTATGATAGTGGCCTTGAGTGCATTGAGTGTGCTTAAGACTAGAATTTTGAAAAATCTAAGCTTAGGGTTGCTATAGATGGTAGTAAGCAAAAGTAGGATAGAATAGGGATTGATAACCTTAGTTTTTCTCAACTTGTTTTTTATTTGAATGTGTATTTTACATTTTATTTCCATCTAGTAGATATAGGGATAAAAGTCATGTATTTATATTATTTTGTTGCTTGTGTAGATGATAAAATATCTCTAGGCTGACCTTATGAGGCTTTATTTTTTTTGAAAATATATTCCTTCAAGAAAGTTAGGGCAAAGGACATTAACACCATTTTTGGGACACTAACATCATGTGGCACTAGTGTCCTTATTATGACGTGTCTAGTTAAAAAAACACTAGGAACAAAGGGCTAGGATTGGGAAATGAGGGTCTGAGACTACTTTTGAATTGACTAGGGACACCTATGGCCCACACAAGGGTTGGATAATTGTGATAAAAGGATCTAGGATAGGTCTAGGGCTAAGGTAGGAATAGGTAGTCTCAAGTAGCACTATTAGCCCTCAAATGCCACTTTTAGGTGATTACAAAATGTAATGTCCTATCTCTACCTCCCATCAAAGAAGTTGATATGAGTAGGCATTTTCCAAAGAGTTATGATTCCCATACATTCTCAGACTATCACAAAGAACCTAGACATACTATAAATAGATACATCAGTTTATGACATAAGATACAAGATTTGATAGATGCTAATATAATTGATGTTGACACTCTTACAGAGGCACCTAGACTACAACCAATAGAAGCAAAAGCATTGAAAATATTTTCATATCCATTTTCAAAACATATAACTAATGAGACAATAATCACTTTAGGGGTCCATTATACTTATTAGGTGCATCCACCACCAACATCTTATCATACTCATACAATGGAAACACACCCTCTACATAATATCATTGGTCTGTATCATACTATAGTGCTAGTTAGACCTCTCATCACTTTATTATAATAGGAGATAGTTGACAATGAAACAAATTTATATACACTCTTTATACAAGCCTACATTGATCATCATCCTATTTAGAGTGTCACGATTGAAAACAAGTTAAGCATTAATATATGTACTATCAAAATTATACATCACTTGGGTTATTCAGAGTAAGATATTTCTCAAATAGATATAGTTATTTGTGGTTTCAGTGGCCATGTTCATAGCTCCATCAGGAAGATAGTACTTTCATTACATGTTAGGCCCACACACATGGCCACCAAATTCATAGTCATACCTAGCATAGGCACATTTGATATGTTATTGGGTAGGCCTTGAATATAGTAGCTTCAGGTTATCCCATATATCATACACAAATGTCTCAAATATATGCATGTTAATCATGTCATTATAGTCAAGGGTTTTACATACGAGTACCCCTTACCTATTCCAAAATAGGTTACACAACAGTCACTAGTTATAGCTCTAAACATACAGTCCATTAGCACACCTCAAATATTAAGTGAGCCACTAGTGCAAGTGAGGTCTACTCCTACAATAGTACCACATAAGCCTACTCTCCCACAAAGACATTTATTAGAGAGACCCCTACATTAGAGACATGTTTTAGATTATGGAGAGCCTCTCTCTACCCCATTATCATATAGATTAGTGTTACAACATAGATCACCCATGCTAGTCACAACTTCTTCTAAGAGATGGGTCCCCGAGAACCTCACAGTTCACATGCCTATTCAATTAGCTCCACAAATTCATAGCCCTACTCCATAGGTAATTTTATCTATAAATTACTTAGTGCATCTAATTCATAGATCTCATATACCTCCATGCACAACACAAATAATCACTCTTTTTTTCTTTGAAATATGACACATTAATTGCGAGTCTCTTATGAGACTCATCAATTAGTATGTTCCTCCCTGCTTGTACATAGTTCCCTTTATTATTGCTACTTGTATATAGTTTAATTTTCATTATTTCTTATATGTAGATTATAATTGAAAATAAAAAAACAATATAATATATTCAAAATATTAAAACATTCAAATATTTCTTAGAAAATACAAATTTTATATTATATGAGTTTCCAAGTTTACATTCCTTATATTTTCTAGGTACTACATATGTTACCTATGTTACTATAGTTGGTTTTCTCATACATACATGCTTCACTTTTTTTTTGAGTGTTATTATATTCTTATAGGACTCAGGTCCATCACATAGATCTAAACTTGCTACCATCTACCCATTAGGGGCACACACAACTTCAACATTGATACATTCACCCATTGGCGGCATCATACTACACAGATTTTAGTTTTCCAGTTTACATCTTTCTATACTCTATATCACAAGTTTATCATTGAGTATATCCTAATATTAATCATCCCACATGAATTATATTTTTTGCTAGATACCAATATTATAGACTCATCTTATGTACATAATTTCTATTATATGGATTTGTATCACATGTTCATGCGTAATTTCATTTCTAGCTTTTCTAGATTTGACTTGATTGTGTCTCTTTGTTTCTACATATATTTGATGGAATTTGAATATGTCATTATCCTATAGCTATAGACACTTAATTTCACTATATGTATGCTTTAGACATGTGCCCATGTCCTTGTGTGTGCTTTCCTAATTATGTATGTAGACATTTGAACATGTCCTTCTCTATGGCTCTAAGCCAACCTTGCTTTCTCTATACCTATGTTGACATTTTAACTTTTCCTTGTATGTATTGCTTTCTAAAATTTAGTGACATGTGCCCATGTCCCCTATATTGTGGCCCTTGGCCTACTTTGCATGCCTCATGTGTTTGTATGTATGTGTTCATGTATGTGTCATGGCCATGACAGTTGTCTCTTACTTGTTGCCCTTAAACACAATTTTTGATGCCATGAGGGATCTCACACTTCTCCCCTTTCCTCCTTGGGTGCCTTGATGGACATCAAGCCCCATTCCCATAGGTAGTTTGCATAAATTATTACTTAGACTTACTATTCACACATATGCTTACATTATTATATCTATCTTGATGACCTTGTGAATGCTAGATATAACATACATCACACATTACCAATTTATGCTCAGATTATCTTATATTTTGATGTCATGTATACACATTATATTGGTTTACTATGCAGATATCATATATGCTTATGTTAACACACATGTTACATATATTTTATTTGAGGATAATTATTGTATAGGTTCAATAACTCCCATCAAATGAGGGGGAATTCATAGGGGTTTTTCATAGATCCCAGGTCATCTGAGTACACTACAAATATAGTTTTTAGCATGCAAACATAGATTATAGAGATTAGAATTAGGAAAACATAGCGGAAAATACTAAGACACATATTAGTTATAGTTTGGCATAGAAGGACATGAGCATAGCCTAGTGGACACTAGCACAATGTGATACTAAGGGACTACACTAAGTCTAATAGCCCTAGAAATAGGAAATTCCATAATGGATAAAAAAGTACAGTAGTTAAAGTTTAGGTTTGCACAATATCAATCATAGATTATCAAATATACTTAGTTTCACATAAAATAATACCAATTTTCTTAGATCTGGGGCATCATGCACGATATGATCACTTCCATTTCAGTTTCATATGTGTAGATAAAGATTACTATAACTCAATCCAAAATCAATATACACAGATATCAAAATTAGGGGCATGTGCATGAAATTTTTTTCATATGCTCACTTTTGCACTAGTTGATCAAATGAAATGGTAAAATCTATGTTATTATCCACATTATTAATCCATACACCATTTGCATTAATTTTTCACTAGATTGATGCCTTACTCTATTTGTAGTGGTTGGCATTACTGAGTAGTCCCTAATCTACATACTTGAGTGCCTGAGAGGCCCTTGAGCCATTTTTCATTTCATAGTTTCTAAATGGCCCCAAGGCTATCCTATATAATTTTAATTACATCACATATCTTCAATTACATTACATAGTTTTATTTGCAAATGCATCTATTACACATGGGTAGGCAATGATGGAATCATAACCTACTTAAGTTCTTGAGCCACCTACATAGGAGGGTTGGATAAGCCATCAACCTAATCCAATTCATTCATAGTTTATGATCCACCAAGTAGGGGTGGGAAATGATGGAGTCAAGTCTAACTTGAGTTTGTTGAGCCACCAACACATGGGGATTGAGTAATCCATCTATTCAATCCAAGTTATTCACCCTTTGATCATTGGTTACACACATATAGGATGTCACCAGGTTATTGCATTGGTATATGTACCCAAAATGGTGTATTCATTCCTTTCCTCTTTCTATTATCTCTTTAATCAATTTTGTCTTTGCTTTTGATATTACTTAAGTAGGGACTGATTCATTCATGTTTTATTTTTAGGACAGACAATGAAGCACACTTCGCATACTCAAACCCAGATTCAATGGATTCACATCTTAGGTAAGTCCAAGTATGCTTATTTTTCCTTTATCCTAGTAATTTCACTTTGATACATTCTAGAATAAGTGGGGGAGGTAATGTAGTCATATAAAATGTCACTTGAGTGAAATGAGTGTCACTTAAACCACCTTATCCTTAGCTTAGCCCTAGACCTATCTTAGGGCCTCTTTGATCCCTATCAAGATTTCACATGGTTCTATCCCATCCCCAAATGTACTAAAACTAGTCCCAAACCATCTCTTAGGCATCCAAGCCCCTAGTTTACCATATTCTACCACTTTGGCACTAGTACAACCATTTAGATACTAGGGCATTATGCTAGTAACCAAGGGACCACACTACTGTCTCTTATTTATGTTCTCCTCCAACAAACATATTTTAACTTCTTAAGACACCTTAGGGTTAGCCTAAACATATTCCATATCTTGACAAGCATTAGAACAATATATAGAACTACTTTTATCCCTTTACTCATTATATGAAAATTAGATGCAAATAATCATGAATAAATTCAGAAATAGTTGTGAAAATCAAGGCCATAAATCCCTATTCTATCCTACTTCTACATGTATCCATCTATAACATTCCTAAGCTCAAATTACTCAAATTTCTAGTTTCAAGTCACACTCAAATCACTCAATTAATCACTCATACTAACATTCAATTTCACTTGCACCAACACTTAACTCAAGATAACTACATTTGGCTTGATCCCCTCTTGAGTTTTGGTATATAGGCAAATATCAACACATTGGGGTGTTGAGGTCATGTACAACCTATACAACTAACATCACACTTTTATTACTTGTACTCCTAAAATACCCTAACAACATAGAGATCTATGGTTTCACTCCTAAATTTTTAAAATATACTGATCCAACACTTAGGTACATAGGTACAAACATCTTGAACTCAGGTGAAGGCATATCTAGAAGCTCACAATCTCTAGTTTTAAGGGACATTATCATGCCCCTCAGGACACTATCATGATGTGGCACTATATAGAGGATCATGCTACTATCTAGTAGGATTTTTGAGTCTTGTTCTTAGTTTAGGATGCTTTGAACAACTTTTATACCAATTTTCATCCTTTTATTCACTCGTTTCACTCAGTTTCTAGCTAAGTACTTCCTTTTATGACTCATTGTTATTATTAGAATAATTAGATTAGATCAATTATTGTACAAAATAATAGCTATATTTATTGCATATTTATTCCTTAATTTATTATTCCAACCCTTTAACACCCTAGGGTTTACACTCCATAAATCTCTTAAAAGTTAAATCAAGTTTCATATCAAAATAAGAACATAAAATATAATTCATCTACAACTAGTGATTTAAAAAAGGAACAAAAGGCTAATAAGTATCCATGTGAAATCCTAAGAGAAATTCTTCAAAATAAAGTGATTTAATTACCTCCTCTACAACCTATAAAGAGGCAAAAATACTATTATGTATATAATAGAATGTATGGGCATCATACAAATTATTATTTGATTTAAAGAGCAAAATAAAAAGTATAATTGATAGTGGTGATCATATAATAGATACATCAATGAAGCAACCCACTTAGATTATGAGTACATGTCCTAAAACACAAGTGAAAAAAGAGCACTTATGAGTACCAAAGGATAATTCAAAGAAAAATTATTTCTAAATGCAAAAATTAGATCATGAAAAGGAACAACTACAAAAGGTAATATTACAAAAAGAGAAAGAACAAAATTACAAAATCAAACTCAAGAAAAGCAAATAAGCATTCTAAAAAGAGTGTTTCTAAAAAATGAGTTTTCAAAGTGAGACATGCCTAAAAAATCAAATGATACAAATATGGTTGTTAAGGATCTAAACATCATATCTATTTCATGCATAGAGGAACACAAAGTCATGGGAAACACTAGAAAGTCTACAGTTTTATCCTCAAATAAATAAGTCAATACACAAATTACACCTTTTCCTAGTGTTCAAACAAAGATATGTGACTCTTTTGTATCCCATAATGAGATAAAATGTTTTGACAATGATGACCATACTCAATAAAACCAAACTTTCAAGAAGGAAACTCCAATCTATGGTGTAGCTAGTTTTTCATACACGGCTGCTCAAAATGATATATCACAAGTTCAAGAATAACCTAAGAAGTTGCATGTCTCCTATGATAATGATTCAATTGATGATTATGATCCTAGTAATATAAAATATGTGTAGATACTGATGATACTGATCATGAAACATATGAATATGACATACATGATACATGGCATTCACAAAGGCATCCCCTTGAAGAGCTCCTTAGCTTCTAGTATCACTTTTCCTTGTATATAGTTTCTTTTCTTATAATTATGCATATTCCAAAAAAGTACAAAAATCCAAAAAAATCAAATATTCAAGAAAATACAAAAACACTTCAATAACCCATAAAATATAAAAACTTATTCAGCTTACATATGTTTACTAGCTCCTTGGCACCCAATGGTATTTGCTTTATGTTAGTAGATATCATATCATTTACTTTCTATATACACATATGTTTCATGCATATTTGAGTGTGATATAGTCATACCATAGATAATGATATATGCACATACAAATATTGGAACTCTCCTCTACCTACATCATATAGTACATGGGGGCATCTACTTCATTAATCATGATCAATACAAGTTACATATATTTTATGATAATTTCTACATTATCATGTTTGAGATTATATACTAACACTTAGATATGTCTATATCCATGCTCATATATTTCACAGTATACTTGATATGCTATGTTACATGAGATTTTTCGCTAACAGATATATGCATGGACTAGTATGATATGCTTATATTAGTTGATTATACATCATTTATTTACATTGTCACTTCCTTGAGTGTATTTCATTACTTGCTATTGTCTTTCTTGTGAAACATTTAAATATGTTGCCTACCTCTTGGCCCATGTATGTTGTTTAAATATTTGAATATGTCATTCTATGTTGATTGGGCATTTTAATATGTCATTTCATTTCAATTATGTGGCATTTGAACATGCCCCTTATATGAGGTATCCTTGGACCATTATTTTTCATTACATTGATTACTATTATATGTGTGCTTGATTGTTTATTGAGTTTGTACTGTTACTTTCTAAATGTTTCCATGATATGTATCATGCATCTTAGGGTTTGATGTGATCACATAATATGTACTTCATTGATATATATACTTAGACATGTTACTTTTATATGATAATGATTCATACACATATTATGTAGTTACCTTATCCTTTCGAGGTAAGGTACCTACCAGATTCTATTTCCCTCACCTCAAAAAGTTGCATATTAGTGGGAGTATGTCATAATGGCATGACCTCCATATTTACATAGTTTATATATTTTAGTGGGGGAATGTCATAAATACATGACCTCCACACTTGTATAATCTACAATATAGTTACATGATTCATATATACACTTGGGTCAGAATCTTATACATTACATCAAATTTTCACAGATTTGGGACAAAGCTTTTCATATTTATGGCACATATATTACACACAATTATAGATCAGAGGTTAAATTTTGATATATACTTTATCTTGAGACACATTATATGTGCATATACCATTCTAATGCATAAAAAATACAAAAAATACTAATAACATCTCCAGATTACTATCACAAGGAAGCATCGTTTTACACCTGGAAGTATTGTTATCAAACCTTTTCTATCTAAAACAATTGATTCTATTTATTCTTTAAACTGATTAAATCAATAAACCTAACTATATTTATAGTTTGGATTAATTAAATCAACCAAACTCACAAGATTTATAGGATGAGTTTATTAAATAACTCACCCTCACCATATTATAAATTCAAACTTGAGATGTGCGATTGATATTTAGCGATATCAATCATAGTGTCAACTCATCCTTATACTGGATTAGAGGGGTAATACTTTCTAATATCCCTCTTAAAATATTTAAGGTTCAGATTTGAACCTCTCTCAGCTCCAATGCTTCATAAAGAAGCATCTTTCCTAATCAAAATACAAAGGGGAAACATTGTTACATTAACACACATTTGTAATCCTACTTTGCTTTCTTTCCTTTCAAGAATTTAAATTATTTAAAATTTTAGAATATATGAATTAATTTATACTATAAAATTATCTTAGTTACATGTCATACACAAACAAACCATTAAAATTGGGATCAAGCAAAGGTAAAGTGTGCTATACACACTCAGGTGCACATTTATTTCCTTTAACCTACTAATTTCATCCTTATGTATTACTAGATTAAAGGGGGGAAAATGTAGATATTAAAATTGAATATTTATAGCATTTGAGTCTTGTACATTTAAAAAATACAAATCAAGACTCTACCCTTCAGTTATGGACGTTCCCACTGCCAAAATGCTTATCTTATAATCCAACCCATATCATTTTAATAACACAGATAAATTATACACTAAATAAGCTTAAAAAATGATATATATCCTTCAATATAATTTATATATCTATACCTATTTTTTAGCCTTATAAACACTATCAACCACAAAGGGACACTAGCATCAACACTAATGTCCAGATCCTTATCTAGTTTCTAGTCACCTAAAGTCATCCAAATTGAAAATTATTCAAAACCTATGGGTTGGTGTATTTATCTGATTTAACCCTACCATGAAATATTTTAAAAAAATTTGGTATATATTCAAGTCTAATCCTTCTCATTATGTTATTTAAAAAATACCAAGCAAACACCTACCAAACCTCATTTAATGAATCACACAATTGAGTTATTCTACCCTATTCATCCCTATTTTTTATTAGTCATATGAGTAGTCATAAAAAAGGTCTAAAGGATACAAAGATTAACCCATGATAATTATTTATCATGTTACAAGCTAGATCATTGCATGTATCTATATATAACATATTATGCCATTAATCACACACAATCCCACTTATAAGGGGGAACTACATAAGTATGAGGCCCTCTTTGAAGTATCGGTTATGTAAGATACGCTCAATTATAGGGGGACTTTGAGGTCAAATTGACACTATGATTCCACTAACACATTTTTTGGCAAAGACATCCTAAGGGTGAAGAGCAAGGGTTTGATCCATAAGTAGATATATACAACTTATGTTCAAGATCTGAATACATCAGTAGAAAGGTATGAAATACCAAGAACAATAACTTTGGTCATATCACAATCCAACTCATATTTTGTACCAAATAATAGTATCACATAATTCATAATAATGTTGATGGTAATGTCCCAAGGTCAATGATAGTCTCTATGGCTTCTAAAACATCATTTCTAAAATTTGATGACTATCTTAAAATCCTGATCCTACACACTCCTACCTATGTACAACTTAGATCCACCTGCAGATTATAAATCCAACTAAGTATCATTTATCCTTCATATTTCAATTAATAGAACATATCTAAATAATTTTATATTCTATATTTATCATATCTCAATATTTTAATTCAAAATATTCATTTATTTGAGTTTGTAATTAATTATCTAAGAATAGAATAGTTTTAATCATCCTTATGTTTAGGATATTCTATCTTTTAACTCTATTCCCACACTTATAAATTTAGGGTTAAACAATTTTTAAGGAAACATGGCTTTAATGGTGATGGTAGTTGATTTGTATAGGCTAATCTGGGCCATCCATCAATGGTGTGGAGATAAATTGGTACAATTAGATAGTAAGGCCAAAAAAAAAATAGATGTTGAATTATGAGATTTGATCTAGGTCATTTTTTAGACCAATGCCACTTGCATGGGATATGTTGGAAATATGCCATTAAGAAGCAATAGTCGTTTCTTGGGAATGAATTGATTTTGACCATATATTATCTATATGAAGATTAATTAAACACTACTTGATGGAAATGTCATAGCATTGATCACCATTGATTTGTAAGGATTGATCTATATCATTCATTAAGGTATTTGAGACAATATATTAGGAAGCACATATATATAGTGATTCAACATACACTATTGATCTTGCATATTGAATCCTAACCATTTTTCAGGATTACAGAGTTAGACAAGAATAATTATTATGATTCAAAGCACATTGTTGATCATTAGGTAAAAAATATTGGTCGTTTATTGATTCATCTAAAGGTCATGACAATAAAATAAATATAACCATGAATTAATAACAAATTTTATCTATTAGTGTTAATTTTGTTCATGGATTACTAAATTGGAAAAAATGACTACATTCTATCATGTTATAATGTGTTAATAATCACCATTGATTTTTGATGAATTAATCTTGGTTATTCATCATAATGCCAATGGAAAGGATAAGATATGAAAGAAATATTGATGGTGTGGTGACTATATTCTATGAATAAATTTGTGCCTTCTATCATCAAAATGGGATGAATATTGATCAGCCAATAAGTAACAATGAATCAACTAGTACCATTTATTTCACACAAGTAACCTCCACTTTTTATTGATAGTGTGGTATATAAATTAAATAACATTAATAAATCTCCCAAAACATAATTAACTTCTCTCAAGTTGAAATTAAATATCAACCGTTGATCTCTCCCAAATGCATTAATGAACATTGGATAATTGATAGTAAATCATGTAAAATAGTAAACTCGTCACTCTGTTTGAACATTTTATTGTTGTTGAATGATTTGAGTTATTTTCACCCTTATTGAAGATTGGGAATTACATTAAAAAAAAGGAAAAATCACATAAAGTTTACCTGAGGAGGTATAGACTATCAAATTTAATTGATCAAGAAAGTGGATAGTAGGTAATTATAAAATATCTTTAGACTTCCTATATGCAATATGTTTATGCAATTATGCCCCTATAAATGGTATTAAAAAGGATAATAAATATTCATATGAGATTCCATCTAGGAAGAGACTTAGTTCTGTGAGTAGGAATCCTCCAAAATTTTCAAGCCTATCCTTATTATCTTGCACAAATGTAATGATAACATCATATAATTCATTCCCACAGGTAACCCTAAAATGACTCTTACCAAGTTTACAAACTTCCTATAATATTTTAAATATGATCTAGATAACTTGATAAATAAGGACTACTAAGGTTATAAATTATTCAAAAATGCTTGGGATCATGCCCTTACTAGAAGCCATGTATGTCATATATGAAAAATGACCTAAGAAGATTGGCAGTACCCAATTTATTTCTAGATATATATATTATTATGTGGGCAACCCCAAGGTTTAAATTGGAAAATAAGATTTCTATGAATAACCAAGGTCAAGTGGCAATGATAATTATACCTGAATGTACATTTGTTAGGTATTAAATTTACAAACCTAAGGATCAAAGCCTCTAGACAATAGGAAGAAAAATCTCTTATTTATGAGGAGAATTGATGAAATGGAGGTTGAATATATTCTTATGTTCATGCAATGGCTAAAAGGTACCCTAAATTCATCTGAATTCATAATAAGTTTAAATTGGATATATTTATACAGCATTATAGACCATTAAAGACTTTTATACCAACTGCTAGGGATGAGAAAGAATATGCTTGTGGCCCAATTCACTCAAAGATTTTAGTTGATATATTAAGCTAGTTTGACTCAACCTTGTATAATTAAGGTTAATTATTGTTTAATAAAATGTTTCATGCCTTGTAAAACATAAAAAATTGGATTTCTTACAAATTTAAGCACTATTATCATTTATGTTTTTTGTACCTATGCAGTTTATATAAAATATACATATATTGAGAGTAAAGACTCATTTTTTAAATCCAAGTAGAGTCATACCATAGAAAGGCCAATTCAATTATGGATTGAAGAATATAAAATCATAGTAAATCAAAAAGTTATGTAACATTATATACCTTATTTGTAATAATATTCCATGCAATGTTGATTGGAATAATAATACAAAGGATTATTAGGTCTACTAAGGAGTTGATGAGACCATGTGCCTATGATATAGTGGATCTCCCATGACACAATTGGGCAGATTGGTACATATAAATAGATCACACTTACATAATGGTTTATGGGTCTAAGGTTACACCCTTAAAGTTAAAAAAATATGTGGACATGTTATTGGTCTTATAGTTCATCAGGTAATTGACCAAAATAAGGGATGATTTTGTTGGGTTGTCAAAGGAGTACTTAATTAAACTCTAATAAAAATTAAGAGATTTTATTTTAGATAAGATATTATCCCTAAGAGTCCTACAACTAATAATGGGCATATACAGATTCCATGTTTTAGATGTTAGGCCATATGACATGAGTTATTGATAAGGCCACTACAAGATCCTCTGGGTACTGTAATGTATGAAAAAATATTAAAGAAATAATAAGAAAAATGATGAACATAAAATTAATTTTATAAATAAATATCAAGTTATGAACTCTAGGAAGGCAAAAAATATATTTTCCCTCATACGTTCCCCCATACACCCTAATTAATAAGATCAAGTTAATTATGGATGAAATTGAAGGGAGGCAAAAACCAATAACTTTAGTGATGTGTGTGTGTGTGTGTGATATATATATATATATATATATATATATATATATATATATATATATATATATATATATATATATATATATATATATATATATATATGCATCTATAGTACCATTTTCATAAAGGGAAAATACATGACATAAACCCACAACAAATGAGGTCCAACCTATGGATGTCCAAAAATATATATATGAAACTTAAGGGACTATATTAGATAGAGATGTGTAGAGTGTGGCTCATGAGAAACTTACTTACAAGGTTTTATAAGGCCTATTCATAGATGAGTATCCATTAAATAAGTGGAACAACCATGGTATGAGGGAGCCAAGAATAACAATGTTATACAGATTGTGGATGAGGAGAAATTGGAAGATCAAAGGATCCTAAAGAAAATGGATTTTTTTTCAAACCTTGAATTTATTTAATCTAGATAATTCCAAGTAACTTGGGAGGTTGTACAAGTAAAACTATCAAGATAACCCAATCATTAGTATACTATGCTCACACTAAAATAAGTCAAAAAAAATAGTTGATGAAACAAAAATTTAATCTAGTTACACCCTAGCTTCAAAACAAGTAGAGATCCCGATGGAAAATTTTACTCTTAAGGTAGAAAAATAATTTTTGAAAGAGAATAACATGATTATTATACTAGGGTGGGATCCTAAAATTAAATAAAATATGCATAAAATCATGAAGGAATAAAGTTAATCTAAAATCCTTGGTGCTGATGCTTCATATGAATAAATTACAAAAACCTTTCATGGCACTAAGTTTGATGTTGTTGTGGGCATAATTTAAAACTATATATTGACCCCCATACACCAAAAAGCCATGTATGAGATGAAGGCGTGATACTTCAATGGAAGAATTTAGACGATCAACATGGGAGACATGTAAGTTGGTTGATTTTATAATAAGGTATTTTCATAGACAAAACTCAATATTTATTACACAAAATTATTTTGAAACTAAGATAAATAGATTGATGAAGAATGTGTTAAACTAAATTGAGAGAATCATTTATTATAAATACCATTGTAGGCAACACAAAAATAACGACCAACAAAAAAAAGAACTATTTCTAGTATGGGATTAAGGGGAAAAATTAGATACTAATATGAAGACATCATGCCTAGATTGCCTTTAAAAACATTGAAAAAAGCAATAAATGATTACATAAAATGAAGCAATGTTACTTCAAAAATAACCAATCCAAAAAATGCAAGACACAAGTTTTGAAGTGGGAAACTAAATTAACGAAAAAAACCCTTGTTTATATCAAGAAGGCTTGGGAATAACTATTCTCATAATACAAACTTAGGAATAAGAAAAAATAGATAATAAGAGAGAGATTCAAATATATAAGAGAGGAGGAGAGAGATCTTTAAATATAGTTAGAAGAAGGAAGAGGGAGTTACAAAGAATCCCATCATGACCTTACAACACATTTTTAGTGTGTGTTAAATGTTTCTATCACCTAAAAGGTAGGGGGAAGCATGTTACAAGTGTGGATGGAGTTAATTATTCAAGTAACTCCAATATTCCCTTAAAAATAAAAAATGAGGTGTGATACCTCATGAAATATGGATTTATGTGAATTGAAAATTTAAATAAATACAAAATCTACACACACCTAAAAACTTAAGATTAAAATATTAACCCAAATAAAGGGTAATCCTGACACTCCCCCTTAAATTTTATTTGGGGTTTACAAAAAAGGAAAAGAGGAAACATTGTTAACACTCTGTGTTGATGAGAACTTTCTTCCATCCTAAATTTATAAAAAAATATTAAAAATTTGTCTTTCTATAATGCTTAGAGAAAATATCATTCACTTGATCTTGAACAATGCAGAAAGAGATGAATTTGACCATCTTCAAGAAGTTCATGTTGAAAGTGATGTTGAATCTCAACATGCTTGGAACTTGCATGGAAAACTATATTCTTCACTAAAGAAATAAAACTTTTATTATCATAAAAAATAAGAGTATGAGAAGTTTGAGGATGGCCCAAATATACAAGAATTATTATAATTTAGATGGCTTCCTTGGCAACATGATTACATGATTTATACTCAACTTATGTGGAAGACAATGATGTTGTAATTTACTTCTTACTATTCCATGAAATTATGCTAGAACCCAAGGAAAAACAATATCCACTTGTGGATCGTAAATCATTTAGATCACTGTAGACACCGAAAATGTGTCTGCACCTTAGTCGTCTTTCACCTTTAACCCCCTTGGCCCGTGTCCTAGCCCTCGTCCTAGCCCCCTCCATTTATCAAATTAAAATAATTAAATATTTGGCCCCTTTCCACCTCACCCATGCCACCTTGGATCCCCTCCTTGGATGCCCCCACCTCTCTCCTAGCCTTTATTGCCCAAATCTCCCCTTTATCCTTCCCCCCGCGTCCATTTATGCCTTCCTCAACCGTTTTCCCACGGCCCCTTGACCCGACAGCGTGCAAGAACGGATAGAGGCTAATTTTAGCCTCTGTTCCCATTCTTCGACTGTCGACGTTGGTCATTATGCGGCTGACATCAGCGGTTCTACCGGCGTCGGCAGCCTTCAAAACCATTTTCTGCAACCATTCTCTCCCCCCCGTGAATAGAACTCTCTTGACGCTTTTACTTGCATATTTTCTTCTCCTCCCTCTCGCACAGCAACCCCAGCAGCTACAGGTACCTTGCAGAGCAGCTCCAAGCAACAGCTCCATTTGCAGGTCTTCAACAGATTCGACAATAGGTTTCTCCATTCTTCAAATAGTAGGCAAGAGGTAAACACAGTGTTGTTTTCCATTTCATTTCTTATTTGCATTTATCTATTTAGCTAACTACTGCCTAGACCTTCCCTATCCTTCCATTGAGAGGCTGAAAGGCCTTCTCAGACCCCTGCCTCTCATTCATCCCCCTTTGTACTTCTGGTTCCACCCAATCACTTTCTCGATAGTCCCCTCTGCCCAACCAGTTCTGCACAAACCCTCAGACTATTCCTCAGACCCCAAACAGTCCCTCTGAATCCCACACAGACCCTCAGACGAAGCCTCAGTCCATTTTGTAGACCAAGACCAGACTTGTAACTCATCCCTGACTATTGCCCCAGCCGACCTTGTCCATTTCCCCTACCGACGTTGGCAGCCTAACTGACGTCGGTGACCTTCCTGACCGACGTCGATAATACCACCGACGTCGGTGACTGTGCAAAGGCAGATTGCTTCTAAACAAGTACACTTTTGCTTTCAGTTCTTTCTTTTTGTCTTTTATCATTTATCACTTTCTATTTCTGATTATCATTTTGTTTCTAATAGTGGACTGTCATCCTCCAAGAAGCCTTTGCGCTTCTAGGACCAAGCCTTCGCTTGGCAGTCCACCCTTTTGTCATCTAACATTTTTTGTGTCCTAGTGTTTTCTCTTCCAAGTGTCATCCTCCACAACCAAAGAGGAGTTCTCACAACATCTGAATTCTGGTGCGCATGTCTACAATCTGGGTACATACAAAACCCTCGTCCATTTCCTTCTTAGTTTCTTATTTCCCTTTTTTGAATGTGAAAATCAAATCTAGCATAGAAACATTTTGGCATGCCCGGTGGGACCTTAGGGTCTTCCTTGGGTTCCTTTTCTTTCCGTTCATATAGGTGCATTAGGTTTCTCCCTTTTCACCTCTTTCTTCCCTTCTAAACGACATCATAAGTGGGATTAAAAAGAACTTTTCTTTCTTTTCTTGCATTTCAAACTAGTCAAAAGTCATATTCTTCAACCCTTTCTCAACTTGTTTTCATCTGAACTTAACATGTCAACTTGGGGCTTAAAATACATTGCATTCCATTTCTGCTTGCTTGCATTTCTTAGTCCAAACCTAGTAATTAATAACCACATATTGAATTAATCATAGATCACTTGATGTTACACAACCAAACCACTTGCACCAAATCAAACACCAAACTCACCTGAGACAAGGCTCGACTGGGATTTCATCATCCAGTGGATACCTTACCCATCCCGGCGATCCTACTTGGATTTCATCACCAAGGGGAAAGCCCACTCTATTCTCTGGCAGAGTCTAATCTCTAGGGAAAGTATATTTTGGCTAAGCGAGACCAGCTTATCACTGGGCTCGTGAAGTGAGGGGAGCTTGCTCTTTAGCACCAGGCCATGTACGGAACCTAACCCAGACTCTTGAGTGCCTAAACAAACTTGAAACCATCCATAGACTACCTCTTCTAGGACCCCTCTAATAGCCAACCTCCCCAAACATCACTTTAGGGCATAAGCCACAGGATTCTAAAAGTTGATTCTTAGGATTTAACGCTTAGGGTCTGCCTGTCTCCATCTCTATTTTTCTGTTCCTATCTAGTTTTTTGAGCTAGTGAGGACATTCTTCTTCCTTTTTTCCAAAAACTCTCAAATCTTTTGGGTTTCTGGAAACCACAGTCACCGGTATCGGTTTTACCACCGACGTCGGTAACTTTCCTTGATGGCATCAGCTATCTGACTAACGTCAGCCATATTTTATCACCGGCATCAGTTTTTTAATCGATGTCGGTCACTGTCACTATCCTTTTTTTCTAAAAATAATAGCCTTAAAACCCGCCCCTTTTTCTACCAAAACCCCATTCTGAGTTTCTGAAACTGAAAAAATATAGTTTCTGAAACCTGACCTTCTTGCCTTGAATGGTTCTGACTCACAGTCAAGCCAAGGCTCTATTCAACCACACGAGGCATCAACCACTTCTATCTAACCCATCCATAACCGGTCCTATAATGGAGTTCCACTCGGAGACTGAAATAACTCCTACTCGCCCAACCCCGCCCCAGACTCTTATTGTCCCAGAAGGGGACCAAGATTTTACATGATTCTTGGACTTCAACATCAAAGCCTTGTAGCACTATCTCGCGCATAGCCGAACGCAAGACTCCTTGGGCAATCCAATTTACAGAATGTCGACCTCTCTTGTCGAGACTGCGATCGTATCGACAGCATCCGTAGTTCAACCTTTAGACACCTAAGCTATCACCTTGACCAATGACTAGACCTTGACCAACCTTCCAAGTGTGGCCTCTCCCTCCATCTTTGGGCCCACTTCCACCAGGGTTTCAGCCCCTTATCAACCTCAGCCCACTCAACCACTCTCCACTCCTTTCCAAAATCTGGTTGTATCTATTTCGCCTACCCTAGCCCCTATCAACACTAGGGTGGCTACCTATCCATTGGCCCCTATTACCATAATCCAACCTCCCATGGCAACATCGAGCCTAGCCATGCCTTCTACCCAACCACCCTTATTCTCCTCTTCTATCCCTACAACTAGTTATCCCTACATTGCGCCCTTACAGGCACAACCAACTACGTCGTATGCCTCCTCTAGCCTCTTCCAAGTGCCCTACAACCTAGGGGCGCTCCACCTACCAATCTGTCAGTAGATATCATCAAAATGCTGATGGACAAGATGTCTAGCCTAGAGACCTCTGTTTTTGGCTCACGCAATGCTCTCTCATATGAGCAAATTTGCAATGAGCCCATTCATCCTTTTGTCTCGATTAGGCCATATCCCAGCCAGTGGGAACTTCCTAAATTTTCTCATTTTCAAAGCAAGGAAGACCCACAACAGCACTTACGGGCATTCAGACATGCCTGTTACCTTATTGCCCATGACGATGCATTGCTTTTATGCATGTTTCCTATGTCTCTCTCTAGTGCTACGCTTGACTGGTACAGCTCTCTTGCCAGCCATTCCCTCTTCACATTCACACAGCTGGCCCAGCTCTTTCTTGATCACTTCTCCATCAACATCACCAAGAAGGTCTCGATCACAGACCTCTATTCTATCTGCCAATTTGAGGATGAATCCATAGCTGACTTTGTTGCTCACTGGAGAGGCCTCATCAATCAACTCTCCTTTTCCTTACCCCAACCTGAACTTATTGAACTTTTCTCCCAAGCCTGTGCCAAACATATTTCTTTCACCTTACGGGTTTAGACCTTTCGCACCTTCGATGAAGCCTTCATGATGGCCCACAAACTTGAATTACATGCCATCAAGGAGAATAAAGTCAAGTTGCAGAGCAAGAATCCCAACTCTAAGACCAATGACTCCTCTTCTTCTAAACCTTCATCATCCAATCCTAAGTCTAAAGCTTCAGCTAATGCTGTGGTCATTAGACCTTCATCCTCTTCACCTTCAACCAATCAGCCTGAGCCATCCACATCTCAGAGTGCCACCCACCAATTCCAGTAGAGATACGTATAATGATAGTATACTCCTCTCAGAGAATCATACGCGTCTGTGCTAGAAAAACTTGTTAAATAGGGGGTTCTCAATCTCCCCCAGATCTGACCACCTCCATAATTTGATCCCTCACGTGCCATCCCTACGTGGTATAGGGAAAATGACTTCTGCAACTACCACCGTGTTAAAGGACATGACACGAGAAACTGCAAAACCCTTAAAAACATAATCCAAGACATGCTTGAAAAAGGTGACCTCGTCCTAGACAATCCCAATGCACCCCCTAATCAAGGCATTGACATCTTCAAGCAACCATTCCCCAATCATCCACCGACCCAAAACAATGTCCAGACCTTGCTTGATGACACTCATGAACACAACATTTGAACAGTCAATACAGTCTCGCCCTTCATCCCTGACCAACCTCAAGAGGTTAGTCCATCTATCAGTTTATCACGTGTGGATGAACCTCTTTCCCCGGTTAGTTCTCCATCAACCTCTCTCATTTTGGAGGACACCTCAACCTTATCGGCACCACCGATC
Source organism: Torreya grandis (assembly GCA_037957365.1). Classification (NCBI taxonomy): domain Eukaryota; kingdom Viridiplantae; phylum Streptophyta; class Pinopsida; order Cupressales; family Taxaceae; genus Torreya; species Torreya grandis. The sequence continues at coordinate 260,329 of JARHVA010003640.1, forward strand.
TCACCATCCTCCTTCCTGCTGCCTACGGAAGACCCGACCCTTCTTACTCCTCGATCGCAAGTGGAGGGCACCATCATCCCTGCCCTTACCCGCTTGAGGAGCCTCATTCTCTGGTTTCTTCTCCACCCAGGGAAGAACCTGCCTCTCCTTCATCTCCAACCAAGGATGAATCTGTCATGACTTCATCATGCCATGGGTCCGAGACTGCTACACCCATCTCATCTTCGGCCCCACAATCGTCAACATCTTCTCAAGGACCCAAACCTCATCCAACATCTTCTCAACCATTTTCTCGACTAGTGGAGAAAATTGGACTTCACCCTTTAAGGAAAGTGGAGCATCAAGGATTGTGGGAGCATCTTAAAGCTCTTCAACATGCCCATGCCCTCTCGTCTCATGCTGCCAATCCTCCCAAGGTAGAATCTCTCAAGACTCTCAACAAAGACCAAACTCCCGCTTCTAAACCCACATCTATCCCTTCTAAACCTATCAAGTCACTTGGCGTTCACCCTGTCTCTACCCTCAATCCCCTGTAAGTGAAGGTGGACTTAGACCAGACCTCGACCAATAGTAGTCTTCCAACCAAGTCGAAGAAGACTGCCAGATCACAGAAGCGAACACCTCCTCCCCCATCACCATTGCCTTCCATTTTGGGCCCCCATCCTTTGACCCTGACCAGAGTCTTTCCCACTCTGACCTCTAATCAAAATCAGTTGCCTCCTTTGCTTCCTTTGCCTACCTCCAGCCTACCCTCTCCTAAAAAGGTGGTACCTCTCACGAAGAAAGTGCCATCTCCGCATGTCACCGCACCATCAACCCAAAAGGTGGTACAGAAACCTCCTCCCAACTCTGCCTAAGCAAAAGTCACCAGCATCGCACACATCAACTAGCACGGACCCTTTAGTGGGCTCATACTCATTGATATTACACCAACTTTTGTAGACTTCCAGCATAACCCTTCCACCCATCAGGCCTTTCCAACCTCTCAGGTCCAAGCCCTCCTAGTTCGATGACACAAAAATTTGCTTATACCATCGTACGCCAGGACATGATATCGAGACTTGCTGTGCCCTCAAGGCCATCATTCGCTGCTATATGGAGAAAGACACTCTTCTCCTTGAGGACACTCTTGACCGACCCTCAACACCTTCCCATCCAACCTCTTCAACCACATCAACATCTCACCAGCAGGCCATGACCCCTTCTTCACCTCCTATCTTTGAAATCAATGCTATCCACATAACCACTAGGTCACAAAAGGATAAGGTGAAAGAAAAAGCCACCATTCCTTGGACCTACCCTTTCGTCAAACCACCTCTAGCACCCAAGCCTAAAATTTCTATCCTTGGCGCATCTCAACCCTCTTCTTCTTCCTCTTCAGGGGCAATTCATGACTCCATGTTAAAACAACTTCACCAGACGCCCGTGAAGATGTCCCTTTATGACCTCATCCAAACCTCACCTCAACATTGTCAAGCCCTCATTCGAGCCTTGCAGATAGCGGAGGTCTAACCTGAGGACCCCCAACCACTCGCTGCCCTCGTCCACTCTTTATCTCCTGTTGCCTCCATCACATTCAGCGATTCTGAGATTCCCACATCCAACACAGAAGATCAAGACACCACCCTCTTCATCACTACCTATGTTGATCAGACATGCATTAAATGTGTTATGATCGATGGAGGTACCAACATCAACATTATCTCCACCCATGCCTTTGATCAGTTGGCTCTTCCCAAAAACTGTCTCTAAAATTGATGCAATCTTGCGCTCCTTCAATGACACCACCGCCATGACCATTGGCACAGTCGTTCTTCACATTCACATTGGTCCACGCACAGTCCCAGAGCTCTTCTATATCATTAAAGGAGAGTTTCAATACATGTTGCTGGGCCGACCCTAGATCCGTGCCATGGCCTATGTCCCCTCCACCCTGCACCGTTGTGTGAAATTTGAGCATGACGGGCAAATCCACACCATTCTCGCTGATCCTTCACCCTTTAAAACTTGTAACACAACCTACCATCCAAATGACATTCTTATTCCTATCAAGCCATCAACTCCAGCACTACCTCCATCTGTGGAAGCTTCGACCAGTTCGCAACCGGCGGTCACCCTCACCCCTCTTCATCAAGCGATGACCAAAGACCCCATGGAAGACATCTTCCAATGACTTTCACTTGGGGAAAATCACTTGCTAACCTTAGACATGTTCCAAACTCCACAAGAGTATGGATGCCTTCATCTCAGCCCCAATTACGACCATCAGATCGGGATGGTCGTGCCTTATGGTCCTCCTCACCTCTGAACCAATCTTGTCTATGGGGGGCTCAATCAAGCTCCTACTGATGGCAACCCTCTCTCTTCACCCCAACCATTCACATCAGACTTCTTATTTCTTGGCAACCTCACCTTTGCACACACTTACCTTTACAGGTGTGCATGGAAGGGTTTTGGTTTCGAACGCTATGAGCAAGGCTCCCATCAACCTATTGAGCCTCTCAATGATGACAATGCCAAGAAACGGTATGGCCTGGGTTTCCAAGAACCTACTCAGGCCCCTCCAGACCTTTGCCCCGAGCCAACCATCGACCAATCTCCTCCAAGCTCACCCATTCCTCCCTCTTCACCTACAGAGTCGGTGGTTTCCATCCCTCCTAGCTTTTTCACTACCTAAACACCATTCGCTTGGAATCCCTGACCTATCAACTAGGGAAGGTACCCAGGTCTCTCTTTCTCATCTTCTCTCCATCTCATTTATCTAACCCATTAATCATCCGCACTGGGGGTTAGACATTCTTCCTACCACAAAATGACTGGGGGGAGTTCAACTTTATACCGACTATCATAACCTCGACCAAACCTTGACCAAATATCATCCAACCTCGACTAGACATCAACCAGACCAATGACCAAACATCAACCAGCCAAATAATGACCAACATATCAACTAACTTCATGTCCAGCATCAACCAACATGTCACCAATATGGAGCAAAGTAAATGAGACAAGTTTGCCCCTAATTGGCTTGGACCTTTTATCATCATGCACAAGTATGGGTCAGGGACTTATCATCTGTCCTCTTTCGACAGACGGCCAGAACTTGAGCCTCTCAATGCCTTGCATCTGCGACCATTCTACTGTTAGTCGAGTACTTGTCCACTTGACATTTAACTTGAGCTCGTCCCTTGAGCAATCCCTGTCCTTCTAATCCTCATTCCTTTCAACCCTATTTCCCTAAACAAATCCTCTATAACCCTTTTATGACACATGGATGCTTTGTCCTAATAAAAGGGAGCCCTTGAACTTCTATAGTCTTGTCTATGACTCCAAATTTTGTCAAAAAAATAAAAATCGAGATGTCAAAACATATCCAAGGTCACCAAATCAAAATCAAAAGGCAGACTGCTCCCTCGAAGGACAACTATACTATCATTGCTATCGCTAATAGACTACTCCCTCGAAGGATAGCTATTCAAACTTATATAAAGCAAAAATATAGACCACTCCCTCGAAGGATGGCTATGACTAAATTTTGCTACAAATAACACTTTCTTAGAAGCTTCTCGCATCGATTAGCTTTGCAAATGACCACAAAGCAAACAACATCCCTATGTGGACTTCCCACATTGATCAGTCCACCCAAAAAAAAAAAATGATGACTGACAAGTTATAAAGTCATGGACATGCCTATAATTGTTCTTGGGTCACCTATAAAAGGGGCAAGGTTCTTCCTACCACAAAGGGGTTACCCCTTCCTCTCATATCACACTATCCTCTCCTATCACCCCAACATACTCAAGGGACTTCGAGCTCACTTTAATGTCAAAGTGATTTGATTACCGCTCTAGCACAACCTCTGGTCAATGACGTAATGCATGAATGGGGCTCTTTATTCTAACAACCCCTAGCTATGCTGTCATTTTGGTCCTTGTCAATGAAAGAGCAATATGCCTTTCACTTCTTTTACACTTTGGTCACATTCAACCAAACCTTTTTTTTCTACCCAACCAATTCCAAACCAAGCCAACCCAAAACATTTTCAGACCAACAACATGACATCATGACATCATACATCATCATAGTCCATTTCACATAGTTTCTATGGACACCAATACACATGGAAACTATCGACCAGACACAATTTATGTTAAGCATAAACCAATACTTGCTGAAGCATAAATAGACCTCAATTCATTTTTAGCATACATCCATCACGACTATGGACAATTGCTAGGGATGAAAGACCCTCGACCAATGTTACAGAATACACCATCACACAATATGGAAAAGATTGTAACATTTTCTTTCTCCTCATCATTTCGACACATGACCAAACCAATCATCAACCATTTTGCCTCTTTATTCGAACTACATTGGTCTAAGGCCCTAAGACCAGGGCTATGTAGACAGCACTCAGTTAACATGATGTTTTTTGGGGTTAGCTTGGCCATCCCATTTGTTCGTCTCTCAGATGGACAGACCCCTCTTTTTCTTCATCACTCGACCTTAACCTTGACCAAGACCAGTATATCGACCACTTTGACCAATCTATCAACCTCCTCAGACCCTTCGTTCGAACTACATTGGTATGAGGCCCTAAAACCAGGGCTATGTAGGCAGCACTCAGTTAACATGATGTTTTCTGGGGTTAGCTCAACCATCCCATTTATTCATCTCTCAGATGGACAAACCCCTTTTTTTCTTCATCACTCGACCTTGACCTTGACCAAGACCAGTCTATCAACCACTTTGACCAATCTATCAACCTCCTCGGACCCTTCATCTGAACTACATTGGTCTGAGGCCCTAAGACTGGGGCTATGTAGGCAGCACTCAGTTGACATAACATTTTTTGGGGTTAGCTCAGCCATCTCATTTGTTCATCTCTCAGATGGACAAACCCCTCTTTTTCTTCATCACTCGACCTTGACCTTGACCAAGACCAATCTATCGACCACTTTGACCACTTGTCTACCACTCAGACCCTTTGTCTGAACTACATTGGTCTGAGGCCCTAAGACTGGGGCTATGTAGGTAGCACTCAGATGACACGACGTCTTCTGGGGTTAGCTCAACCACCCTCATTTGTTTGTCTCCCTGATGGACAAACCCTATCCTCTTTTTGACCATGACCTTGACCTCGACCAAGACCAATCCATACCTTTGACCATTCCTCCCTTTTAGGGAGAACTACATTGGCCTGAGGCCCTTCACACAAGGGCTATGTAGGCAGCACTTAGTGTTCTGAGGTTAGCTCGGCCAAACTCTTTCATCCATCCATCCACCTCGACCATCGACCTTGGAGATCATGACTATCTCCTCTGACCCCGACCACTTCCAAGACAACATTGCCTTGGTTATTTTTGCATGTATGCTACCTCACGAATGGTTAGCAAAATTGTGCGCAGGCCACATTTTGACCTTCACAAGTATAGGATCGCAAGCCAGTTGATCCCACTACTTGTGACATTTTCATGTTTTTAGGAGCACTTCTTAAGCTCAAAATACCTAGAACACGATGACCCATTAGAGCTACAACCTAGATTGAATAACCTGATCAGCTATGACCAAATGCTGGGGCCCAGTTATTTCAATTTTGGCACTCCTCGACCCTTGACCTGTGACAATTTGACCTGACCATCCCGTGAAGTGGTATACACGCAATCATGACTATTACAGCATTCACACTCACCCTCTCTCTATCCATCTCTCTGTCAAATCGACACTCGATCTCAGGTTTCTTTCTCTCGACTCTCGCTTTGAGGGGGGAACACCTCATCCCATCCCTGGGGCAACCAACTCTTATTTTTTGTCTTGCAGTTCGTCAAGAAAAACCAACAAGACAAAAAGGGGCAAATGTAGACACCAAAAACGTGTCTGCACCTTGGTCATCTTTCACCCTTAACCCCCTTGGCCCATGTCCTAGCCCTCATCCTAGCCCCCTCCATTTATCAAATTAAAATAATTAAATATTTGGCCCCTTTCCACCTCACCCATGCCACCTTGGATCCCTTCCTTGGATGCCCCCACCTCTCTCCTAGCCTTTATTGCCCAAATCTCCCCTTTATCCTTCCCCCCACGTCCATTTATGCCTTCCTCAATTGTTTTCCCATGGCCCCTTGACCCGGCAGCGTGCAAGAATAGACAGAGGCTAATTTTAGCCTCTGTTCCCATTCTTCGGCCACTGACGTCGGTCATTATGCGGCTGACATCGGTGGTTCTGCCAGCATCGACAGCCTTCAAAACCATTTTTTGCAACCATTCTCTCCCCCCCGTGAACAGAACTCTCTTGACACTTTTGCATGCATATTTTCTTCTCCTCCCTCTCGCACAACAAACCCAACAGCTACAGGTACCTTGCATAGCAGCTCCAAGCAACAACTCCATTTGCAAGTTCTTCAACAGCTCTGACAACAGGTTTCTCCATTCTTCAAACAACAAGTAAGAGGTAAGCACAGTGTTGTTTTTCATTTCATTTCTTATTGGCATTTATCTATTTAGCTAACTACTGCCTAGACCTTCCCTGTCCTTCCCCTGAGAGGCTGAAAGGCCTTCTCAGACCCCTACCTCTCATTCATCCCCCTTTGTACTTTTGGTTCCACCCAGTCACTTTCCCGACAGTCCCCTCTGCCCAACCAGTTCTGCACAAACCCTCAGACTACTCCTCAGACCCCAAACAGTCCCTCTAAATCCCACACAGACCCTCAGACCCTCAGATGAAGCCTCAGTCCATTCTGCAGACCAAGACCAGACTTGTAGCTCATCCCTGACTATTGCCCCAGCCAACCTCATCCATTTCCCCTACCGACGTCGGTAGCCTAACCGACGTCGATGACCTTCCTGACCGACGCCGGTAATACCATCAACGTCAGCGATTGCACAAAGGCAGATTGCTTCTAAATAGGTACGCTTTTGCTTTTAGTTTTTTCTTTTTGTCTTTTATCATTTATCACTTTCTATTTTTGATTAGCATTCTATTTCTAATAATGGACTGTCATCCTCCAAGAAGCCTTTGCACTTCTAGGACCAAGCCTTCGCTTGGCAGTCTACCCTTTTGTCATCTAACGTTTTTCGTGTCTTAGTGTTTTCTCTTCCAGGTGTCATCCTCCACAACCAAAGAGGAGTTCTCACAATGTCTAAATTCTAGTGCGCACGTCTACAATCCGAGTATGTACAAACCCTCATCCATTTCCTTCTTAGTTTCTCATTTCCCTTTTTTGAATGTGAAAAGCGAATCTAGCGTAGAAACAATCACCAACCCAATCAAAATCAAAATAACCTGCTAAAGAGAGAGTGTTATTTGAGGTATACTTGATGCCAAGAGTTGGAGTACCTTTAATATAATCAAGAATTCTTTTAGTAGATTTTAAATGAATAGTTTGAGATTTTGAAAAAAAAAAAAAACCAATCCAATAGAAAAATCAATGTTAGGATGAATGAGTAAGATAATTCAAACTTTCAACTAATTGCTTATATAAATTAGGATCAACATTTTTAGTTTCCATGTCAATAAGTAATTTCACACCAAGTTCACAAAGGGTAGCAACGAGTTTAAAATATAACATATTAAACTTAGCTAACAAGTCATATACATATTTGGACTAAAAAATGGCTATCTTTTTCTTGCCAAACTTGAATGCCTAAAAAGTAATGTAAAAAACCTAAATCCTATCATTTCAAAGGTATTATTTAAAACATTTTTAGTGCAAGAAACTGATGAACTATTGCTAGCAATTATGATCAAGTCATCAACATATAAAACTATGATAATTATGCCATTAGGAATATTTTTGACAAAGATATTAGGATCATTGGAGCTACGAGTAAAGACTTGAGCTATAAAAAATGATAGATTTTGGACTATCATTCCCTAATTGATTATTTCAAACCATAAATTACTTTGTTTAACTTACAAAAAATATTCTCTTTACCTTTATTAATAAAACTAAGAGGTTGAGACATGTAAATTTCTTCATGCAATTCATCATTCAAAAAATCACTTTTAACATCCATTTTATAAACAACCCAATTCATATGAACAACTAAAGCTAAAATAAATTTATTTGTGGGAATATTAGCTATGAGTGTAAACTTTTTATTATAATAATTTCCCTCAATTTGAAAAAAAAATCTAGAAAACTAATATAGATTTGTATTTTCTACTTGATTATTAGAATTTGACTTAGTTTTGAATAACCATTTACAACTCACCAAATTATGACCTTTAGGGAGAGGAACTAAGTCCCAAGTGTGATTAGAGATAAAATAGTTGTATTCATCACACATTGATTTTTATCAATGAAGGTGTCCTTAAACTTGTTTAAATGTTTGAGGTTAATTATTATTCATAATTTTAGACATTACAACATAGTTACAAATTTTTTTCCTAGTTTTATGAGTATCATTCATATCTACAACAACCCCAAAAGATTCTATAGTTGTGTTTTCACACTTAGGCATAGCTTTAGGTGGAGCAAGACTATGAGATGGAGTAGGAAAACTTGGAGGAGAAACATCACTATGCATAAAATCAAGTTAATCATTGCTTTAATCAAAAGGAAAAGAAGCAAAAATAATATCAAATAATCTAAATTAGAAGCACAATCAAGTACACCATCTTCAAAAATTCTAACATCTCATTTGACCTTAATTTTACTAGTTTGAGGTCATAAACTCGATAAGTTTTGATGATTAATCATAACCAACAAAGATAAGAGGTTTTGATTTTGAATCTAACGTATTGCATTTTTCTTTAGGAATATGAATAAATGCATCATAACTAAAAACACATAAATGTTGTAAGTTAGGTTTTTGGTCACTCCAAGCTTATTCAGGGGTGATGTTTAAATCAAATTTAGTGGGATTCCTATTGATGAGATAAAAAACATAATACATAGATTTAGTCTATAACACATATTTATAGCATGTAACATACACCTATCCATTTTAGTGATAGTCATATGTTTACGTTTGACAACACCATTTTACTTAGGTGTGTAAGAACATTTTTTCCATGTTTAATACCAAGTTGCTTACAATATGTAGGAAAGTAATTATTAAAATATTTAGTACCATTATTATTTCATAAGATACATAAAGAAAAACCAGATTATTTTTCAACAAAGGTATGAAATTTAATGAAAGTATCTAAAACTTGATCTTTAGTTTTCAAAAAATAAATCCAAACTTGCCTAGTGCAATCATTAAAAAAAAGGTTATGACATATTTTTAATCATTAATATAAGGATTTTGCATAGCACCTAAAATATTAATATGAACTAAATGGAGTTTTTCAGTTGCATTTCAAGATTTATTTTTAAGAAAATATTCTTTATGTTCTTTACCAACCATACATCCACTACAAAAAAAAAATCAATAGGAGGAATTATAGACAAACCATGCACCATGTTGAATTTATTCATAATTGAAATATTTTGGCTATGGATATGTCATAATATTTCATGCCATAATTTACTATCAATAGAAGCAAGTAAAGCATGAGTAGAAGAGGAAGAAGAGAATCCATTAAAAGTAAACAAGATTTCATTAACTAGAAATGTGGTAATAATAATTTTAAAATATTGTGTGGTTGATTTAATATAACAATTATTTTTAAAGAATTATTATTTATGGTATTATTTTCATGATTAAGGAACAAAAATTAGATTAAAATTTAAATTAGAAACAAGAAAAATATTATGTAATTCACCACTAGGGATTTGAATAGTTCCTATGGCTTCAACATTGCAAGAAGTATGATTTACAAAAAATAATTGATTGTTAGAATGATCTGGTTATAAATAAGTAAATAGATCAACATTAGATGTCATATGTTGAGTAGCATTAGAATCAAAAATCCAATCAACAAAATAAGTATGTAAAACAAAAGTAAAAACAACCACGGTATTAGACTTTTGTTTTTTATAAGTCTTATTATTACTAGTGATAGTATCATTTTTGAATTTATGATTACTATTTTTTATATCCAATCTATTTCAAAATAAATGATATTCATCACGAGTATTTTTATCACAATAGTTTCATTCTAACTTTTTCTTAGGTTTTGAGTTAGAATTTGGATCTTTTTTGTCATTTATGTTGTTAGATTTAGCATGATCTTTGCCATTATTGTGTTAGTGTTTAGACACAAAAGCATGTTTATTGGTTTTAAGATTGAAAAATTAAATTAAAATTTATTCTTATTGACATAAAAAAGTAAAAAATAAATCAAAAATCAATTAAACAACTAAATTATGAATAACAAGTAGTGAATGAACATTTATAATAAACTACTGAAAAGGTCTAGGCAAACATTTTTTTATTTCAATGTGAATGAGATTCAAGTCTAAAAATTTAACACATAAACCAATTAATTGAGAATGTAGAGAGTAATTTTTTTTCAAAAAATCATTCATAGTTTTAAATTCATTATACTTTACATCTGAGATTTGCTAATGAACTTGAACTTTACTAGATTCATTCACAACATTATAAATAGATTTAAATTTAGACCAAGCATTGGATGCAGGAGTATAACTATCAATGTATACATGAAATTTAGTGGTCATAGCCATGCCAATCAGAACTAAGCCCTCTTTGTCTTTCATTTGCCATTTTTCTTGGACATCAGTGGTAATTTTTTCATCAGGTTTGGTGTCCTTATTATCTATGACATGCACTAAGTGTTTAAAGATGAAAATTTATTGGATGTGTGATTTTCACAAATTGTAATTGGTGGAGGTGTGTTTGAATTCAAGAAATAACTAAATCATTTTTTGTGAAATCTCACACGCACCCCAAAATTGAAAATGCAAAAAAATCACTTTGACACTTAATGTGTAGTAGAGGGATGAAGATGCCAAAAAACAAGGTCAAGCTAGTTTAGCAAAGTATGGAAAGAAAACATACAAGGAAAATGATGGGCCAATTTTAGAAGTTTGTTTTATAAAAAAACATGTGGTTTCACACTAATGTGATAAAAAACAACTTTATTTGGGTTATTTGAATTAAACATTGAATGTTACTTTTAATTCATAAGCAAATGATATATATCAGTTTAATTAACTTGTGAATGTAAGTCCACACCAAAATACCAAAGTTATTTAAATAAAATTAATCAAAAGTGAAATGATGGCATTAAAAGTACAACAAAGCTTGTCTTGTTTTAAGGGAAAAAATTAAAAACCTTGATGTTGAAAATATTTATTTGTTGTGGTTTTAATTCATAAACCAAATTGAATATATATCATAAAAATATCTTTGATTTTTTTGTTTTAAAAGGATATCAAATGAAATAAAATCATTAATGGTATTTATATAAAAACTTAATGAGGATGACTTTTTGAAAAAATGCAACATTAAATTAATAATAGTCTTATTGAAGTGTTCCAAAAAAAATTTGTTTTAAAACAGATGCTAGAAATTTTTTTAAATTACTAAAGTAAAAAAACTAAGAAAGAGTATTTGAGATATATTTCAATAGAAATGCATTGCATGAACAGAAATAACATAAAACAAAAGGAGAAATTGCCTTAAGAATAAATGCACCTTAATAAGCTGCCATTTAGGAACATAAATAAATGTGCCTTTTTTAAGGGAACGAGAACCATGTGGAAGCTAATAATGAAACCAAATGGAGTAAAAAAATGCAAGTATAGATAAGGGTTGAAATTGAAACATGGAAGAAAGAAGATAATGAGTGAGGCACAATAAAAGAAAGGGTCAAGAAAATATAATGTGAACAAAAAATGTTGTTTAGGGCTGAGCATTCTAAAAGGGGAAAATTTGATGCTTAAGTTAGATAAAAATACTAATAGTATGTGAAATCTTAGGGAAAGTAATTTGTAAATGTAAATCCACTCAAAAATACCAGATCAGACACAAAGAACATGTCACAGAAGTAAACAAAAAATAGTGAAAAATGCCTTTGAGGTGAGGAAAATGCCTTAAGCATAGGTAAGTGGTAAAAAACCTTTTAGATAGAATATAGTTAATGGTATGTAGACTTGGTAGGATAAAATAATAAAATAACTCAGCTTCAAAGGACCCAAAGAAATATGTCCTAGGTTGAGATGAAAAATGACATTTTAGCAAGACAAAAAAACCTTGCATTCATAAAATGACAATAACATTACTCAATAATTAAACATGAGATCAATTTATCATCTAAATGAAATTGATATGGTGAAATATGTAAACAAAATTAATGATTTATTTTAAACAAAAGGTAGAAATCTCATATTTGGAGGATAATAACAGTTTAAGAGAAGTTAAAATCATCTCAAACCCTCTATGAGAACAACCTATAAACTTAGGTTAGAAGGCAAAAATTTGACTAAAGCTATGCTAAAAAGTAGAGGAGACTAAAAATTAATTGTAAGGGTACAAGCCCTTGTGAAGAAAATCAAATTTCTCCTCCAACAACCTACACGACTTAAGTTTCAACATTAAAAGAAACACATGCTCTAATACCATGAAGGATTTATGCCAAGATCATCATAAGTAATTTAAAAAAAAATAAAAAATGAATGTATAAAATGAAGAAATGTTACTTTAAAAATAACCAATCCACAAAATGTGAGACACAAGTTTTGAAGTGGAAAACTGAATTAATGGGAAAAAAATTGTGTATATTAAGAAGGCTTGTGAACAACTATTTTCATAATACAAGCTTAGAATCAATAAGAATAGATAAGAAGATAGAGATTCAATTGTATAAGAGAGGAGGAGAGAACTATTTAAATAGAGATAGAGGAAGGAATAGGGAGTTACAAAGAATCCCATCATGACTTAAAACACCTTCTAAGTGTGTGTCAAATGTTCATATTACCCAAAAAGTGAGGGGAAGTATTTCACAAATGTGGAGGGAGTTATTTATGCAAGTAAATCTAATATTCCATAAATAATGACAAAATAGGTGTGACACCACATGAAATTTAGATTTATGCGAACTAAAAATTCACAAAAATATAAAACCTACACACACCTAAAAACATAGGATAAAAAGATTAACCCAAATAAAGGGTAATCCTAACATAATCTAATTTAATATCAACCCATATAACTTATGGATATTAATATGGTAGAATTGAAATCCTAACTATAAAGGGTAAATAATTATTTTATAGAAAAGGACAAAGAGAAGTGGCATTGGATGCCTATTACAAAAAAAACCATGAGAATATTCCCTGAGATGAAAATTGAAACTATAGACACTCTATTAAAAAACATGGAGGAAGTTATCAAGGCATAAAATGTAATTCTAAGATTAGTGGCTATAATTTTAAACAAAGTTTGGGGCATCCATGATAAATGGAATGCTAGACAATTATAAGTTGAGAAGTTTAAGTTTAGCCTTAAGATCAAGAGTGACATAGATATTATGACAATGGATTGGGATGATGTAGTGGGATTGAATTCTAACATCATAGATATTGTTGATGTTATATCAAATAATAGAAGAGTGAATATTTAATTGGACAAGGAAAAAGAGAAGGCTTTGAAATTCCATGTTGATATGAATGGTATGATATTCATGTGTATCCCCTCCCCATACAGTTTATGTGATAGTTTAAAGAACAAAGAATATTGGAAACAAACTTGTTGTGACCAACACACCCCATCTTCAATTTTCATATGGGGACTCTTTTTATTTTTGTTGGGACTTTGGTTTTTAGTTTTTTGGGTGTTAATATATAAAATATTAAATTTGTGCTTCATTGATTTTACCAAGTCTACATAGTAAACTTTTATTATAAATCCTTGACATGAATAACACATCTAGAACTAGATTAATATAAATAATGATTTGTCCTAAGTTTAAAGGTCTTTGCCTTTTCTAAAATCACATTTTAAAATGATTGAAACCCCCCTTTTTTTGAAAAGTGTGATTAACTTATGTAGGTTATCTGACCTTTTTTAGAGTCTTTTATGATTTTACCTTTAGCAATTTAACTAATTTTTTATAGTATTTCAATGTCAAACAACTAAATGCTTATGAAATTCCCATTTTACCTTAGTTGATTTTGTATAAATGGGAAAATTTATAGCTTTGAATTTAATGAAAATGGCTTTCTCTTCATTAAGTTTTCGTACACTTGTTTATTTTATTTCAAAAACTTAACTATTTCTATTTTGAAAAGCATAACCATTTTCATTGGAATTTTATTAACCATTTATTTTTCAAAAAATTTAAATTACTATCTATGTTTCTTTGTATCATTTCTCACATATGCCATATTCATTTTTGAAGCCACATGGAAATCTTTTGTGGCTCTCTATAGTCCCAACCCATTCAAAACTTAACCATTTTTTAAAAAGTTTCTCTTGGAGCCAGTGGTGAGTATCCACTACTCCACAACACTTCAATGATTTGTTTGGTTAGGAATCTACAAACCTTTAGTTCACTGAGATGATTACAAGTGGGAACATTTTGGTGACCCACTATCCTAGAGTTGTCTGTATAACTCTAGACCCTCTAGGTGAGCGGGTTAGCAAGATTGCACCATATTGCATCATCCTAGTGACTTATTACCCCAGAGCTATCTATGAAATTTTGGTACACATCTAAGATATGGGTTAGTTAGATGTCACCATGTGGCAACAACTTTTTATATCATGGCCAAGACACAATCAACATATATCAAGCTCTAGGTTGAGTAGTGAAAGGGTGATGATAAGACATGTGGCAAGACCCACCATCAAAGGTCACATGGATAATGGCATCATCAATATGATAGCTTGAAATTGATTTCTCATCTTAACTTCAAAAGTCCATCAAAACTCACAAAAGGACTATGCGTCAAATCTATAAAATATAGATAAATACAATTAATTTCTCACCAACTTAAGGACTTATAAGCGACAAACTTCAATACTATTAAAGTGGTGAATTGATATGAAGGGACCTAAAGTCAAATATATGATGGAATATTCATAAAATCAACCTCTAAATTAAATACATAATTCTACATAAATCATGACAGAGTGTCAATCCCAATAAATTCCAATGACATATAGAACCTAAATTTAATTTAGATCAATCAACATGGGCTCTATTATACAAATGTCTTAAATGGATTTCAAAGACTTTAGAGCCATTTTAAAATTAAATTCAAGATCAATCAACATGGATTTAGCCATCATAATATTTGGATTAGATGAAAATTTATTACTCCATTTGCTAGTATATTGATTGACAGTTCTTATATTGTTGAGAGCTTGACATTTTCATGTAATGAAACTTTGTCAACATTGTAATAGACCATTTACTTGATTGACTCTATCTTATAATCATTGAATGTTGTTTATTATTTCTAATTTTAAGTATATGATTGTGAAAAATGATTGGTCTTATGCTTAGTTGTAGAGTTGGATGCAGTATTTAGATTGTGCTTGTATTAATCTAAGTCCTTTTTATTTCTTTTTAGTTTACTTCTGAATGCTTTGTGCTTTATGCATTTTCAACTACAAAGTGTTTCAAAATATTTGTGTGTAGTCTATTTTAAATCTTTGAGTGTTTATATTTAGTGAAGAACTTACAAGTCAAGCATCCAAATTTATGTCCTTAGAATTTTTCCCATTGTGTCTCTACATGTTTATGCAACTCTTGAGCTAGGAACATAGTGGTATAACTATGATTTGGCATACTTAATTTCTTGAAGCATTGGCATTCACTTGACTATAAATATTATTTTCTACTCTAATTTCACTTTCCTTTTATGTTTATTTTAGAATTAAACTACCATTCCCCTATTTTAGAAAGTGGCAAAGTGAATCACATTAAATTTAGCAGTAAGATCAAAACATTAAATTGTAAGTCTAAATAACTAGTATTGAGCTTCTGGTGGTAGCACTGTATCTCTTGGAATCTATTACATGTAGGATATATCATGGATCCACATACCTATAGCTGTGCCCTATATTGATCAAGCATTAATACTAAAATGAATGTAAAATTTTCCCTATTGTTCCCACTTTTATCTCTAGAACACTTGATCTCATAAGTGCCTTTTGGAGCAGGATTTTAGAGTGAACAACAACCGACACTAGAAGGACGGATATTTGAATGATTAATACTCTTTTATATTTGTCATTTTATAAAATATTGACCTCTCCACCTTATTTTGATTTGTATTTTAGTCTTTGATTATATACCAAAGTAATTATAAATTATTGAAATTTGTTAGGAATTGGTTAATAACTATTGTTTACATTTGGAATTCACTGACATTTATTTTGTTTGCTTCTATTGTTTCTTGACCATACTATTTTAAACTTAAACACATGCATTAATTATCCCAAGAAGATTAGTTATGACAGAATTATGCATTACAAATCAAGTTGGATCCTAATGTACACATTAACTGATCCTACTCTATCCATGAGAGATTGATTATCTCATCACTAAAAATACACAAGAGGAATTTAACTATTTTAATAAGAATTAGACCCATAGTAAACTTAGTGCCCATTAGATATTCAACTCAAACTACCCAAAAATAACATATACCTATAACTACCCCTATGGCTTAGATTTTTGGGTCTATAATAAATGTCCCTAGAGTCATCCATGACCTACCCAAATCTTGAGAGATATTTGCCTAAATTAACTCCAAGTGTGAGAAGGACTACAAAGGAGAGCATAACATTGTATAAAACCGATCTAAGTCTTCTAATGTCAAGTATGAAGACATGGCTTGTAGTATTTCCCCCTTTTTGCTTATGAATGCATCATATGATTGGTTTATAAACCTTATTGAGGACTCCATCATAAGTTAGGACTAGTTTAATAGTACTTTCCTAGCCTAATTTGGGAAAGTCATAGATCTAAGCATCCTATATCAATAATTTTCATGTATTAAATAAAATCCCAATGAGCCTATTAGGAATTTCAATACCCATTTATAGAATATGTATATATAAGTCATCAATCTTTACATTCTGGATGCTCAACTAGATTTAGAGATGTATAAAAATATATTGGACTCATGGAATGCTATGTTCTTAAGGTGAGACCCTATGGAGATAAACTTACCTTTGACATATGATAAATGTAGAGTAAATTTTACTCTACGTTGCATTCAAATTTTTAGTCGAGCACCACAATTTTGGTTCCTGTGCACCTTAGGCAAAGCAATAAAATTTTGAAGCAGAGGGCCAGTTCATTTTGCTTAAGTACTGAAGTGTAGCAGAAGCTACCAAGTGTCACCTTCTGGGTCCCTCTCTAATCCATCCCCAGAGAAAGTGAAAGGCACCACATACCCCTAGAAGGAGAAGTGGAAGATGCCACATATCTTCCTAGGAGTAGTGGAGGTCACCACGTGTCAACCTTCAAGAAACCATCTTGAGCCTAACTATCGAATAAAGATTGTGGTGGGTCCCAGATGATATTTCAAAGGATGAGGAAGTGCTGAGTGTCAACAAGTGAAGACTGCCACATACATCCATCCTTTCTTAAAGGTTTCTCGAGCAAGGAATGTAGTGAGTTTTGTTTTGATAAAATTGTAAAGTATCAAGAAAATGGAAGCGGCCAAGTGTCATCCTCTAGTGTCTTCTAAGACAAAAGGAGAGAAATTTCATAAATTGACTAAGTGTCCTCTTCTGTTTCAATAGAATAGAGTGCCCGTCTACCTGTTATAGTGAAAATGGAGAGAAATTCGGTGAGAGTTATTCTTGGTAGATAGAACAGTGCACCAGGTAGATTTTTGGGGCTTGCAAGTATTAAAGATGCCGTCTGTTTGTCCCCTATAAGCAAAAATAGAGTAGATAGTTGAGTGGTCAAATAGGTGATGGAACAAATAATTTTAGGTACAAAGAGAGGTACTAGATAAGGATCGCCATGCCATAGACAGGGCAGTTCTTGATAAGACTAGGACGCATCTAAGGCCTTGAATGCATCATCTATTTTATCCCCATGAGTGAAGGATGGAAGAGAATTGCACGGGAAGGGGAGTGATGGAAGGAAACATTTGAGGTTATAAAAGAAGAAGAATTGTAAATTAAAATGGGGGGAATTCTATAGTTTTAGACTTTCTGGAGTTTTTGACCAATAATATCATTTGCTCTTGTCTCAATTTTCTCGAGTTGTAAAGTTGATGTAACTGTGCATGTTTCTGTGCCTTTTATGTGGTTGAAAGAATTAAGAAGATTTGAACTCCATGCCTTGGTTGGTGTTATCTATGTCATTTGCAAAGTAGTCTATACTGTAGATTTTTTGGAGTTATGATTAGGAATGTCATTTGCTTTTGTCTCATTTTCTTGAGTTGGAAGGTTTACATAACTGTATGTGACTTTTGCGCCTCTTATGTGATTGGAAGATTCTATTTAGAAGATTGAACACTATGCCTTTGTTGACATTCTCTGTATCTCAGTAAAAGAATCCCCTGTTGTGAGCCTCTATTTCTGTTATTTCAATCTTTTACATTGATTATGCACTTGTCTACTCTTAAATGTAATTGAATCCTATAATAGTTTCACTATGCTCAGGTTAGGATTAGGATTACACTCAGGCACATTGCCATAGTTAGGTTTCATTCTTGCATTTGCATTTTTGTTTAATCTTCTATCCCTTTTCCCCCAACACTTGACACAAAGAAGAGACCAGCTTCTCTAAAACCTGGAGGTTGTTTCAAGTTGCATTGTCCCACAACTTGAAACTTCCCATTGTTGATTGATTAAGATCAAGCACAATTTTCATCATCAACAATTTTGGCATGCCTGGTGGGACCAATCTTGAAGTTTCTTTCAAGATCGCATGAACCAGAGAGCTATGAGGAGTCAGAGCTATGGACCAGTCACTAGATCACAATCTGCTGTAAATTTAGTAATCCTTTTGCCACCTCTGGTGATTAGTCCAAGAAGAAGAGCTAACCAATTCATACCGATACCAAATATGGAAGCCAACGTCCCCCCAAGAAACTATGCAAGCTGGAACACTAGTAGCCCCTAAATCCTCCCAACACCAGTAGTTGTTTGGGACCCTATCCCCATAAATGCCCTAAAAGCTCTACCCAAATTCAGTGGGCAAGACTCAAAAACACCCGTAGAACATCTTCAAGATGTATCAGATGTCTATGCCATACATGGTGTCACAGAGCAAAATGTGGCCCTAAGGTTGTTAGCATCCTCATTCAAAGGGAAGGCTTTAGAATGGTATCAGTCTTTGACCCCAAATACCATATCTACATGGGACCAACTTAGAGATAAATTTTTTGAAAGATTTGTAGAGAAGGGTGATAAGTCTTCCCTATTATAGAAGTTGATCACCATTCAAAGGGGACCACAAGAGGACATGACTGACTTCAACACTAGATTCCAAAAAACTTGGAATAGAATCCCTGTTACAGCTAAGCCACCCCCTGGTATGGCCATAGTATTTTATCTCAAAGCTTTAAATTTAGATATATCTGTTATGATTTAGTCACTGGGAGGACACACTTTGCTAGCGGCTTATGACCTTGCAGTCAGAGCTGAGAACCATTTAATTAATGCTAGAAAGTTATCTCCAAGGCCTCCCATGCCCATGTTCCTAGAAATTACCTTACCTTTACCTCGAGAAGTTCCTAAAGTTGTAAGCCCACCTATGCCTATGCATGCTTGCCCTCCATTATCTGCAAAGCAACCGGTCCCTGCTCAATCATCTGAGATGGATGATATCAAGAGTATGCTAAGGACATTCTCCAATGAGCTGATTAATATGAAGAGGTAGAAAAATACTTTCCCTAAGCCCCCTTATCAAGGCTATCAAGGAAATAGGTTTTCATCCCAACCAAACCAATATCAAGGCCCTCCTAGGCAAACCAATCATCAACCAACAAATCAATTAGTTGTTGTTCCCACACCCTCACAAACCATTCCTCCCAACTCAAATCAAGAGATGGTTCCAGGTCAAAATAATTATGTGAATGATACCAATGCTTGGTGTTTCCCCTGAAATGATGCTCACACACCCATAGATTGTCTTAGGGCTAATCTAAAACAAAGGGTGGCTGAGCAAAGAAGAATGGATGGTCAATTTGCCAGTACCAGTAACAGTCAAGCCTACCAGTCTCCTGGCATGCAAAATTTAGTTCTGGTGGCTCAAATGTGAGGAATATCCTTACAACAAGAGGAAGAAATAGCCCCTAAACATGTTTTGTTCTCATGGGTCAAGGATGAAGAAGCAATTTTCTTGAACGAAGCATCTACCTCCCAAAGGCTAGTAGTACAATTTGATTATTATACCAGATCAAAGAGGAGGATGGTGGAGCAGCCCAAAAATGCAAGTGGTTAGGTCAAGAATAATCCTCCACCTCAAGGGCAAAAGAACACTGTCAGACAAGAAGTGCCTCAGTCGGTACAAGATCAAGGGATCCTTGTCCAGATTCAAGAAAGAATGAGGTATCCTTATTTCCAAAAAACTCAGTCTTTAGGACCAATCAACATAGTGGACCAATTAAAGAAGTCCAAGTATCTATATGGGATATCTTGGCTATTCTTGAACAAAATACACTATTGCAAGAGGCTCTACAAGGGCAAGCAGTACCCAAAGATGTTGTTACCAAGGAAGGATCTGTTGAAAAGGAAAAACTCAAAGATACGGTTCCTCTAAAGACAACAGTTTTTGTGAATGATGCAGCACAAGTAAGTAAATCCAATCCAGAGCCTTTCTATTTGACTCTGATAGTTGGAAAGAAACTTCTGCATAATGCATTGATAGATTCAAGAGCTAGCATAACTGTGATGCCTAAGCAAATAGCTAATGCTTTGAAAATAAAATATGAACCCCTTGCAAAGGGAGTTATGCAGCTAGATGGCAAAACAGTGCAAACCATAGGGAGGATTAAACAACTCCCCTTGCAGTTATACACATGCCCCTATGTAATTATCAACTAGAATATAGTTGTCATAGATATCCCTCCTATCTTTGGTTTATGTTTATCTAGAGACTTTACAGCAAAAATAGGAGGGTACATGTCTCTTGACTGGTCTCACCTCATCCCAAGAACCAGATATGGTTTGAAGATGAAAATTCTATCTAAACCACTATCTAAAGACCACATCACCAATGAACCAACAACAAGATTAGAAGCAGATCATGCCATGTTGAATAAATAATAAAGAAATTTTGCTGAAGAACTAGGTGACTGGATTAAGCATGATCAAGAAGAAGAAAATAGCGAGTTGTTGGCTATGATGCATAGCGACCCGTATGGGAACTATGACTCTACTGGTTTGGGGACGTATGCCATTTTTGATGAGGATCAGGTGATCCCAAATGTTATAAGGAAGGAGGCACCTACTACTCAAGATTCAGAGGTCTGGACTTTGAATTTTGATGGGACCAAAAGTAAATATGGTGCTGAAGCAGGAATTTGTCTTACTGCTCCAAATGGTGATAAGATTTTAAGGGCTATCCTATTCCAATTTGCTTGCACTAACAATGATGCAAAATATGAATCTTTAGTACATGGGCTCCTGTTAGCCCAAAAAAAGGGAATAAAGAGCCTAAAAGTAAAAGGAGATTCAAAATTAGTAGTAAAGCAAATTAGGGAAAAGGCAGTAACCAAAATTGTGAGAATGAGATCCTATAGGCATAGGATTTGGGATTTGATAGAAGATTTTAAAGCTTTTAATATTGAGATAATCTCTAGAAGTCAAAACTTTGAGGCTAATAGGATGGCTCAGATTGGCTCATAGTTTAACCCAGCAACTGGCCTATTGTTAACAATGAGTCAGTAAAAGTTATAGTGAGACTAGCCATCCCAGATAATAAAAAAAATTGGTAAGTGTTTGAAAATGATGCTCAGGTGGTCTCTTTCTTACAATAATTACATGAGTTTGTTGATCAATTTCAAACTAAAATTGAAGAGGCATATGGTGATCAGATTATATAGTTAAGAAGAAATAAGCTCCCCAAGTGATTGATCACTTTAGAAAACTTGTTTGACCCAAAGGATGTAAGCCTGGGAAAGAAAAGGTTCCAGGTAGATCAAGTAAACTATTTTGAGGTAGAGGTGAGTGATGGTAAGAGTCTAAAAATAGGGAATTCTACAACTTGAGAAGAAAAGGAAAAACTAATTGAATTGTGCCAGAGATATGATAGAGTCATAGCTTGGAGCTATGAAGACCTTCATTTATACAATAGAGATGTTATCCAGCACACAATAGAATTGGCCGAGGGATCTAAGCCCATCAAATAGAAATAGAGGCCAGTAAATCCAAGGATCGAGCCTCTGATGGTAGATGAGTTGTAGAAACTTTTAGGCTCCAAAATAATATTTCCAATCAAGCATTCGACCTGGGTATCAAATCTAGTCCCGGTTAGGAAAAAGAATGGAGATGTAAGACTATGTGTAGATTTTAGAGATCTAAATAGAGCATCTCTAAAAGACCACTATCCCTTGCCCTTCATGGAACAAATTCTACAAACTGTGGTTGGATCAGAGAGGTTTTCTTTACTTGATGGTTTCTCTGGGTATAACCAGATTTGGCTAGCTGAGGAAGACCAGTACAAAACTACTTTCACTACCAAATGGGGGACATTTGCCTATGCAAAGATGCCAATCAACTTATCAAATGCAGGAGCTACCTTTCAATGAGCTATGGATATAGCCTTTGGTAAACTTATAAACAAGGTCATCCTGGTCTATCTGGATGACCTTACTATTTTCTCAAAAAATGCTAATGATTATTTTGATCATTTAGAGTCTGTCTTCAAGAAATGTCAAGATTTTAGGATATCATTGAATCCCAAGAAAGGTATTTTTTTTGTACCTCAGGGTAAGCTGTTGGAGCACATAGTATCGAAGGAAGGAGTTTATATATATCTCAAGAGAATTGTAGCTATAATGAACCTACCTCTTCTAGCCAATAAAAAGGCAATCCAATCCTTTTTAGGGAAGATCAATTTTGTTAGTAAATTCATTTCTAATTTTGTAGGCTTGGTTAGACCAATGAAACTCTTGCTAAAAAAGGAGCTGGTCTTCAAGTGGACTACAAAAGGGAAGCAAGCATTCAAAGAGGTTAGTAAGGCTATCTCAGTAGCCCCAGTGCTCAAAAACCTAGAGTTTTCCAAACCCTTCGTAATGTATATCTATGGAGGAGAGTCGAGTATTACTGCCATCCTAACTCAAAAGAACGATGGGCTAAAAGGGAACACCCAATAGCCTTCTTCTCAAGAACTCTCAGAGAGTATGAGACCAGGTACAATTTTGTGGAAAGACATGCCTATGCCATGGTAAAAGCCCTCAAGAAATTTAGGCATCTGATATCAAGGAACACGATTTTGATACTTGTAGCTCACCCAAGTGTTAGGGAATATATCATGGAGGGGGAAATTACTGAGAAAAGAGCCAATTAGATCACTAAGATCCTTGAATATGATGTGGAGGTTAGACCCATCAAGCTGGTCAGAGGCAGGGGGCTGTGCCAATATATAACCCAAGAGCTTGAAAATACGTTACCTGAGGAAGCAGATTCAAAAGGAGAAATAGAGACCATGCTAAAATTGCAAGAGGTTGAATAGGAATCTTGGGTCACAAATAGGATTCAATTCATGAAAAATGGTGTTTATCCAAGAGAACTCCCTTGAAACAAGAGGAGATTTTACAAGATATAGGGAGTTCATTTTGTTTTAATTGAACAAGTCCTTTTTAGAAGAAATTCTGATGGGAAATTATTACGATGTGTAGAACAGGCTGAAGCCCAAAGGATACTACACGAAATGCATCATGGAATATCAGGGGGATATTTTTTTGCAAAGACCACAACCATAAAGATAACTAAGGTAGGGTATTTTTGGCCTACTTTATTTGTAGATTGTTATCAACTGGTTAGAAAATGTCAATCTTGCCAGTATTATATGGGAATGAAAAGGAATGTAGCCATGCCCCTTAGTCCTATAGTTGTGGATGATCCTTTTGCTCAATGGGGTCTTGACTTCATTGGGATGATAAATCCAATGTCCAGCATAGGTCACAAATGGATATTAACTGCCACAGACTATTTCACCAGATGGATTGAAGTAGTCCCACTTAAGGAAGCAACAAAAAATGTGATCCTAGATTTTCTAAGAAGAATCACTACTCACTTTGGGGCTCCTCGCACCATCATTTCAGATAATGCTAAAGCATTCTTGTGGTCTAAGGTATCTGACTTCACCTTGAGACATGGAATATATCTGAAAACTTCATCTAATTATTACCCTCAAGGTAATGGTCTGGCAGAATCAACCAACAAGAACCTGATTAGACTCATCAAAAGAATAGGGGTGGATCATCATAAAGAATGGCATAAAGTGCTTAATCTAGCACTATGGGCTAATAGAATCATACCCAAGCAGGTGATCAAAATGTCTCCATATGAATTTGTATATGGAAAGTTGATCGTGATTCCCCTAAGCTTGGAAATCCCTACTCTTCAGCTGATTAAATAGATTGAAATTGAAGAAAATGGCCCCATGCAAGTCAGACTCATAGAACTTCTGGAGGTTCAGGAAAAGAGGGATATGGCCCATGATTCATTGATCAAGCATCAGGGAATGGTTAAGAATTGTTTTGATAAAAGGACTTTGAATCCTAATTTTGAAGTGGGCTCGATTGTTTTAAAATGGGATGCATGAGCCGCCAAGCCAGGTCAACATACCAAATTTGAAGCGCTATGGACTCGTCCATATAGAATTCGCGCATGCAAGCAAGATAATTATTTTGAGATAGAGTCGATGGAAGGAGAACCTAAAGAGATTCTTGTAAATGGAATATATTTAAAACACTATAATTGACTTAGGTCTCTCATGTATTGTAGTTAACTAGTTTCCCTTTCTCGCATTGTTTTTTCATTGTTTTCTCGCTTTGCTTTTGAATAAGTGTTTTAAACATATGTCAACGGCTCTTTTGAAGCTGTAATTTTCACAATTTTGATATAGCACAAGGTGGAGTTTTCTATTTGAGTAGGCTCAAAAGTCTTGATGGTCACCAATAACTGTAGAGTAAATTTTACTCTATGTTGCATTCAAATTTTCAGTCGAGCACCACAATTTTAGTTCATGCGCACCTTGGGCAAAGTAGTAGAATTTTGAAGTAGAAGGCCAGTTCATTTTGCTTAAATACTAAAGTGCAACAGAAGCTGCCAAGTGTCACCCTCTAGGTCCCTCTCTACTCCATTCCCAGAGAAAGTAGAAGGTGCCACATACCCCCAGAAGAAGCAGAGGATGCCACGTATCTTCCCAGGAGCAGTGGAGGTTGCCACGTGTCAACCTCTGAGAAACCATCTTGAGCCTAACTACCAAATAAAGATTATGGTGGGTCCCAAATGATATTTCAAAGGATCGAGGAAGTGCTGAGTGTCAAAAACTGAAGACTGCCATGTACATCCATCCTTTCTTAAAGGTTACTTGAGCAAGGAACATAATGAGTTTTGTTTTGATAAAATTGCAAAGTATCGAGAAAATGGAAGTGGCCAAGTGTCATCCTCAGTGTCTTATAAGACAAAAGGAGAGAAATTTCATAAATTGACTAAGTGTCCTCTTTTGTTTCAACAGAACAGAGTGCTCGTCTATTTTTTACAGTAAAAATAGAGGGAAATTCAGTGAGAGTTATTCCTGGTAGATAGAATAGTGTATCGAGTAGATTTTTGGGGCTTGAAAGTATTAAAGACACTGTCTATTTGTCCCCTATAAACAAAAGTAGAGTAGACAATTGTTAGGTTGTGGAGCTAAAAGCTTCACTGATGCAAATAGGAGAGGAGGTTGCTGAAGGTTGTTGAGTTATAGAGAAGTTGGGGTCGGTCTGATCAACCGACGTCGGCAGGATAACATAGAGAAGTAACCGACATCGGTCATGTGTCGGCCGATGTCGGTCACCTCCAGGCAGACAGGGACCGATGTCGGTCGCCTGTGTGGTTCGACTGCGAGTTAATTACGGGCAGTTGGTTGACGAACCAAGTGTTTGCATGGTCAGGGCTAATTATAGACTGAGAGCTGCGGATCTAATTATTGTAATTAGATTTCTAATTATTGTTTGATGAGATCTATATAATAGACTCATGGTTGTATTGGAAAAGTGTTCTAGTTTGAGTTGAGCAAAGTTTGCTCCTTCTGTGTGTGAAGTGAGTAAGGGTGTTCCTCCTAGTTCCCTATCAGTGCCAAGCTTGGTACTGGTTGGAGAATCATAAGGACTTGGTGAGGCAAGGACAAGGGTTCTTCAGGGTGTAGAGTGATCTACATGGTAAGTAAGATCGTTGATCTGTAGGTGTATGTGTGTGCAAGGTCAAGGTTCACAGGTGTGTAGAACCGTGTTTGATTTGCAGGTGTGCAAGATCATATAGACAGTAACACAACAGGGAGCAGTATCACGCAGGATCTACTTGGAGTACAGGTGTATACTCGGATAGAGCAAAGAGGAAGGCAAGGGAGTTCCTTCCATAAGTATGGTCTATTGAGGTGCAGGTTATTACAGGTTCATGGGAGATCTACTTGAAGTACATTGAGTACTTGTGGAGTGCGTGGAGCACTTGTGGTGTGCATGGAGCATAGGAGGTGAACACCAACTCTGTGTTTGAGTTGGGTGTTGGGACCTGAGAGAGAGAGCTTTGAGGGAATATTTAC
This sequence comes from Torreya grandis, assembly GCA_037957365.1. NCBI lineage: Eukaryota > Viridiplantae > Streptophyta > Pinopsida > Cupressales > Taxaceae > Torreya > Torreya grandis. Next base: position 286,916 of record JARHVA010003640.1, read on the forward strand.
TATTTATCATCTAGAGGTGTGTGAGCCCTAGAGGTGTGTAAGGAAGAAGAACTGTGGCAGTCTTCTTTGTTGTATTTCCTTCTGTAAGAGTTATTAATACAATTGGTGTATTGTCTCTCATATGCTGTGTTATTCTAAATTCTAGTTACTTGGTGAATCTAGTTATTTCTGCATATTATAGTTGCTTGGTATTTGGTAATCAATTGTATGCTTTCGGAGTTTCGCATCCTGACAAGTGGTATCAGAGCCTTGGTTGTAGGTTCTTAGCTTGATACTGACAAGTGGTATCAGAGCTAAGGTTGCAGGAAGCAGGGTTGTGTCTGGTTACAGGGCACTCTTAGGGGTTTCTGATCGAGTGGGAGTAGAGCAACGACAGATCAAAGTAAACTAAGGATGGAGGAGTTGAAAAGCACAGACGGTCACTCACGGTCCGATGGAAAGAAAGAGCAGGTAAAAGGATATTGTTGGTTGGTACCAAATCAGCATGAAGAAACTGAAGAAGCAGATGTTGCAGGTGTTGTTGCACAGGATGCTCTGGGAGGTTTCTTGGATAAATTTGAATCTTGGATAAAAGATTCGGTTGCCACTTTCCATGCAGCCCCAGTTAGAGGAGCTGGTGAGCCTTGCCAAAGGATTGGCAAAGGGGAAGTAAAGCTGAAATTGCAGGCGGCCAACACACAGGTGTTGATGAAGGTCATGCAGGTCCCAGGTTTGGAGATTTGGCTAATTTCTTTAGAAAGATTGGGTGATAAGAGATGCACAAGAACTCTCACAGCGGTAGCACTTGAATTAGCTGGTGGTAAGAAGATAGGTACTCTTTATCTACTTGTTTATATTACTGATTCTTCCTCTGTTGCGGAGACGTGGCTTCGTAGGCTTGGTCACATGAGCAGGAAGGAGATGCATGTTCTTAAGCAGAAGACGGATATATTTGACAGGCTTAAGAACTGGAAAGCCTTGGTGTTCTTGGAGGAGATGGCAGACAGAGTTCAGTGGATGAGGCTAGATACATCTGAGCAGGGCAGTTTGGACATGGGGATTGATTCAAAGGAGCTCGCGGGTAAAAAGTCATCACTCACAGGCGAACACAGATACCGATGTCAGTCAGGAGGAACCAGCGTCGAAAAGATAGGTGCCGATGTCGGTCATGTGCAGATCGAAGCCGGCAGTGTCGGGCAGAGTAAGACCGACGTCAGTCAGGGGACCGACGTCGGTAGTAGGTAAGACCGATGTCGGTCAGTAGGACCGATGTCGGCAATAGGGACACCAATGATAGCAGGTTGGTAGTCAGGGACAGTCGCATGGGAACCAACGTCGATTGGATGCAGACTGTGGGGTGGCCGAGGTCGGTCACTATATCGAATTTTGGGTGGACAGCGTGTTGTCAAGGAGTCTCAAACACCCATATGGAGGACTGAAGATGTAAGTAGGCCCTCAAATTCATGCTCCTCTTCTTCATACTTGTTGCTAATTGTAGAGCAGGAAGGATCCAGGAAACAGGTGGGAGCTAGGTAGGATTATGATGCAAAACCAAGTGGGAGATTTGGTAGGTTTGCCAGCTAGATGAAAGCACAAAGATGAATGGATTCCTTAGTAGAAGAATAGAGAGAACAGATATGTGAGATGGAATACCAGGCATATGGTCTTGAGGAGCTGCAGGACAGTGGTACAGGTTTTGACAGGTGGAGGACAAAGCATGACTCTAGTCAATGTCAGGGTTACTACTGTGGTTTGACTTACCAAGGGGATGATGATTGCAACATCATTCTGTTGCTGTATGTGGATGGTATATTTACTAGCAGGGTTAGTACATACAGGGTTTTGCTGAACTAAGGGTAAGATTAGTTTAGTGGCATGTCATGAGGAGTTTGGAGTAGCGGAATTCTTTGACATGGGAGACATGGAGATCACAGGTAGATTTTGTCTCCAGTGGGAGCTGATGTGAATCAGGTGTTGGCAAGGTTCGGGATGCAGAGTCGGAGCACACTAAGGGCTGGACAGGTACAGTGTCTGAAATCACATGAGGTCTGGTATAGGCCTGAGTATTCCCATGCAATGGGAGCTGTCAGAGAGTTAGGAGCCAATTCGGGGAAGTGGGCTCTCAGGGATTTGAGAGGGACCAGCAGCAAGTATACATGCAGGGTCAGGACTTCACTACATGTGTTTGTAGGTTCGGATGTGGCAGGGTACTCGGATGACAGGTGGTACACCACGGGATGTGTGGTGGGTTGTCTTCAGGTGGGAGCTTGAAGAGGGATACAAACTAGGAAATAGATTAGATAGAGTACAGGTACAGGTACAGTGCAACTGTTTATCTCCAAGTGGGAGATTGTTAGGTTGTGGAGCTAAAAGCTTCACTGATGTAAACAGGAGAGGAGGTTGCTGAAGGTTGCTGAGTTGCAGAGAAGTTGGGGTCAGTCTGATCAGCCGACATCGGCAGGATAGCATAGAGAAGCAACCGACGTCGGTCATGTGTCGGCCGACGTCGGTCACCTCCAGGCAGACAGGGACCGACGTCGGTCGCCTGTGTGGTTCGACTATGAGTTAATTACGAGCAGTTGGTTGATGAACCAAGTGTTTGCATGGTCAGGGCTAATTATAGACTGAGAGCTGCGGATCTAATTATTATAATTAGATGTCTAATTATTGTTTGATGAGATCTATATAATAGACTCATGGTTGTATTGGAAAAGTGTTCTAGTTTGAGTTGAGCAAAGTTTGCTCCTTCTGTGTGTGAAGTGAGTAAGGGTGTTCCTCCTAGTTCCCTATTAGTGCCAAGCTTGGTACTGGTTGGAGAATCATAAGGACTTGGTGAGGCAAGGACAAGGGTTCTTCAGGGTGTAGAGTGATCTACATGGTAAGTAAGATCATTGATCTGCAGGTGTATGTGTGTGCAAGGTCAAGGTTCACAGGTGTGCAGAACCGTGTTTGATTTGCAGGTGTGCAAGATCATATAGACAGCAACACAACATGGAGTAGTATCAGGTAGGATCTACTTAGAGTACAGGTGTGTACTCGAATAGAGCAAAGAGGAAGGCAAGGGAGTTCCTTCCATAAGTATGGTCTGTTGAGGTGCAAGTTATTGCAGGTTCATGGGAGATCTACTTGAAGTACATTGAGTACTTGTGGAGTGCGTGGAGCACTTGTGGTGTGCGTGGAGCACAGGAGGTGAACACCAACTCTGTGTTTGAGTTGGGTGTTGGGACTTGAGAGAGAGAGCTTTGAGGGAAGATTTACTGTTTATCATCTAGAGGTGTGTGAGCCTTAGAGGTGTGTAAGGAAGAAGAACTGTGGCAGTCTTCTTTGTTGTATTTCCTTCTGTAAGAGTTATTAATACAATTGGTGTATTGTCTCTCATATGCTGTGTTATTTTGAATTCTAGTTACTTGGTGAATCTGGTTATTTCCACATATTATAGTTGCTTGGTATTTGGTAATCAATTGTATGCTTCCGGTGTTTCGCATCCTGACACCTTTCTTAAAGGTTACTCGAGCAAGGAACACAATGAGTTTTGTTTTGATAAAATTGCAAAGTATCGAGAAAATGGAAGTGGCCAAGTGTCATCCTCCAGTGTCTTCTAAGACAAAAGGAGAGAAATTTCATAAATTGACTAAGTGTCCTCTTTTGTTTCAACAGAACAGAGTGCTCGTCTATTTTTTACAGTAAAAATAGAGGGAAATTCAGTGAGAGTTATTCCTGGTAGATAGAACAGTGTATCGAGTAGATTTTTGGGGCTTGAAAGTATTAAAGACACCGTCTATTTGTCCCCTATAAGCAAAAGTAGAGTAGACAATTGAGTGGCCAAAAAGGTGATGGAACAAAGAATTTTAGGCACAAAGAAAGGTACTAGACAGGGATCGCCATGCCGCAGTCAGGGCAGTTCTTGATAAGACCAGGATGCATCCAAGGCATTGAATGCACTGTCTATTTTGTCCCTGTGAGAAAAGGATGGAAGAGAATTACACGAGAAGGGGAGTGATGGAAGGAAACATTTGAGGCTATAAAAGAAGAATAATTATAAATTAAAAGGGGGGGAATTCTATAGTTTTAGACTTTCTAGAGTTTATGACCAATAATATCATTTGCTCTTGTCTCAATTTTCTTGAGTGTAAAGTTGATGTAAATGTGCATGTTTTTGTGCCTTTTATGTGGCTGAACGAATTAAGAATATTTGAACTCCATGCCTTGGTTGGTGTTATCTGTGTCATTTGCAAAGTAGTCTATACTACATATTTTTTGGAGTTGTGATTAGGAATGTCATTTGCTTTTGTCTCATTTTTTTGAGTTGGAAGGTTTACATAACTTTACATGACTTCTATGCCTCTTATGTGATTGGAAGATTCTATTTAGAAGATTGAACACTATGCCTTTATTGACATTCTCTGTATCTCTGCAAAAGAATCCCCTATTGTGAGCCTCTGTTTCTGTTATTTCAATCTTTTACATTGATCATGCACTTGTCTGCTCTTAAATGTAATTGAATCCTATAATAGTTTCATTGTGCTGAGGTTAGGATTAGGATTACACTCAGGTGCATCACCATAGTTAGGTTTCATTCCTGCATTATCATTTTTGTTTAATCTTCTATCCCTTTTCCCCCAACACTTGACACAAAGAAGAGACCAGCTTCTCTAAAACTTGGAGGTTAGTTCAAGCCGCATTGTCCCACAGCTTGAAACTTCCCATTGTTGATTGATTAAGATCAAGTGCAATTTTCATCATCAATAATAAAGTAATCAAGGTTGATAGGTAACTTAATCCATAAGGCTAGATGATGGATCCCATCCCTAATGCATTACCCAACATAATAACCTTGAACCTCATTCCTAATGCCAACCAAGATCTATCTCTATCTCAACTATTACCTATAGTGAATGTGTTCCCAATGAGTCATACTACTCAAAATTAGCACCTAGGTTTTCATAATCTAGTGAATAATGAGTTGGTTCCTATTGGTTACCCAAAATTATGTGTCTGAAGGCACTCATGAGATTGAGTGTTTTAGAGGGTGGAAATGGGATACAATGCATGAGATAAAGATATCCCCTTGTTAGTTTTAGGATTGATGCTAGTTTAGTCCAAGGATCAAGTATTTTAACCTCATTTTACTTAGAGAGCAATATTTATTATTAGTAAAGACTCAATATATGTGTGGTTACACTTAAAATTCATTACTAGATGGATAAACCCTTACTTAATATTGTATTTATGTTAAACTTTATTGATTTTCCAAAACATAGGAGAGTATTTTAATTCCAATAAATAAACATAAAAGGAAGGGCAAGGTAACATAGAAAAGGGGGGTTTCTAATTCAAAGGATGCTAGTGCCTAAGAATTGAAATATGCCTAGTCATAGTTATCCCACCATGTGCCTAATTCAACTTTTACACAAAATTTAGCCACTCAGTGGACATGCTTTAAAAGGGACACCAATATGAGCTAAAAGCTTCACTGGTGCAGACACGAAAGAGGGTGCAGACACGGAGGAGGGTGCAAAAGCATTGCTGGAGTGCCAGAGACACCGGCGTCGGTCAGGCCAACCGGCGTCGGCAGGATAGGGCAGGAGAGCAACCGACGTCGGTCAGGGATCGGCTGGCATCGGCGACCCCCAGGCAGACAGGGACCGGCGTCGATCACCTGTGTAGTTTAACTGCGAGCTTATTACGGGCAGTTGGTTGTCGAACCAAGTGTTTGCATGCTTAGTGCTAATTATAGACTAAGAGCTGTGGATCTAATTATTGTACTGAGTGTCTAATTACTGTTTGGATGAGTTCTATATAATAGACTCATGGTTGTATTGTCAAAGTTGGGCTAGTTTGAGTTGAGCAAATTTTGCTTCTTTTGTGTGTGAGGTGAGCAAGGTTGTTCCTCCTAGTTCCACAGCAGTACTAGGTGTGTTGGTGCTAGATTGGAGAGTCAGCTAGATTATTCATGTATGTATGATCTTGGTCATCAGGTGAGCATGGCTTATAGGAGATCTACATGGTAAGTAAGATCGTTGATCTACAGGTGTGTGTGTGTGCGCAAGGTCAAGGTTCACAGGTGTGCAGAACCACTTATTGATCTGTAGGTTAGAGATCAGATAGGACAGCAACACAACAGGGAGCAGGATCAGGCAGGATCTACTTGGAGTACGGTGTGTACTCATTGGTATGTACGTGGAGTACATGGAGAGCTAAGAGAAAGGCAAGGCAGTTCCTTCCATAAGTATGGTCTATTGAATTGCAGGTTGTTGCAGGTTCATGGGAGATCTACTTGAAGTAATTTGAGTACTTGTGGAGTGCGTGGAGCACTTTTGGAGTGCGTGGAGCACAGGTGTAAGGTGAACACCAACTCTGTGTTTGAGTTGGGTGTTAGGACCTAATAGAGAGAGCTTTGAGGAAAGAATTACTGTTCACTTGAGGTGTGGGAAACCTCTGAAGAGGTGGTGGAGAAGAAGTGGCATATTCTTTATTGTATTCTTTTCTGTAAGAGTTATTAATACAAGTTGTGTATTGTCTCTCATATTCTGTGTTATTCTGAATTCTAGTTACTTGTTGATTCTGGTTATTTTCGCATATTAAGTTGCTTGAATTTGGTAATCAATTGTGTGCTTCTGGAGTTGGGTTTTGTATTCTCCCAACACGTGGCATCAGAGCATGTTTGTTGCTCTTGGTGCCTGACAAGTGGTATCAGAGCTAAGGTTGCAGGAAGCAGGTTTTGTGTTTTGGTTACAAGGTACTCTCAGGGGTTTCTGATTGAGTGGGAGTAGAGCAACGGTAGATCAAAGTAAGCTAAGGATGGAGGAGTTGAAAAGCATAGATGGTTACTTAAGGTCCCATGGAAAGAAAGAGCAGGTAAAAGAAGATTGTTGGTTGGTAGCAGATCAGCATGAAGAAACTGAAGATACAGATGTAGCAGGTGTTGTTGCACAGGTTGTGTTTGCAGGTTTCTTGGATAAAGTTGAATCTTGGATAAAAGATTCGGTTGCCTCTTTCCATGCAACCCCAGGTAGAGGAGCTGGTGAGCCTTGCCAACGAATTGGCAAAGGGGAAGTGAAGCTGAAATTGCAGGCGGCCAACACACAGGTGTTGATGAAGGTCATGCAGGTCCTAGATTTGGAGATATGGCTAATTTCTTCAGAAAGATTGGGTGATGAGAGATGCACAAGAACTCTCATAGTGGGTGCACTTGAATTAGCTGGTGGTAAGAAAACAAGTACTCTTTATCTACTTGTTTATATTACTGATTCTTCTTCTATAGCAGAGACATGGCTTCATAGGCTTGGTCACATGAGCAGAGAGGAGATGCATGTTCTTAAGTGGAAGACAGATGTATTTGACAAGCTTAAGAACTGGAAAGCCTTGGTGTTCTTGGAGGAGATGGCAGACAAAAATTAGTGGATGGGCTGGATACTTCTGAGCAAGAGCAGTTTGGACATGGAGATTGATTCAAAAGAGCTCGCGGGTAAAAAGTCATCACTCACAGGTGAACACAGATACCGGCATCGATCAGGAGGACCCGACATCGAACAGATAGGTACCGAGGTCGGTCATGTGCAGACCAAAGCAGGTAGTGTCAGGCAGGGTAAGACCGATGTCAATCAGTATGACCGACATCGGCAACAGGGACACCAATGACGGCAGGTTGGTAGTCAGGGACAGACGCATGGGAACCGATGTCGGTCAGATGCAGACTATGGGGTGGCTGAGGTCGGTCACTGTAACGAATTTTGGGTGGACAGCATGTTGTCAAGGAGTCTCAAACACCCATACGGAGGACTGAAGACGTAAGTAGGCCCTCAAATTTGTGTTCCTCTTCTTCATACTTGTTGCTGATTATAGAACAGGAAGGCTCCAGGAAACAGGTGGGAGCTAGGCAGGGATATGATGTAGAACCAAGCGAGAGATTTAGTAGGTTTGCCAGCTGGATGAGAGCACAGAGACGAATGGATTCCTTAGTAGAAGAATAGAGAGAACGGATATGTGAGACGGAAGACCAGGTATATGGTCTTGAGGAGCTGCAGGACAGTGGTACAGGTTTTGACAGGTGGAGGATAGAGCATGACTCTAGTCAATGTCAGGGTTACTACTGTGGTTTGACTTACTAGGGGGATGATGATTGCAACATCATTCTGTTTCTGTATGTGGATAGTATGCTAGCTAGCAGGGGTGTACATACAGGGTTTTGCTGAGCTAAGGGTAAGATTAGTTTAGTGACATGTCAGGAGGAGTTTGGAGCAGCGGAATTCTTTGACATGGGAGACATGAAGATCACAGGTAGATTTTGTCTCCAGTGGGAGTTGATGTGAATCAGGTGTTGGCGAGGTTTAGGATGGAGAGCCGGAGCACACTAAGGGCTGGACAGGTACAGTGTTTTAAATCACATGAGGTCTTGTATAAACCTGAGTTTTCCCATGCAGTGGGAGCTGTCAGAGAGTTAGGAGCTAATTCGTAGAAGTGGATTCTCAGGTATTTGAGATGGACCAGCAGCAGGTATACATGCAAGGTCAGGACTTCACTACATGTGTTTGTAGGTTTGGATGTGGCAGGGTACTCAGATGACAGGGGGTACACCACGGGATGTGTGGTGGGATGTCTTCAGGATTAAGCTTGAAGAGGGATACAAACCAAGAAATAGATTAGATGGAGTACAGGTACAGTGCAGCTGTTTATCTCCAAGTGGGAGATTGTTAGGTTATGGAGCTAAAAGCTTCACTGGTGCAGACACAGAGGAGGGTGCAGACACGGAGGAGGGTGCAGAAGCGTTGCTGGAGTGCCAGAGACACCGACGTCGGTCAGGCCAACCGACGTCGGTAGGATAGGGCAGGAGAGCAATCGACGTCGGTTAGGGATCGGCCGGCGTCGACGACCCCCAGGCGGACAAGGACCGGCATTGGTCACCTGTGTAGTTCAACTGTGAGCTTATTACGGGCAGTGGTTGTCGAACCAAGTGTTTGCATGCTTAGTGCTAATTATAGACTAAGAGCTGTGGATCTAATTATTGTACTGAGTGTTTAATTACTGTTTGGATGAGTTCTATATAATAGACTCATGGTTGTATTGTCAAAGTTGGGCTAGTTTGAGTTGAGCAAAGTTTGCTTCTTCTATGTGTGAGGTGAGCAAGGGTGTTCCTCCTAGTTCCACAGCAGTACCAGGTGTGTTGGTGATGGATTGGAGAGTCAGTTGGATTCTTCATGTATGTATGATCTTGGTCATCAGGTGAGCATGGCTTATAGGAGATCTGCATGGTAAGTAAGATCGTTGATATGCAGGTGTGTGTGTGCGCAAGGTCGAGGTTCACAGGTGTGCAAAACCACTTATTGATCTATAGGTTAGAGATCAGATAGGATAGCAACACAAGAGGGAGCAGGATCAGGCAGGATCTACTTGGAGTATGGTGTGTACTCATTGGTATGTACGTGGAGTACATGGAGAGCTAAGAGGAAGGCAAGGCAGTTCCTTCCATAAGTATGGTCTGTTGAATTGTAGGTTGTTGCAGGTTCATGGGAGATCTACTTGAAGTACTTTGAGTACTTGTGGAGTGCGTGGAGCACAGGTGTAAGGTGAACACCAACTCTGTGTTTGAGTTGGGTGTTGGGACCTAGTAGAGAGAGCTTTGAGGAAAGAATTATTGTTCACTTGAGGTGTGGGAAACCTCTGAAGAGGTGGTGGAGAAGAAGTGGCATTTTATTTATTGTATTCTTTTCTGTAAGAGTTATTAATACAAGTTGTGTATTGTCTCTCATATTCTGTGTTATTCTGAATTCTAGTTACTTGTTGATTCTGGTTATTTCTGCATATTAAGTTGCTTGAATTTGGTAATCAATTGTGTGCTTCCGGAGTTGGGTTTTGTATTCCCCCAACACGTGGCATCAGAGCATGTTTGTTGCTCTTGGTGCCTGACAGGAGAGTATTTTAATTCCAATAAATAAACATAAAAGGAAGGGCAAGGTAACATAGAAAAGGGGGGTTTCTAATTCAAAGGATGCTAGTGCATAAGAATTGAAATATGCCTAGTCATAGTTATCCCACCATGTGCCTAATTCAACTTTTACACAAAATTTAGCCACTCAGTGGGCATGTTTTAAAAGGGACACCAATATGAATACTTTAATTACAGGTCCTCCACATAATGTAAACACCCAAAATATTTATATTAATTGACACAAAACTTTTGAAACACTTTATAACTAAAATTATATAAATCACAATTTATTCACAAAAGACTGAAAAGAACATACAAGGAATTAAACTAGAAAATGCACAATCTAGTTACCATATTTATCTCTGCAACACAAGCATATAATCATTCCTCATGCATAAAAATTCACTTAGAACTTAGAAACAATATACCACATTCCATGAGTATATAACTAGGTTAAAATAAATAAAAATGTTCTATTAATGTTTTAGAGTTTCATTACAGAAATTGCCGACCTTGGTAGTCAAGTAAAGTCCAAACTGAAAGAGAATAACAGGTGCAATCCTAACTAAATTTCAACAACATTTTGGGAACAAAATTTTCCAACCTTTTATAATAGGAAATAATGTCCCTTATATACATACATACATCTATATACATACATACATATATATACATATA
>JARHVA010003640.1:1805000-1898094 GCA_037957365.1 Torreya grandis
GCCCAATCCTATAACCATACACTATATGTTTTTCAGGTTTCAAAATTGTACATGTACAATTCTATAGAAATATCCAAAATTTTGGAGAAATAGGAGGGGAAATGAGGAGAGAGAATTATAGCTGAACATGATAGAGAATATCCAAAACACAACACCAAAAAAAAAAAAAAAAACATGTCAAAATAGTTTAATTTAGACTAATAATTTACAAAGATAAAATTATCCTATAACAAGAGTCACGTAGCAGTTCCTATCTTGAAATATAAATAGTATTAAGGATTGCAATGTTTATTGTTTCTTTAAATAATTGAAAGTAGTATATTTCAAACAATGTATAATAGAAATAGTTGGTCATATATATGCTTGAATGGTTGATTTCATAATTATAATATTATGAATCGATAAAAAAAAATATTATTACTGTTCTAAATTATATTAATGAGTATATTATAATGTATATAAATATAAAATAATGATATAAAAGTGACAAAATAAAATTGAAGATGTGTGAATGGGGATTCATCCAAGTATCTTATTTAATATGATATTTAAAAATAAAGACCTTAAATAAGATGAGGTGCATGTTCTAAATGAATCTTAACTAAAGATAAATCCTTTTTATAAGAGATTAAATTTGATGTTGATATGAATATGTTTATATTTTTTTTTATTCATTTGATAAACTAAGTTATGGATGTAAATATTTAGTTATAATCAATTAACTATCTATGATATTATAATAAAATTATAAATTCATTAAACTTTTCAATTAATTTTTAACCTTAACTAAAATCAACTACAACTTCTTTGAAATTGTATTTTTTATAAACTAAAAATATTTTTTCCACCTAAAATTATTATAAAATTAAGAATTGATATATAGATACACTTTGATGCCACTTTGGTCTATAACAAATATAATTTTTAATAAAACTAAAGAAAATAAGGGCACCCATTATGTATAAGTTCAATATTTCGAATATCCTTGAAGAAATACATGATAATATAATGAAAAAATGGAGGCATAATAGTAGGAAACAAACTTGATTGGATTCATGTTTTTATTGATTGAGTAATAATAGGAAAGTTAAAATATTAACAATTAATTAATTAAATAATTAACATAATTTATATATTAAGTGTCAATATTATAAAAACATAATGTATACTTGTCTTTTAGTTACATTATTAAAAAATAAAAAATAAAAATAAATAAATAAATAAAAAATCACTGAACAAAATTAATTATTTGAAAATTGATTCCTATAATATACATGAAGTGGGGGATATGATGTACACTTGTCTTTTAGTTATATAAATTCATAAGTTTTTAATTACAATATTGATATAAATAAAATATTCCATGAGAATATGTAGTAAAATATTCTTTAATATTTGGTGTTAAACTTTGAAATGTATATAATATTATGTTATTTTAATGCTTTTTATTGGTCACAATAAGAAAATAAATATCCCTAGATCAAATTTAATTGTCTAAATAACGATCCATTTTAATGTGTATGTACATACAAATATATCAAAATAAAATAAATAAAAAATGGATATTGAGTTATCCCATGTAATTCTTGTAACAACTCCAATGCTCATGTAAAACTTGTAAAAGACATACAAGTGGTTTAGAATTTCCAATCAATCCATATGCTACTGAAATGTAGGAAGGAAAAATTGAAACTAATACACCTAATTTTCTTCAATGTATGGAAACAACTTTTTTTTTTAATTGAAACCTTGATTTTATACGAATTAGTTTTATAGAGTTTATTCAATTTAATATTAAAGATTGTAAGGTATCTATTCTGTGAAATTCATGTAAAGCATATTCCTAATTTCATCTTTTTATAGATATATCTTTTAAAATTTATACTTTAATAAATAACTAAAAAATACCTTTTACACCATTAAACTACATCTCACTTAATTTAACTTTTATATTAAATATGTATATCTTTAAATATATAAATATACTTATAAAAACTAAAAACTAAATATAAATAAATAAATGCTCATCAAAATAATATATTGAAATTTATAAAATCAAAGTAAAATTGATGCACTTGATTTTTGTTGAAAATGGGAGAATGCCTATATGTAATTTCGTTGCATCTCTAAATATGTGATGAATGAGAGAATTAGTGTCTAAACCTTTGCTAAATCATGTCCATATTAGGGAATGTTGTGGAAATAAGTTATAAGGTAAAGGTAACAAGCAACAAATTACATACGTGGAATTTCGCAACAAACATTTTGATGTGAAATAAGGAGAGAGCCCCATGAAAGATATCATGTAGGGTGAAAAAGGAATTATATATTGATAATTAATAAGAACCTTGCAAGTCAACATACATGACGAGACACCGAAGATGAAAATGATAGGGAAATATTGGATAGGGAAATATCATGGTGGGCCTCGAGTGAATGGCTAAAATTAAGTAGAATGCTCCAAGTGTCACCGTCCATGTGATTGTTAAAAGTAAACAGAATGTGCCATGTGTCACATTGTAACTCAGCAGAGTGCGAAAAGTGTCGGTGTCTGCATTTTAAGCTTTTTATAAGTTTCAAAGCTTCTTTCAATAAGCTTCTCACAGAATCCTGTAGAAAGTGCCAAGTGGCAACAGTGAAAGGTTTGTAATATATTTATAAGAAGCTACGAAAGTTGCCACGTGTCCCTGGTAAAACTCGATGGAAGCTGCCAAATCTCGACATCCGCAGCTATTGAGTAGGACTGTGGTGATCCCTGGGTAGGTCATGAAAACAAGCAAAATGCGCCAAGTGTCTACATTCACGTGAATCCAAATGAGTCCCGAATGTTTCTACACTATTTCTAAAAACTCAATGGAAGCTGCCATGTGTCATCTTCCACAGGACTCTCAAAAGGTAGCTAAAGTTTTTGTAGTTTAAGTAGATGTTGCCAAGTGTCCTCACCTATTTAGGGTGGAAGCTGCCATATGGCACCTATTGAGATTAGCAGAAAGCACCACCTATCCCTGTTCCCCTTTTGAAGTGACCAAAGTCAAAGGAAATAAAGGGTAAAAGTCCACTAAATAAATAAAAGATTGAAGGCCACTCGGTCGAGCTCAAAGGGTAGGTACCCTTGCAGGAGGCACTTGACATTCAAAAAAGGACTGTTTATAAAGCCCGAAGGGACACCTTCCCTTCAGAGTTTTCCAAAAGCTTGATAAAGACACAAAAAGAAGATTTGAAAGACTTAGATGAACAGGAGATTTCAAAGATCAAAGGTTCAACATGGTTCAGGTGACCAGTGACATCCCCGCGAGCATCAAATTTTAGGTGATGGAATATTCGTTAATATTTAAATTTGGCAAGGAACTTGAAAAGTAAAACAAGCAACTAGATGAAAAGAGAGCTTGAGAGCCCTAATTTCTACAAGTAAGAGAAAACAATACAAAAGATCAAAAATATCTATAGGGGAGTTATTTCTAGTAGGTGAAAAAGTGAATCGAGCAGACTTCTGAGCACGCCAAATCAAGGACGTATCCTATTTTTATTCCATGAAGTAAAGGCAAAGGGACAACTGTGTAGACACCAAGAAAAGGATCAGGTAGTCCATACTAAGGAAGAAACATATTAGATGAATTAGCATGCCATAGTTAAGGCAACCACCCTATTCCAACATGGCTTTCCTTGACAAAACTAAAAATGCATTCAAGGCATTGAATGTAGCATGGGATGCTCCATGGAACAAAGTGCCAAGCCTTTCTTGGCCTCTATATATTGTAATCTATTTGTTTGTTTGAAGAGAGATCTCTTTATTATCAAAATCAAAACTCTGCCCAAATTGAAAGGCATTACTGAGACTTTGAGCTCAGATTGTTCATCATTTTTCATTATTTGAATCAGAAAGCAAGTTACATTCAGACTTTGTGTTGTTATAGCTTGTATCATTCTAGGAGATTGTTCTTATATCTATTTCTTGAGTTTATTCTTGTTTATTCAAATTAACAAGTAGAGCTAGTGGAAGTGATAAGGAAGATGTCCTGAAGCCAATTACTTTCAGACTTTGTGCTGTCATAGTTGTCTTCAGTGTGTGTGTTTTTTTGTTCTTGTGTAAAGGACCTTGGGATGACTTTGTGCCCTCATTGTCCTTCGTATCTCACTCTTGGGTAGTAGAGGTGGAGACTTTATGCTACATCTCAGTCTGCTGGTTACTACACCCTTAGTTACTAGTTACTTGTCACTACCTGAAAGAAATCCTGTTGTCCCCTGCAAGATCACTTTTGAAAGAAGAGAAGTGCCTTCAGTGTCTTCACCAAGATTATCTCCTCTATTTGTGAACATCATCTCTAAAAAAAAGAGATGGATGGTGTTATCCTACCCTTGAGTGTTATTTTTTGCTTATATATATAGTATATAGTGCATCATATTTATAGGGAACCTCCCCTTGATGAGAGGAGAGATTTGTCCCCTATTGATGTAGTAAACCTGCACACCTGGCTGACCAATCTCCCTATGCTATGGTTGAAGAGACCTATTTTTCTCACCAGTTAGCTGGTCAACAAAATATTCACCCAACAAAGCCAATGATGAAGGTGATGATGTTGATGATGTTGCAAGTTGTGGGGTCATACTTGAAATTTACGTTTTGGGTGATACTATGGGACACTTGAAAAACAATCCCTTTGGATGCACAAGCAAGCAACATATCTGATTTGGAACAGATTGGAGCGAAAATTACTAGCTTTGGATCACAAAGTCAACTTTTAGCATATAGCCCTGTAGATGCTCCTAGTTTTATCACTACCTATTTGATGAAAACTGCTTTAGCCAAGAAAGTTGTGCAGTTATAACAAATCAGTCAAAGTAAATCTCCTGAAGTGGAAAGGGAAGAAATATAAATCTTTCGGTTATGACCCTATTTGGGATACATATATCACATTTTTGACAGGTTTGTAACATCTCCTACATTGTTTCCAAATTATAAGAAATTCATCACATTCAAAGTGATACTAGAAAGCAGCAGATCAGATTCCTCCATTAGAAGGGCATGTATTAGTTGCAACAGAGGAATAACCATTTGTGAAAATAGGAATGTGTGTTCACAAGATTTTATGCCTCGTCCCCATTCAAATAGCTCATGCAGAAAACAATGCCATGGTAGCTCTCAAGGATGGACTGCGAATACCCCCTAAAATTAGCTACGTGGATAGCATATCACTATCTAATTCTATACACTTTGGGTTCTATGATGTTATTCTCAAAAGTTGGAATGGTCAAATAAAGGTTATATCATCAATGGGAAAGTAGAGCAACATAAAGTCATATTTGTTAAACCATCTATCAGGGTCTCTACTTGATGTTGCTGGGGGCAGATGCACTGATGGTGTGTGGATGAAGAATTCCAACTTTAAAACTGCTCGAGTAATTAGAGTTAGACATGAGAGCCTCTATAGGCTAATCACTTATCCACTTCAGGAATTAGTACATGACTCTTCAAGCTTGTGTGATCTTTGGCATCGAAGGTTGGCTCATCTACACTTTCAGGCTCTACTTATCATAGAGAAGATGGTCACAGGTCTTCCAAAATTCAACCAGGAGCATGTAGGTACCTGCAAAGGCGGTGCCATGGAATCCAAAGAAGTACTTGAGAGGTTCAAAGATTTTAAAGCTCATGTAGATAACTTATCTGGGAAGGGAATCAAAGTTATGAGATCTGACAACGAAGGGGAGTACACCTTTGAAGAATTCCATAACTTTTGCATTGGAGCATGGATTAAGAGGGAGTTCTATGTCCCTTACAATCCTCAATAGAATGGTGTTGCAGAAAGGTGGAACAGATCTATTGTAGAAGCCACCAAAGCTTTGATAATGATTTTTTCTCTGTGAAAGAAGTTCGAGGTGAAATCTTTTGACAACGAGTTCTTCTCTGTGAGAGAAGTTCAAGGTGAAATCCCTTGATAACAATTTCTTCTCTGTGAGAGAAGTTTGAGGTGAAATCCCTTGATAATGAGTTCTTCTCTGTGAGAGAAGTTTGAGGTGAAATCCCTTGATAATGAGTTCTCTGTGAGAAAAGTTTGAGGTGAAATCCATTGATAATAAGTTCTTTTTTGTGAGAGAAGTTCAAGGTGAAATCCCTTGATTCCACCATCTAGGAGAACCATGGGGGATGTCATGTAAAGTGATGAACACTTGTACATACTATAAATTGTTGTAGCCATTGTGATTGACATCATGATGAGGTGATATGTCTTATGCAGTTGGAAGTATCCTCCTAGCTGAGAGGGAGTGTTGATGTTGAAGGAGCAACGTCGGTCTTCCACTTCCAGCCTAACTTATTGTATTATTTAAGACATAATTTGTTTGGTGGAGGTGGAAGGGAGATTGAAAAGATGTGTCTCTTTCCTCTCACTTTTATATATATAGTGATTTCTCATTGTTCAAGATATTCAATAAGAAGTATAATTCACAAGGCAGAGCAGACTTCTAAGGAGCAGATCAAGTTATTTCAAGAGTAAATCAGATTTATCAAGTGTGATCTTATTCATTGTGCTTCAAGAAGTGAAGCCATACCTATAGGCCTTGGATTTGTCCATTGTAAATCAGATTATTGTTCTTATCATTCAATAAATAAGAGATATATTATTGCTGGTTTTTTTCCCTTCAAGTTGGAGGGTTTTCCCAAGGTATATTGTTGTGTTCATTGTTCATTGTGTTGCATTTTTTGAATGTTTCAATTCTGATCATAAAATCTAACATTAAGCACCTTCCTATAACCACACACTCCATATTTATAGGCCCCATAAATATCACTCTAAGTTACTTAAAAGACGTAGACATTCAAAATATTATTTGACAAATACGTTCATTGGGTTTTGAACTCTAGAAACCTTGTCTAGTATTTTGAATCTTCACATCAATCATTGGAAAAATACCCTTCTTTAAATCCTAATAGGGTAGCTAACCCTGCAAAAGATAAATAAAAAGATTTAATTTGGATCTCTGCTCCAATTTAATAGAGTTTTTAAGTATGAGGTACTTATTAGGGCCTTCAATAGTACACAATATTGAAAGAAACATCCCAAATAAAATACAATTCAATTATGTAGCCATATACAATATAAGTATGTCACTACAATGGACTATAATGCTACAACGAATGTTTTATTTCCTCTATAATGCTCAATAGATATGGTAAATACTAAATGATATTTTAGACTTAGATTTTTAGATGCTTTCTTTACATATATATTTACATTGATTTCCTCTATTAATTGATGTTCTAAATATATTAATATACATGTGTATTTATAAGCCTCGTCAATTCAAATTAAAATTATATTGGCTTACAAAATAATAATAAATAAGGAAAAATAAAAAAATATAGAGATGAAAAGGGCCTACACCCCTAAAATATAGTGTGTTTCTAAGAAAATCACTATAAAGAGAGAGGAGAGAGAAGAGGGAAAGAGAGAAAAATGAATCAAAATAGAAAATGATTTTTAAAAAAAAAAAATTATCAATAAAATTTAATTTAGATTAATAATTGATAATCACATAAATACATATTAAACCAAATACATTAAATATCTTTTAAAATTAAATATAATATCATAAAATGAAATATTTTATTGAATAAATATAATAATAATAATAATAATAATAATAATAATAATAATAATAATAATAATATTATTATTATTATTATTATTATTATTATTATTATTATTATTATTATCATCCACGAGAATCCAAAAAAAAATCTACAAAATTGAAAAAATAAAATGGAATACACGAAAGACCAAAGTCAATCCATGGAACAGAAAAATAAATAAATAAATACGAGCTCTGTAAAAAGAACAGCCTAATAATGCAAATCGATCATAATTTAATTAGTTTGATTTTATAGTGAAAATTTTGGTTTATATTTATTTACTTTGCCCTTCATGTCTTGTCTTTTTAACATTGTTTTTGCCCTAAACATTAAACATTAAAAAAGGGCAACCAATAAAGTTGTCTAATATACGGACATATTTATTTACTATTAAAAATAAGGTCGAATTTAAATCAAACCCCTAAACACTTAACATTAAGTTGAAAATTTAATCAATTAAAATAAAAATTAAATATCATACATATTATTAAAAAAATAATTAAAATTTAAGTTATATATATATATATATATATATATATATATATATAACATTTTTTTTAAAAATATTTGGTTATTAATTTTTTTAAACTAACATTAAAAAAAAGTATTTTAAACTTTATAAAAAGGGATTAATATTACCAAAATGTTAAATAAGAAAAGCTAATGTTATATATATATATATACACACACACTTGAAAGAGGATTGGGAAAAACTAAAATATATAAAAATATATTTTCTTTTAAAAGAGAGGATTGATTTGTGTAGACCATCAGAGCATTTTACTTTCGTAGTTAAATTTAAATATTTTGTATTTTAATTTATTTATGATAGAGATAATAAAATTGTTCATAATATTGGATTATATTGATAGTGATGTTATAGTGATCTTGATGATAATAATGATGGTAATGGTGGTTGTGATGATGATGATGATGATGATGATGATGATGATGATGATGATGATGATGATATGAATGAAAATAATTTTGATAATAAGCATTAACAATGATGATGATGTAGTGGTGGTAGCATTAAGTCTCTAATGCTAAACATTTGATTTTTTCTCTTCCTACATTTAATATTCAAATTTTCTAACGAGTACATATGATATGCTTGTTACAATCTAACAAAAACCTTATATCGAGGTGTTTATAAGTAAATATAAATCCATACAATAAAACATATAATCTATCACAAAACAACATAACCAAATTAAAAATAATTAATGAACGTGAAAAGAAATTTTTTAAAAAAAAAAAAAAAAAAAAACTTGGTGAAAGGATCTCATAACAAACTCATAAAATTATTGCATAATATGAATTTTTTTCATATTCAAAAGGACCAACATACATAACAAGATTTCCCCAAGGGAAAATCCTTGAGGGCATAAATAAGATAGGGGGGTATGGTGGTGAGATCAAGTGATAGGGCCTAAGTATTTTATCAGTGCCCATCCAAAGTCAATATGTTTTAGGTTCTAGGGGACCAATTATCCTTACATTCACATAATTAGTTAGGTAAAGGGTACTCACCATGTAAACTGAATAATCTCTAGATCGTTAAGTCATACCTCAATCTCTAAGAGAATATATATATATATATATATATATATATATATATATATATATATATATATATATATATATTCAATTCTTTGAATATAATCATATTTTATGTATAATTTTTTCATATATAATAATTGTGGGATTAAGGAGTCTTCACCCGATTTAAAATATAAATAGAGATTATAATTTCTGTACTTCTATTAAATTAATCCATTAATATATATTATTAATGTAGATTACTTAATCGCTAATAATATTTGAATTTTCATTATCACTATATCAATATATCTATTTTAACTATTATATTAC
Source organism: Torreya grandis (assembly GCA_037957365.1). Classification (NCBI taxonomy): domain Eukaryota; kingdom Viridiplantae; phylum Streptophyta; class Pinopsida; order Cupressales; family Taxaceae; genus Torreya; species Torreya grandis. The sequence goes on from JARHVA010003640.1 coordinate 1,814,503, forward strand.
AACTTAAAAAATACAAATAATGTATATTTAATTACCTAAAAAATAATATTGAAAAAAAATAACAAATACTTCTATGAACAAAATCTTCTATCTCATCATAGTACTCTTGATACTATAAGTGTGAGAGTAGTCCCAATATGCTCGATCAAAATGATCACAAGGAAGAGAAAGTGAAGGTCAACTAAATTAGGTAAGACAATTTATAACGTGATTTAACCACATTCAATTAAGATTGACCCTCAAAGAATTATTTGTTATTCTAAGTGAAGCCATAAGAAAGATGTAAAAGCTTCATCCAATGCTAACAAAGGATATCTAATTGACAACATAACATCTAACTAATATACATGAAATTTAAATCAACGAACCAAATATTAATAGATGATGATGCCAAACTGACTTACTTTGGATGGGCAAATGGTTGTTTTGGGAGGAGATAAAATAAAGATGTAAAATTCATAACTTTCAAAAGATCAATTTATATTATATCTATGAGAGATTTAAATTTTTATAACAAGAATTTTTCAATTATAATAAGAGAATATTAAATAATAAAAATAAATTTTAAAAATAATATTTGTTGAGTTCTTAATTCTAAATTCATTTATTATAGAATATAGTTTTTTTATAATTTAAAATTTTTATCTTAAAAATTGAAAAAGGTTAAATTTATATAATTTATATTATATCAAAATATTGTTGTTAATAATGTGATGTTAAAAGTTATAATTGAGTTTAAACAATATTTTATATATTATTAATTTAATAAATCTTACAATATTTATTATTTTACTTTTATTTTTATATATTTGCATAGAAAAATATTTTCAATGATTAGTCTATAAATAATTTAAGTTTGATATTTTTAAAGAGAAATTTAAGTAAAAATTCTTAAAATTGTTAGTTATTATAATAATATGGAATATATGAATATATATATATATATATATATATATATATATATATATATATATATATATATATATACAGTAAAATGTGACTCTTTTCTTTAATAAGAGTGCTATAAATTTTGGGAAAAAGAAAAAATAATAATTTTTAAAAAAATTAAAATAAATTTTGTATTAAATTATTAAATAAAATTATAAATCATATGATTATTTTGTAAGTGAATATTCAACAAAAAATTCCACAAATATAATTCTAAAAAAAAAAAAAATTAATAATGAATACTTGAAATTTGATTTAATTCAATTATATACTTCTTTAGAATATTCTTCCTACTTTTTTAGAGGAAAAATGATGATATGTATTAGAATAAGTAAAAATACCAAATGGTGCAGCACGAGCCATTGGTAATTTTTCAAATGCAAGGTCAACATCAAGTTTCCAATAAAATTGTTTTTATAAATTTGATAAATTATGGTACTTATACAAATGTTAGTAAGTCTAATAAAGAGATTATCCAAAATCTAAAAATTATTGCTAAGAAGATGTTATAAAAATAATATATAACTAGAAAACTACAACATGGTAATGTGATTCATCAAGTTTACGTGGATGTTGAAGATGTTGAGTCACAATCTTCCTACACTTTCTGCATACTTTTCTCTTGATGAGTTCCCCATTTTTAAATATGTTAGTATTATTAATGAATACCATAATGTGATTGTGGAGTTATTCACATGAAAACTTATAAAATACTTTGAAATCCCTATAAAACATCATTTGGAATTTAGAGGAGAAAGAGATAAAAAGAAAGGCATAAAATGATAAAGTAGTTGTTGGTCCTATTAATTCTGAGGTTCTATAAAGGCTTAGGGCTTAGTGTTATGAAATTTATTCTATAAGGTTTCTTTTAAATAATCTTATTTCTAGAGTTTTTTTTGAGATTGAACATATATTTTTATTTGTTTAGTGCTTGATATGTTAGTAATTAAACTTAGAAAATTTAGCAATAGTTTCATTTATTTATTTTGTTATATAATATTATTTTTAGTTATATATTTTTTATGTTTATTTTTAAAGCATATATATGTATTGAAGTTTTTAAAACTAAAAAAAAATTGTTAAATGTATTAATCCAATTTTGATAGATGAATTTTATAATTATATTTAATTGATCTTTAAAATTTTGAGAATTAAAGTAATAATTCAAACAAATTAAAATAATTTTTTTTGAAATTGAGATAAATATGCTATATTGTCAATGTCAAATACGAAGCGAATGTATTGGTTATTACGAAGAATTTGATAAAGGGAACAAGAATTAAGCATTTTAAATATTTTTAATAGTTAAAAACATGTCGAATACATTATAAATGTGTTTTGATTATCATAAAAAAATGATTTCATGTGGTGAATTTTTTTTTAAAAAGAAATGAATAAAATACCACTATTTGATTAAATAAGATAACACTATATAATTGTTTGATTGTCCTTTGAAAATGGTAACTAGGGTATATATGTGTATTATCTAGATGAAGCTTGACTAGAAACATAGAAAAAATGTTTGTATATAGATGAGGCCATCTATATAAACAATTTTAAAAATATTATATATGTTACAATGGATACGGTATATATGTCTATTACCCAGATGAAACTTGAGTAAAAACATAAAATTTATGTTTGTCAATGGATGAGACCATGTATATAAAAAATTATATAAAAAAATTAAAATATTTTATATGTTACTATATGAATGTTAATATTTTATTTTGAGAGAGAGAGAGAGAGAGAGAGAGAGAGAGAGAGAGAGAGAGAGAGAGAGAGAGAGAGAGAGCGCTTAATTAAAAACATAAAATTTATGTTTGTAGATGGATGAAACCATTTTTATAAACAATTTTTTAAATATTTTATATGTTAGCATAGACATAAAGGCACATAAATGCCCAAAATATAATGAGGAAATATTTTCTTGAAAAGGAGTATTAATAAGTGCAAAAAGAATAAGTGTCAAGTATGTTTATATGTAAAGTAGTTTTTCAATGGAAAAATTGAATTATTTTATTTGTTTTGGAAAGAAATATAATCCATACTCAGTTTAAGTCAATTTTACTTTATATAACATATACATCTTATTTATATTTTAAGATGGTCTAAAAATTGAGACGAAGACCTTATAAACACTTTAAAAGATTTAATTTTAATTTTAAATAAAAAGTTTTAACACCACTATTCTTAAACAACTACAACTAAGTGATGTAAACTCCCTCGACTATCAAATAATTTTTTGAATTAGTAAAGTTAATTTTTTTATTCTCTAAAATTTAAAAAACCTTCACTCTCAACATACTTAGATATTTAAAAATAACACTATGCAATTTCTAGTTTATAATCAAAATTAATATCAAGAATCAATAAACCTCCTACCTTATTCACGAAATTATTTTAAAAAATAAATATATTTAATAAAAAAAACTTGAATAAATATGTAGAATTGACAACCCTCCTTTATTTATTTATTTATTTGTTGCTTGCTTGCAATGGTATTCCTTAGGTGCAATTAAATTATAGATATGATATAGATATTATATTTACAAATATGGGAGAAGAGAGTGACAACTTATTTTATCACTTAAGAGAAGAAAACATGTCTCCATCGAGAGTTTGTATATATCATCGATGACGAAAAGCCTTTGTTTCCAACATTTTTTATCAAAAATAAAATAAATTTTTTTATTATTATTTTATTTTTAATATGGCATATTAGAAAGAGTAGAGTGGTTTCACAAATATTAAAAATAAATTATAAAATGGAAGGCGAGTGCGTGATTAGTGATTACTGATTACGACGTCATGGAAATGAAAATATTTCATGGTATGTTTTTAAATTTTTTTTTTAATATTTGTGAAAATTTTCCAAATTTTAATATTAATAGAGAGCTAATTTTATAAATAGATAAGAAAAGTTTGTATTGTAGAGTTGTGTTTAATATTCATAAGAGTTTTAATCATCAATTATTTATTAGGGTCTTCAACAATTTATGATATCAAAACAACAAGTCAAGTATAATATAATTTAATTAAATAGTCCAATATAATTCAATATTTAATTTATATAGTTTTCATGTTATAATAAATATTTGATACATTAATATTTATGTTTCAAATTTTTTTAAATTTTTGAATATATATTTTAAATGTTTATATTGTGTATTTTAAATGCACTAATGCCCCTATGTGTTTATACATTTTTTGAATTCGAAGTTGGACCATATTGACACATAAAGTAATATACAATGGATGAAAACGTTGACAAAGAAGAATCCATAATCAAAAGGAGACACAAAACAAAGTTCAAAGGGGCCCAATCCTATAACCATACATTATATGTTTTTAGGTTTCAAAATTATACATGTACAATTCTATAAAAACATCCAAAATTTTGTGGAAATAGGACGGGAAATGAGGAGAGAGAATTATAGGTGAACATGATAGAGAATATCCAAAACACAAAAAAAAAACAAGTCAAAATAGTTTAATTTAGACTAATAATTTATAAAGATAAAAATATCCTATAACAAGAGTCACGTAGCAATCCCTATCTTAAAATATAAATAGTATTAAGAATTGCAATGTTTATTGTTTCTTTAAATAATTGAAAGTAGTATATTTCAAACAATGTATAATAGAAATAGTTTTAGTCATATATATGCTTGAATGGTTGATTTCATAATTATAATATTATAAATCGATAAAAAAAAAAATTATTATTGTTCTAAATTATATTAATGAGTAAATTATAATGTATATAAATATAAAAAAATGGAACTTAAAATAATGATATAAAAGTGACAAATTTTTTTTGAAGATGTGTGAATGGGGATTCATCCAAGAATCTTATTTAATATGATATTTAAAAATAAAGACCTTAAATAAGATGAGGTGCACGTTCTAAATGAATCTTAACTAAAGATAAATCCTTTTTATAAGAGATTAAATTTGATGTTGATATGAATACGTTTATATTGTTTTTATTCATCTGATAAACTAAGTTATGCATGTAAATATTTAGTTATAATCAATTAACTATCTATGATATTATAATAAAATTATAAATTCATTAAACTTTTCAATTAATTTTTTACCTTAACTAAAACCAACTTCAACTTCTTTGAAATTGTATTTTTTATAAACTAAAAATATTTTTTCCACCTAAAATTATTATAAAATTAAGAATTGATATATAGATATACTTTGATACCACTTTGGTCTATAACAAATAGAATTTTTAATAAAACTAAAGAAAATAAGGGCACCCATTATGTATAAGTTCAATATTTCGAATATCCTTGAAGAAATACATGATAATATAATGAAAAAATGGAGGCATAATAGTAAGAAACAAACTTGATTGGATTCATGTTTTTATTGACTGAGTAATAATAGGAAAGTTAAAATATTAACAATTAATTAATTAAATAATTAACATAATTTATATATTAAGTGTCAATATTATAAAAACATAATGTATACTTGTCTTTTAGTTACATTATATATATATATATATATATATATATATATATATATATATATATATATATATATATATATATATATATATATATATATATATATATATATATCACTGAACAAAATTAATTATTTGAAAATTGATTCCTATAATATACATGAAGTGGGAGATATGATGTACACTTGTCTTTTAGTTATATAAATTCATAAGTTTTTAATTATAATATTGATATAAATAAAATATTCCATGAGAATATGTAGTAGAATATTCTTTAATATTTGGTGTTAAACTTTGAAATGCATATAATATTATGTTATTTTAAAGCTTTTTATTGGTCACAATAAGAAAATAAATATCCCTAAATCAATTTTAATTGTCTAAATAACCATTTTAATGCGTGTGTACAGACAAATATATCAAAATAAAATAAATAAAAAATGGATATTAAATTATCCCATGTAATTCTTGTAACAACTCCAATGCTCATGTAAAACTTGTAAAAGACATACAAGTGGTTTAGAATTTCCAAACAATCCATATGCTACTGAAATGTAGGAAGGAAAAATTGAAACTAATACACCTAATTTTCTTGAATGTATGGTAACAACTTTTTTTGAAAATTGAAACCTTGATTTTATATGAAGTAATTTTATAGTGTTTATTCAATTTAATATTAAAGATTGTAAGGTATCTATTCTGCAAAATTCATGTAAAACATAATTCTAATTTTATCTTTTTATAAATATATCTTTTAAAATTTATACTTTAATAAATAACTAAAAAATACCTTTTACACCATTAAACTACATCTCACTTAATTTAACTTTTATATTAAATATTTATATCTTTAAATATATAAATATACTTATAAAAATTAAAAACTAAATATAAATAAATAAATGCTCATCAAAATAATATATTGAAATTTATAAAATCAAAGTAAAATTGATGCACTTGATTTTGTTGAAAATGGGAGAATGCCTCTATGTAATTTCGTTGCATCTCTAAATATGTGATGAATGAGATAATTAGTCTTTAAACCTTTGCTAAATCATGTCCATATTAGGGAATGTTGTGGAAATAAGCTATAAGGTAAAGGTAACAAGCAACAAATTACATATGTGGAATTTCGCAACAACCATTTTGATGTGAAATAAGGAGAGAGCCCCATAAAAGATATTATGTAGGGCGAAAAAGGAATTATATATCTATCGATAAGTACTAAGAACCTTGCAAGTCAACATACATGACGAGACACCAAAACGATAGGGAAATATTGGATTGGGAAATAAACTTGAAATATAGTATAATCATTCAAACATTTTAAATTTTTTTTTTATAGATATAAAATTGTTGGGACCTTTTTAAGGCTTTATGGAAATATAGTTGAAGATACAAATTATGTTGTGTTTTTTTTTTTTTTTTTTTTTTAAATTTTTAATCAGTTTTTTAATTTGGGAGAATTTTTTAGATGTATGTGAAGTAGTGTCATTTGAGGAGTTAATTATTCATGGTAGAATATGGGACTTCAAGGATAAAGCCCACCTTCCTTACCGTCAAGTCACCACTACAAAGACTAAAGAGTTTAAGTTAAATCAGGATAAATCGAATCGGTGATGCATAGCACTGAGATCATTAACCTAACACTATACTTCATGACTCGCCTTCACACCATCTCGACTACTCTCTCATCCTTAAGATATAAATTATGTTAAGTAAAGGTTTTATAAATTAAATATTGATGTGTACACATTTAATGTTAGTATGAATTTTATAATTATAATAATATTATTATATTTGTGTGTATAAATTATTGTTTTAATTAAATTTTTATTGATAAATATATTTTTTATTTTTTTACTTTTCTTCGTATAATTATGTGTTAGTCATTCACACACACACATACACACACATATAAAATATGATATGTTATACTTTATTTATTAAAATATTTTGAATAATCTATGTTTTTCATTTATAAGATCCTCTCTTTGTTTAAATTAAAAATATCTTATGATTAATAATTGTAAATTTAAAATATAAAACAATTAAATAATAATTTTGAGAAAGGTGTTGAGTTTAATTTACCATCCCTGAAAATAAGGTTTTAATCAAGAGCTTTATTGTGAAAAAATATAATGATATCAATTCTTACATAATGAAGTGGTGAAATAAATAAATGTGGATTCCATAAGAACCTTGTTAAGAGTTAAAAAGATCCACAAATAATGTTTTTTGGTAAGAGTGGAGATCAAATTAATAGTTAATTTATTTAGTCTTGGCATTTCTACACTTGTAGAAAAGAAAGCTAAATATATTGCTCAAATCATCAACAACTAATCATCATAAAGTAATTTAATAATTCTCTAAGGGAGAAGAGCATTTGCCTAGTTAGAAATGAGAAATCAATCTTGTAGGGTGAGGGAATGATTGTGATGGACCCATACAATCTTTTTTGTTAGTGAAATATCTTCGTTTGACAAAATCTCTTTCCTCTACCCGACATGCAAATACCATAGATTTGGATACAATACTTAGATTAAACATGTGAACATTTAGTTGGATTGTATCCTTGAGACCACCCAATAAGAGATCATTCATGTTGTCATCTAAGATGTCATCCACCCTTAAAGACAATTTATGAAATTACTAAATATAATCTTTCATTAATCCAGCTTATCATAGCTTTGCTAATAAGCTAAAGTAGTTCTCTTTTACACTATGATGATAGTGCATCTATATCTCATCCATGAACATTGACCAAGTAACACTATGACCCTTCTTTTTCTTTGTCTAAGTGCAGAGCCATCTATACCAAATAAATTGATTTAGCTCCAAAAATGATGATGTCATTACCATCTTTTATCACAAGAGATCAGATATACATAAAAAATAACTCCATTTGGTTGATCCAAGTGAGTGGATCCTTTTCATAAAACTTTAAAATTTCTAATTTTGGAATAAGGTTTCTTAAATGTGTTGTAGTTGGATTTGGATTGGGTTAGCTAGAAGATCCACCATGGTTGGGTTGAGTAGTAGTGATTTATGGATGGTTTTGGAATGTTTATAAACATTCAAATTCGAAATGAGTTTTTACATGAGATCATCCAAACATTGATTAATTTGATCTAATTTACTTGTCATCTTAGATTATACGCCATACAATTCATGCTCGATTTGGTTCACCTTGTGATCCACCAAGGAAAACCTTGGAGTAGAAGGGCCATCAATTTTTGTTTCTAAATCCATCTCCTCTTTGCTAAGAGTTTTACTTAGAGCTTCAAAATTCTTGATTTTACTCTTAGTTCGTGGCCCCACCATAACAAGATTTGTAGATACCAACCTTGATTTTCACATTTGATCTGATTTTGACCAAGCAATTTTGATATGATGTCGGCTTCCAATCAAAAAACACAAACAATGTACCCAATCTATATTTATTCAAGATTTCCAAAAATGTAATAAAATATGAAAAATTCCTTAAATTTCAAATTGTAGGGCGATTTTATAAAAAATAGTAACAATGCAATAACTCCTTTAAAATTGATCGTCAAACCTCAAAATTTTAATAATGGATACCTTATATGATGATCCAACTCTAATTTAAAAATTGCAAGAAAAATCACGATCGTTTGTGAGATATAGTTGAAAAAACCCTTTTTTTAAATCAACACTCTAATACTACTTGTAATGAACTTTCTTCACAATTAAAATAATAAATCCCAATATAACTAAAATATATGATAAATCAACTCTAAATTACAATATAACTAAAATATAATAGATTATATGATAAGTCATTTTGAAGAGGAAACCTCCACAATCTCTTAATAAAAATATATTTTTTAAGTGAGCCCACACATATTCATATGGATCATATAGTTTAAGGGCTTTAACTTTCTCTTTTCTTCAAAAATAATTGATAAATCACCCAGATAGACTACCTTTTTTTTTCGGTTCTTAAGATCATTGAAAGTGAAGTCCATTGGTTACGGGCAATGGCGCGCATATTTCCAGGCAGGAGTTTTTCAGGCGAGTCGCCATGGCTTCAGCAAAGTATGCTGCAACTCTCTGCGAGTTCGCCGGGCTCGTTTTTCGTGACTTCTACTTCCTCGCCGCTGTTGAATGATCTGATCTGTCGATCATATGCTTCTTCATCACTGGCACTGGCACCGGCACTGGCATGTTTCGAATCGCGTCCACACAAGCTGCCATTGATGGCTCACAATGAATCTCCTCCGTTATTATCTTAAATATCATCGGTCACTCTGAAATTACATATAAATTTAACGACCTGAAATCATTAAAACATACATCATTCCAAATTGGCCAATTCATAACTTTTAACGAGGGTGGAACCGGCAACTGCAAGGCAATCCATGAGCGGCAGCGCACACAACAAAGTCCAGGTCTTCGGGTTATGTGAAGACAACAATGAAGCTGCCATTAATGTTGCTGTATAAAAAGCCAAAAAATACCCACTCCCAAGTAAAAAATAATTCCCGAACGCGGGGCCCGTCCGACCAATTAACAAACGGGGACGGCATAGCAGAACCAGTCCAGTGACAAATTGGCGATCGCCATCCACGATGGGCAACGGATCTTTCTTCGCTAGACCGCAAATAACTGAGTCCACAAAGTTAACGACGCCTTAAATTAGTTTTATAAACTGAAACTGCTTCCTCCTTGGAAACAGCCTATTATGTTCAAGCTCAGCTTCCTTACTTTTCACTTCAGTTCAGTGGTGGCCAACAATTTTTCTCACATTTTGATAATATAATTTAATGTTGTTTACAATAAATCAAGTTTTGTGGACAACGGCATCTGAGGAGGGTGTATGCACTAAAATATATGCCTACCTCAAACTAATCATTATAAGAAAGACAAAATTGTATAATCAAATATAAATTGAAATAGAATAATTTTAGTTTTTAAATTGTTATGGTTTTAGTGAAGTCTATCCCAACAAGTTAGCACGCTAGCACGCTAGCTCTATCATGTGAGAGATAGGTCTTTTGCGCACTCACTCAAAGCACGCAGCGAAAGATCGGTTCCTAAAATTTTTATAACACAGTAATATGTGTTTGTTCATCCATCATTATGCAGCTCTAAAAGATTATTTAATAACACAAATATACTACTACTATCTTTCTGATCCCAAATATAATTACCACTATTACTAGGATCGTCATTATTATCTAACAATAGTGACTCAAAAAAGAAAAAGATGCCAATTATAAGACAAAGAAATAAACCTTATCCATCTCTAGCACTTAGTGTATTTCATCATTCATAACACAATTTGGTAAAAATTGATCTCCCATTATATGCTTAATGAATTACAAGGCAAAGCTCTATTATCTATTCTCGAAAAAGACCATCCTCGCAAATGATTACAATAGGGGTATTTATACATGTTTCTCCCTAACCAAGTGTTACTTGTCATTAATGCAAAAGCAAATGTCGCATAGACTCCCAACAAACTGAGAGTCATGGTATTTTACAACAAGTTCTTCCTAAGGACCTAGGGCCCTATGCCCCTAGATCCTCGCTCTATTCTATATATTGGTGGTTGTGTGTTCCATTTCTATCAATTTGGTACAAAACCTCTGATCAACATGGTCGAAGTGTCCCATATGAAACGTTCTTCTAACTACTCCTACTTCCCATGCACTCTGCTTCCCATCCGTTCCCTTAGTCTTTCACTTTTATTCTGAGTGCTATGTTCTCTAGTTCCTCATGATGTTCTCTTTTGACTGGGTCCTCTTGCACTAGTTCTCTTACACCATTGTCCTCTCACACCCAACAAGTCTCGCACCATGATGCTTTTATGCCTATCAGCTATGTGCCATGGTCCTTCCATGTCATGTTGGTCTTATACCAAAATGGGGCAATAGTCCTTTCACGTCGTGTTAGTCCTACACGAGAAAAATGGGATAGTACTTTGTCAAAATTTAGGGGTTAACATCACCCCACATTATTCCCTTAGTCCATCTCAAACTAAGTCAGGGTAGCGTTTTCTAAAAATTTGAGCCCTTTTTAATCGAGTTCCTTCTTCAGACCATCCCAATGGGACAGTGCATCGAGGACTTTGGTAGTTATTCCTTCAATGGCCTCTTTTGATTCTTTCACATCCTCAGATTAGGTTAGAGTCTCGGTCTTTTTCACCTGTTCATCCAGAGCTGCACTAGCTTCTTTCTAGACATTTTCAAATGCAAAAACCTCCTTATCAACCTATCCTCAAAGGGTGGAAAAAATCGCATTTAGCTACTGATGATGGTTATTAATAAAATCCTTCATCTCTACATTTTTAAATGCTTTCATGCACTTAGCACGATTTTTTATTAGAAGGGTATCATCAGCCGCTTGTTGCCTTAGGGCCTCTTTAGCTTGGAACTGAGCCTCCAAGACTTTATTTGGGAACGTTAAGTGCACAAAAATGCCATCCAAAATGGGGATAACTTCCCCAAATCTCTCCAAGGCATGCTTGCAAATGTCAGCTATCATAGTCAACTGTTCAATTTCGTTCCCTTCATTGCTTGGTGTCAATCGCTTCTTGCATTTTTTTAGCAGCAGTCCAACCAAGGTCTCTAGTTTTTTTATGACATCCCCGTCTAGTGGTACGCCATCTTCATGTGCCCTATCTTCTTTTAAAATTGTTTTACAGAGGGTTAAAACCTTATTTTTGCCTTGGTGTCCTTTTGGATCTTTTGTTTTAAGGAGGTTACTTCCTCAGTGAGCACTTAATTTTTTGTAAGCACTTTATTGTACATGTCCACTACCTTGGCATGTTTTATCTCCACCATGCATGCATCATAATCTGACATAATGTTTTGGCACATTATTTCTATGCCAAGTTTCAAAAATGTGGCACTAGCTATCAAAGGGGTGAGCTTCTATGGATCAACCCTCATTGAATCTGCCAGCGCTGGAGCATCCAGACCCAAGGACATGCTATCCAATGGGAGATCAAACTCATGCTCCTCATTATACATGTCAAGTAGGAAGGACATCTATTTTATGGTCTTAGGAGTTCCTTCTTTGGGATGGAAGTGTGGCTAGAGATAAAGTTGACTATCCTCTATGTCAAACTGGTAACATTCATGCATAGTGGTTGTTATTCCTGCATCTTCCTATCCTGATTCAATTGATCCCTTCCCCTTATTCGTTCCCATTCTAGCTTAGTCTCTTGGTGGCCGCCAGTGGCTATCTCACTTTCTTCCACACCATCCTCTTCATTTTACTTTATCTCAGCATCAAGTAGGGAGTCATTGGACACAACCTTCTCTTGCACTAGAGAGGGAGTCTTATTGGAATCTGATCATGAGCTATGGATTTGCACCTGAGGAACTCCCATTGGGGTGATTGTCTTAGATACAACTATGGGGTAGCTCTTTTGGTAGTCCTTGTGGAAGATGGAGGTGGAGAAATGGGGGCGAAGGTGGAGAAGGTGGTGGAAAAAGAGGGTGAGTGGGTTGAGGAGATCAAGGGTCAGGGATAGATGAGTGTGGGAGAGTAGAATGAGAAGGGGATGGATAAGCATGAGGAGGTGAAGTGTGAGGAGGGGATAGAGATGGATGAGGTGGTGAAGGTGAAAGGCAAGGTGGAGGAGGAGGTACATAAGGTCGAGAAGAGGTGGGTCTAGAAGGTTGTGCCTCTACCATGCTTTACTTCTTTTGGGGGGCTTGATGCCCACTCAAACTTACACTTTGTGCCGGTCACTTCTTCCTCCTTAGTTGTGGTTCTTGGGAGAGTCTTTCCTTGGGATCTCCATCTTGAGGGTGCTAGCGGGGGTGTAACATCTAGAATAAATTGTGAACTTGCTCCCCAACCAAAATATTCTTAACCTTTATATCGATCAAGTTTGTTTCCAACCTCTCCACATAGGCCTTCTTGCTTGGATAAACATAAAGTTTTCAGAGGGAATGGAGCTCTGCATCAATCCTTTCTACTTACAAAATGATCAGTTGTGCATCATCATATATCTAATTTATAGAGTATATGAAGTACCATGTGAAGAAGGCATGTGGTAGCTTGAGCCATGCTGAAAGCTCTCCTAATGGATTTATATGGATCCATGTAAGGGAGAAATATTGCCTTACAATGAATTGTGCTTGATCTACAGCCAAGGGAGGTAAGTCCTTGGAAATCTTCCACTCATTGTCGAATGCTTTCTTGATCCCCTCAAACCAATACCTCATCTTTATATTGTATGAGGGAGTGATCTATTGGGGGTAAGTAAAAGATTTGTAGTGTTCAGTGGGGGACTTGTGTGTGGGAGGGTACACCCACTTTAATGCACTCAAACTATAATCTGGTACTATGATCTCATCAAAGACCATTAACAAAAGGATTTCTCCCTAGGGGAATCTATACTTGGGCATCTTATGGGGCTTATCTACATCTTAAATTATTTTGTGGAAAAAGTACATTGCTCAATTGCAATTCAATCCCTGTGAGACTTAGTGAGCAATGTATAGGTGTGCCATGTCCAACTCCTTCTAGTGATCAGTCCCTCCGATCTTGGTGGAAATGATCTGTGCCATGACTCTAAACATGGGATATTACAAGTTCTTAATGTGCATTGCATGCCCTTGATTCTAGTACATTAACACCATGGTCATCCTTTGTATCTCCTCTATGTCATCTAGGTCATTGATAACACTCATCCCCAAGCACTATAGTCTGATGACTTTGTTGATCCTTTTGGGGGTGATCTTCATGTTGAACCCAATGAAGCAGATATAGTCCTCATGGATGCATGAAAGGAGGAACTATACTGCCTCCATAGGTTTATTGAAATATGGTAGCTCAAATAGTTGAAAGAGTCCTATGATGTCTAGTTCTTGATTGATAAATCATAGACCACTTGATTACTCATGTTGGTGGTCTTAACCTGATAGTCATTATGGATCTCAACCTCATTCCCAAACTGGCGATGATTGTAGTCAAAGACTATGGCCATCAAGACTTTGGAGACCTAGTTATTTGCACGTAATACTAAATCTAGGTATTGTATTTCTTCTATCAGTAGAGAGGGAGGTGGGGATGTTGGGGCCTTTTGTGTCATTGATGTTTGTGCATGCTATCCTTTTTTCACCATATTTTATTCTTATTTTGTGCACTTTCCTATTTCTTTCCCTATGTCTTATTCTTGTTTTTATAGATGTTGTTCTTGTTATAGAGTTAATTCCCTAATGAGAAACTAGTCTCTTCTATTCACCTCTTCTTCCTCTGGTATAGTTGGTAGTTTTTTGAGTCTCCTGGCCTTTTTCTTAGGTTGTATTACCCTTTGAGGGGCTTAAAGGTTGATGTGCAGTCATCCCACATTCCCAAAATAATATGTGGTTACAAGTAAATTTACTTTAGATTTTTGAGATTTAACAGTTTGTTAATGACAGACCTACAACCTGCAAATACAAAAACTTTCACTTTGTTCCACCAATCCAGACTAAAAATCCCTCTTCTCACCTAGGTAATAACCTTATTGACTTGCCAAGAAGATAAACACTCTTCTCTCTTTTGATTTTGGTGTGGTCACTTATTTTTCAACTATGGTTCTTTATTCATTCTTAGCATTTAACACTTCAAAAATTCATACATTGTAAAATGTAAAATGACTTTACTCTTTCTATTTATAGGCTCTATAGGGGGGTTTACCCTTATTAACTCCTTCCCTCTCCCCATCACTTTGGATCATAAATGCAAATCTTTTAATAGCCACCATATTTTGAACCTTACCCTATGCAATTAATGCCTTAACAATTTTATCCCATCACGTCCTTGGCACACTCTTCACCATAACTAACCTTATTGCATTAATGGCATGCCCCTTATCATGATTTTCTTTGAAGTGGGTGATAGTTGTATCCCACCCTTCTGATGTGGTGGAAGAAAGTTGGCCCTTTTTAAATTTTAACATATGGTGGGAACCTTACTCATTAGTGCCTCAAATGGCTCCCACACAGTTAATAACTTGCGCACCTATACAACTTATGTGCCCAAATATCTTATGCACTCATTTACTTGCACACTTTTTATTTTTAACCCTACATGTGACTTCTTACCCTACACTAAAATGGTTTGTAGTCCTCCATGAATACAAAAACATAAAAACATAAAATATCATAAAGAAAGAGTTACATGCAACAGAGGTAGTGCTTTTATTGAAAGTAGGAAATTTTAATCTAATGGTATAAGCCTTATTGATTACAAAAGTTTTGGTTATTCTAATGTGAAATATGGTCGAATTCAACTCCCATTATAGTACCCTAGGAGGAACTGACCATCCATGCATTGTAGTTGATATGCCCCTATAGGTTGAATAATATGTATTACAAATGAGCCATCCCAATGGATACAAAACTTTTCAAGGTGGTAAGCAAACTTAGAGTGATATAACAAGACCTTCATGTCTAGAGAAAAAATCTTGTTCTTGATATGGCGATCATGCCATGCCTTTTGCTTGCATTTTTTTACATCCTAGCTCTAGTGAGCGAGGAACCAGGTCTTAGCTAATTGTATTAATATATCCAAACGCACCTTCGAGGATGCCTCATCATCCAATTTTCCTACACACGTAATGCAAAGAAATGGTACCAAGAACCCTACTGGCATCATTGCTTCCTTGCCATACACCAAGTTGAATGTCATGCTTTTGTTTAAACATTTATAGGTATTTCAATAGGCCCAAAGTACTGTAGACACCCTATCAACCTAGTCATTTTGATCAACATTACAAATTTTTGTTAAAGTGGTATCAAGAATCTTATTAAATGCTTCAGTAGTTCCATTTTCTTGTGGGTGGTATGGTGTTGTCTTGTAGTGCATGATCGTGAACTCATATAGCAAGATGTGAATGGTTTCATTTAAAACGTGGGTTCCTTGATCATTAGTGAAACTCATGGGACACCTAAACCATGTTATAATGTTATCTTAGATGAATCATGCGGTAGTTGATGTGGTAAAATCCTTTGTTAGTGCTTCTTTATCCCACTGTGTAAGGTAATCAATTATCGTAATGTTGTATCGAGAACCCATTCATCATCCTGTTAGAGTGATGGGCTTCATAAAATCAATAGCCCATTTTTCAAACAATTCTTGAGAAAGGATGGGTCATAAAGGCATAACATATCTTATGTTAGGTTTACCTACGTGCTGGCAGATGTCACATTGCCTAACATATGCCTTAGCATCTTTGAATAGAGTTGGCCAACAAAGTCCAGCTAGCAATACCTTGCACACAATAGCCTCTCCAACACAGTGTCCTTCAGCAATACCTTCATGAACTTATCATAGTACTTCGGGGTGTTCATGTTGCATTACATAGTGGTGAAGCACCTTGTCATGATCCATCTTATATTAAATCTCCTGCTATGATCTGATATGGTGTAGCATGGACTACAAGTCATTTTTCTCTTGCGAGGTGAGAGAGTTAGGTATAGAACCAGTGTTTAAAAATGTTGTAATATCTTATAGTTCTTCAAGTGCCTATGAAACTCAGAAGAGATGTACATTAGGAAGATCATATTCTATGGTATGCGGGGGTTCTCTATTTTCAATCTAGGATAAGTGGTCAGGTCCATAGTTGATCTTTCCTAGTTTTACCATTATAAAAAAATTGAATTCTTGGAACAGGACAATCCAATGATAAATTCTTCCATGTAGCACTATTTTTTTGATAAGGTATTTCAAGGCCTCATGATCTATATAGAATGTAAAAGGATTGGATAGAAGATATTGCCTAAACTTTTATAAAGCATAGACCATAGACAAAGCTTCACACTCTATAGTGGTATAATTTCTTTTAGTTGGTGTTAGCTTCCTACTAGTAAAGTATGGGGTGATCCAGGTGACCATCACCTAGTTGTGCAAGGATTGCACCAACAACCATGCCAAGTGCATCAACATGGACATGAAAAGGCTTTTTTGAATAAGGAATTACAGGATAGGAGTAATAACCAACTTTTCTTTGAGTGTTTCAAAATTTTCCTTACAATAATTGGTCCATATGAACTGCTCATTATTTTTTAAAAGTTCTTCCAGGGGCACAACAATCTTGGCATAACCATGAATGAACTTTTTGTAATAACTCATGTGCCCCAGAAAAGTGCACACCTCATGTTGAGTCTTGGGCATTGGCAGATGAAGAATCATAGAGGCCTTTTTTGGGTCTACCAGAAGTCCTTCCTTATAAAAAATATGCCCAAGAAGTATGCCAAAAGGTGTCGTAAATAGGCACTTCTTCAAATTTAAGGAAATTTTTAGCACTCGATAGTGCTCAAGCATGAGTCTGAGATTAGCACAATGGTCCTTGACCAACCCATATACCATCCATTCATCCAAGTAGACTTAGAGTAATTTGTGAATGAAATCTTTAAAATCTTCAACTGCTATCTGTGAAAACACTGTTGGGGCATTTTTTAACCCAAAAGGTATAATGTTATAGGCAAAAGATCCCCATTTTATAGCAAAAGTTGTTTTAGACTGGTCTTCCTTAGCTATTTAGACTTGATGGTACCCCAAGAATCCATCCATAAAAGAGTACACTTCACAACCCACAACACCTTCTAAGATTTCCTTCGTGAAAGGTGTTAGAAAGGGATCGGTCACACAGGACATATTAAGAACTATGTAGTCCACACATATATGGATACATCCATGCTTTTTGATATTGATTACAATGGGACTAACCCAATTAGATTTAGCCATAGGAGTGATTACTCTAACATGGAGCATTATGTTCATCTCTTCCTTAATGTGTGCTCATAGATTAGGATTCATTATGTATGGTTATTTTTCATTGGTCGAGCGTTGTTGACTAGCTTGATGTGTATTTTCCCTAAAGATAGGTGGACTCCCTTCATTTTGTTGTAGTTCCTCATGAAAACATCTTGGTATTCTTTTAATAAGTCAAATATTTATGAGATTTCTATATCAGTCTAATAGTTATCGACTATATCCATCTTCAGTTCTTGCTCCATCCCAATGTTACATTGTATAGTTTGAATAGGTCTATGATAGGGGTTATCTGTTTGAAGACTTGTATCCTGAACAATTCATGTACCAATGATTTTAGGAACATATAAATCGTTGGTCAAGGGGTTGAGTGAAGTAGATATATCACCTTCATCTACTTGGAAGATGAGTTTTTGCCTTCCCTGGTGAATATCTTCACATCATTCTTCATCTAAAGCTAGAGTAAGCACAAAAACTAGATGTGTTGGAGGCTCATCAAAAAAGTGTAAAGGTTCCTCAAGTTCCTAATGGATGTTTCATAGGTAGTCTTCTAGAGGACTTGGGTCTCTAAGAACTACTTCATGTATGGCCTAGAGAGTAAGATTTAAGTCCATCCTTGCTGAGGAATAGGAGAGTGTTGATGTCATGGTTTCCTTCAGTAATTTCCAAAACCTGGTTCCCATGTGTCACTCTTTATGAATATACCAGGCCCATGCCCATGTGTGTAAGATTCCATAGAATGCATGTACCCATACGTACTTTAGAAGGTATGTTTCCTCATTTTTCCATATTATCTCACAGGCTTTAATGTGAGGTTTGGGTGCTTGCACGTCATTATAACTAAGTGTTCCCTAGATCTTATTGTCATGATGAAATTTGTGATGTAGAACATATCACACTTGATCCCAGTACAAGAGGCACTCTTTATGAGTATGCCATCATCTAGTGGTAGTGCCATCAAAAAGGTGATATAATGACCTCATTTGATCATTCTCAATATCATAGAACTATTCAAAACATTGGACAAAGTCACGTACCTCCATTTTTCCTTTAAACCATGGGGTTTCATCAAATATTTCTAACGGTGGTCCTATCAATGGCCTCTCATTACTAAACCCATGAAGTGAACAAACTTGTGAGATTTATGGAGTGGGTGCAAGAGGTTCTCTTGGCTGTTGATGGTGCTATATAATCTCCCAGTGAGATCATAATCACCATGGGCCCAATAATTACATGCATTGCTTGTAGTATCAAAAATTGACTACGTATCTATCCATCATAAAATACCATCTGGGGTTGGATCACATTTCTCTTCATTTTGGGCTGTGACTTTGTATAAGTGGTTGATGTCTTCATCTACATTGATGGGTTCTATATAAGGGTGTCCTTGTGCTTGATCTAGTGGTATTACAATACACTGATTAGTGTTCTCAAAACTAATGTAGTAGTTTTTAAAGCTCAAGTATGCATTATTTTCATAGAAACAAGGCCTTCCTAGTAAGGATGGGTAATTTTTAGCTTCAACAAACTCTAGAACCTCAAATTTTACTTTGAATGGTACTCTAAGTATGCTGATCGTGGCATTCTTGAGGACCCTAATTGGGTGAGCGCGATTATTATTAGACATGAATAAGATAAGAGGTGAAGGTTTTAGTGTTAGACTAGACATTTTATGCTAAGCATCCTTGGTGAGGACATTAAATTATGTGTTAGTATCCATAAAATATCCCTAATTACCCATCTATCGATGACAACATTAACCAAAACTTTTGTATCTTCTAGGGGAGTAGATGAACTAGGAGTGTCTTGATGTCAGGCATGATTTAAATAATGATCTTCACTTTGTTGAATGATATGAGGGTGAGCCTCATTTAGTAGTCAGGCTTGACTCTTAAGCCAAGCACTGAGTTGTGGAATGATATCTGCATCCAACATCTGCTTACATAGTTCTTGAAAGTCATCTTGAGTCATAGTTTGGAGTTTAGCTTCTCTTCACATAGCATCTCACTGCATTACATCCTTGTCTTTGAGGAATTTAATCTCTCCTTGGAGATCTTGTATGAGTTCCATCATATCTTGAAGGACATCCTTTCATTGCTAAGCATCAAGGTACTTTCTAGCTCATGGTTCTTCCCATTGTACCTTCTCCATTGGATTGGTTATCGATAGAGTTTATCCCTTACTGGTGGTGGTAATGTTTACTTATTGAATAATGGGGATGTGTCATGTCCCCTTTTTAATTGACATGTTCTAAGTTCATGGTTAGCCTATTATGCGACCTTCGTAGGCTAATAGGATGGATAGAGGGTCATAATGGAGCTTGGCTTGACTTTGATTCACAGGATTTCTACATTTGATTTTCATTCAGGTTATTTCAGACATATTTGGCCAGGGCTCCTACTTTTTAGGGATATTTGATATGCAGCGGAGCGCCTTTATTATGGTATGGTTATGTGCAGAATCACTCCCTGATTCACTAGCTTCGATCGGTTCGTCGATCCGACATGTATTGAGGGAGATATTAATATTTGATTGATTTAATCAAATATTAATTATTTAGCCTATTTTTAATTAGAAACCCTAATTCTAATTTAAGAAACCCTAATTAGGGAAAGCATATCTTTTTGAGGGTATAAGGGTTTCTCATGGAGGCCATTGTTCATTAGCCATTGATTATTGATTATTGATTTTGAAGAATTTCTTCTGTGAAGACTGAGCCTAAGGTTTCAGGATTCCATTTGCATTGGAGAACGTTCCCTCTTCAGGGTGTGCAATTAAGAGGCTGTGGAATATCAGCTGATCTATTGCCAAAGTGAGAGATAGCTTCATCTAGAGGTTATCACAGAATTTCAGGTTTGAGAGATAACTTCACACAGAAGTTATCACAGATATTCCAGGTATTCTTTTATTCTTGTTTTGATTCAATAAATTATACAGCTAGAGATCTTCTGTGCTAGAAACGTATATTTCAGATCAGGGGTTGAAAACAGGGAAGTTGTGCTTAATTGGTGGCCGTACAAAGTCTGTACAGGTCTGTACTGATCAGCTCAGGAACCAACCTCGGCAGACAGAGGGTTTTCAGTGACCAACATCGGTCGACTGAAGACCAACGTCGGCAGAAAGCCGATCGACAGAGACCGACGTCAGCGAGATATCGACCGACGACGGCGACTGTGTGTCGATACAGAAGGGCCGAGACCTTCCAGAATTCAATTTTCACTTCCAGTTTTGATAAGCCAGGGTTTTTTAAGATTGTATTTCATATTTATATGCATGAGAAAGGACTGTAATTGTAATAGTTTAGAAGGACAAGTGATAAGATTTGTAATTTGCTATTAAGAGACTATATTATTGTGATCATTCTGAATTTATTCAACCGAAGTTATATCTTGTTCAAAGTTTTTTGTGTTGCTATATTTCTTGTTTTGGAGGGGATATTCCAGTGGTATCAGAGCTAAATCCTGCCAGCCTGAGGGTGTATAGATCTTATGCAGCCACAAGAGTTGGGACCACACAAGTATAACACACGCAGCCGAGCCTTGCTTGAAGGTACTCAGGTGTTAGATCAGCCACCGACCATCATGTGTGATAGACGTGAGGGCAGCCCACCCAGGGGCCACAGGTATGATGCTGATCAGGGCACCAGAGAATTTCAGCGTGCTATGATGACAAGCCAACAGCAGATGGCTCAGACACTACAGGCACTTATGACTATGATAGAGAGAATGAACACACCTGATGGACAGAACGGGGACCAAAGAGATGACAGGAGTGCTACGGTTAATCAGAGGCCACAGTAGACTCACTCCAGAATAGCTGATAGACCTACACATCCTACTTTTGTTCAAGAAGAACCAGAGGCACCAGCAAAGGAAGCAGGGAATAACCCATTTGTAGATGTTTACATGGCTGCAAATGATGAGTGGGACTTATTACCTCTTCATGTCTAAGAGAGGATGACCTTTGATCATTTTGTCAATCTTAGGAGAGAGCACTACAGATTGGTTAGACAGGACAGGAAGCTTAGAGTTCAATTCAGTGAGCTGCAGAAGGCTACTGGTAAGCTTTCTTTGACTACTTTTGACGGCAGCGGTAAGATGACAGCTCAAGCTTGGGTTCATAAGCTTGACACCTTTTTGGCATTGAGACCAATGTCAGAGATAGATGCCATCAAATACACCACTTTGCACTTGGATGGAGTAGCACATGATTGGTGGTACCATGGTATGGTAACACTTCAGCATAATCAGGTAACAGAGTACCAGGACTTTGTGGATAGATTGGTTGAGCGGTTTGACAGGAAAGATCCCGAGGTTTACTTTCGAGATCTGGCATAGTTGAGACAAACAGGTAACTTGGAGTCCTTCATTGGTGAGTTTCAGAGATTGGCAGTCATGGTGCCCAATATTTCAGAGCGTAGATTGGTAGTTCTCTTCATAGAGGGATTGTCAGAGCCATTGAGAGGTTGGATCAAAGCCTTTGATCCTCCTTCTTTACAGGTAGCTATGAAGAAGGCACAGAGTATGGAGATGGCAGCCCCATCCAATAAATTTAACTCCAGAGATGCTTCTTCGTCTAGAGACCATAAGCACTCCCACGGGGATACAGAGAGACCGGATTTTAACATAGATAAATCCGGGGTTAAAAATGATTCAAAAGCCAATCCGGCAGCACCACCTTTGGATCGTGAGGTGCTTAATGATTTACGCAGGAAGAAGCTTTGCTTCTACTGAAAAGGACCATATGATATCCATCACGATTGTCCTTTGAGGCCTAAGGGCAAGGCAAATCGTATGATGTGGGTATACTATGAGGATTCAGATTCTGAGGATTCTGAGCAGCAGAACAGTTCTGAGGGGGCAGAGGCAGAGGCTTCAGGGCCTAATGCAAAAGCAGAGTTAGAGCTTCACATTCAGGAGGCACGCATATCTAGTATTCAGTCAGATGAGTCATTCAGACACCGTGGAGTTTTGGCAGGGCAGAAGGTTATCACCCTTCTTGATACAGGAGCCACACACAATTTCATAGATGCTAGATTTGTGGAGAAGCGTGGGCTCACTATCGTAGACTTTGAGGGCATCAGTGTTAAGGTAGCCGATGGTCACACTCTTAAGTGTGAGCGTATGATTAGAGACCTCCCATTGCGCTTGAACAATTATGAGTTCAAGGCTGATTATTATGTGGTAAACATGGGGGATATTGACTTAGTCTTGGGTATGAAGTGGCTTCATTCATTTGAAGAAGTTACTCTTCGTCTCAAGGACATGGAGGTTCTCTTTGATGTTGATGGGAAGACACACATTCTTAAGGCAATACGGGGCAGCAGCTTCAGATATATGTTTTTTCATCGGATGGAGGTACCTATACCACTTGACATGATAGAGAGCGATGACGAGTGCACATTGGCACCAACACAGGAGAGGTATGAGGATGAGCTTGGTCTTGAGGTGACTTCAGTTCAGGAGTTGTCACATGTGGTGAGGACTCGACTTTCTGTTACAGCCGGGTCACAGGTTGATGATGATATGACTATTTCTAGTCTTCACTATCCAGTTTCAGATATTATTCAAGTAAGGAGTTTGCTTGCTGATTTTCATTTATGGATTGGATGTTGGAGTGCTTATCTTAGTACTAGAGATGATGTGACACCATTACATGAGAGTTGGGATGGACATGGCATGGGGGTCGTGTTAATTGACAGTGGTGGAGATCAAAACTATATTTGGGATCCAGGTGGATTGATTGATTTGTCATTCAGTGATTGCTTGAGGGCAAGCAATTTCAGGAGGGGCGGATTGTCATGTCCCCTTTTTAATTAACATGTTCTGAGTTCATGGTTAGCCTATTATGCGACCTTCGTAGGCTAATAGGATGGATAGAGGGTCATAATGGAGCTTGGCTTGACTTTGATTCACAGGATTTCTACATTTGATTTTCATTCAGGTTATTTCAGACATATTTGGCTAGGGCTCCTACTTTTTAGGGATATTTGATATGCAGTGGAGCGCCTTTATTATGGTATGGTTATGTGCGGAATCACTCCCTGATTCACTAGCTTCGATCGGTTCGTCGATCCGACATGTATTGAGGGAGATATTAATATTTGATTGATTTAATCAAATATTAATTATTTAGCCTATTTTTAATTAGAAACCCTAATTCTAATTTAAGAAACCCTAATTAGGGCAAGCATATCTTTTTGAGGGTATAAGGGTTTCTCATGGAGGCCATTGTTCATTAGCCATTGATTATTGATTATTGATTTTGAAGAATTTCTTCTGTGAAGACTGAGCCTAAGGTTTCAGAATTCCATTTGCATTGGAGAACATTCCCTCTTTAGTGTGTGCAATTAAGAGGCTGTGGAATATCAGCTGATCTATTGCCAAAGTGAGAGATAGCTTCATCTAGAGGTTATCACAGAATTTCAGGTTTGAGAGATAACTTCACACAAAAGTTATCACAGATATTCCAGGTATTCTTTTATTCTTGTTTTGATTCAATAAATTATACAGCTAGAGATCTTCTGTGCTAGAAACGTATATTTCAGATCAGGGGTTGAAAACAGGGAAGTTGTGCTTAATTGGTGGCCGTACAAAGTCCATACAGGTCCGTACTGATCAGCTCAGGAACCAACCTCGGCAGACAGAGGGTTTTCAGTGACCGACATCGGTCGACTGAAGACCGACGTCGGTAGAAAGCTGACCGACAGAGACCGACATCGGCGAGATATCGACCGATGACGGTGACTGTGTGTCGACACAGAAGGGCCAAGATCTTCCAGAATTCAATTTTCACTTCCAATTTTGATAAGCCAGGGTTTTTTAAGACTGTATTTCATATTTATATGCATGAGAAAGGACTGTAATTGTAATAGTTTAGAAGGACAAGTGATAAGATTTGTAATTTGCTATTAAGAGACTATATTATTGTGATCATTCTGAATTTATTCAACCGAAGTTATATCTTGTTCAAAGTTTTTTGTGTTGCTATATTTCCTGTTTTGGAGGGGATATTACAGGATGGTTCGGCTTGCATGCCATTATGGTCTATCAATTAAAATCATACCAGTGCCATTTTTATTGTACTCTTTGGTGATAGCTACCTTTAAATCAAGACACTCTTCTAGTCACTGGTCCTTTTTACAAAACATGCACATCGTGTATTATGAGCAATCCCACTAATAGTGGTTTGGTGACCCACATTTATAGTAAGTCATGGGTGAAAATCATCCACCTCCTCATCTACATCTTCTCCCTTACCCATGATATCCACCATTGTCTTAAATATTAGCGACTGAGGTTTGGTGCATGCCACATACCCGAGCTTCATGGATATCACTAATCAATCAATAATCATTAGTGTCATGAGTGTAGGCATCATAAATTTTACAATACTCAGACACCTTAGTGTGTGTAACCCATTGTAAAAGAGGAAAGGAATGAACATCATGTTCTTTATGGAAGATTTCACATGTTTATTTCAATACCATGTGGATGTTCTTGCGTAGGTAGTTACTCCTCATATTCCCTTCAGTTTCACAATCGGTACACCAGATACCACTATGTGTTTCATGTGCATTATTGGCTATTAAATTTTATAGTTTTGATGTTATTGAGGTTATCCTCGCCTCCATGAAGGGACTAATCCTAGTGTTAATGCTTCCAACTACTTCAATATGGAGAGCAGCTTCTAAAGCCTCTTGTGGGCTAGTGAAGGTTCATTGTGACAGGGTCCACCAAAAAGGTAGCAACAATCCTCCCTTAAACCATTGTGTATGTTAATCAACATTTATTTCAAATGATAATTTAGAAATAAATGTTCTGATCCATGCACTATAATCATTTATTCTCTCTGTAAGTCTTTGATTTATGTCCTTCAACACTGCTATACTCTACTTCTCAAACTCAAGAATATCACATTCCTGCAAGAAGGCTACTTTGAGCTGATCATAATCAACCACTGATTGTTGAGGGTGAAAATTTTGATACCACTTGTGTGTGTACTCTAGAAGTGTAGTTGTAAACTATGTATCCTTACATTCATAAGATGTGATGCCATAGGCTCTCCAAATTTGTTCACACTTGTGGACATGCTTAACTACATTCTCTACCCCTCGATATTTAGGTAAGTGCAATGTCATTTCGTAGTAGATCATAGTGGGTTGTGTTGGTTGAATGGGTGGTTTATAGGAATATCTATCCCTAATTCCCTGAGGATGGGGTCTACTTCCTCCTTCACCTCCTCCTACTCCTCCTCTAATGCCTCTAGTAGTATTTCTCATGGGAAGAGGCATAGTAGTAGGTTGGTTACCCAAGTTTGGGCCTGTACTCTGGCCTTGAAAACCAAACCCACCAAGCATCCCAAGTTGTGATATATAATTACCTTAAAGAGGGAAAGATAATGTAAAATATGAATGAACATCTAATGCCCTAGTTTTAGTCTCCCTTATCGGTTTAGTTTCTGACTCTGAACTGTCTATATCCCAATTTCATATATGTACCCTATTTGACTCAAGGGCATGAGCACGCACTATGGTGGGGGAGACTTGTTGATTTATACTTGGTTCTTTGACTATTGTATTCCATCTCATTTCTCTTTCATCAGATAGAAGTGGAAAAGAACATGGTTCAAAAGTGATGGGTTCCTCGTGCATGTCTTCTTCTCTGTGACTCTTCACAACACTCCTAGAGGTCTCTTGATCTCTTCCCATGTTGCTAACTCCCATGATCCTCTATCAAGCTTCATCATACTTCCATTTCCATAATGTTCATTGAATTTCTACCATGTTAAACCAATAATCTTCAATCAACCCCTAGTCTTCCCTTCCAAATGTGTGGCTCATGCAGAGAAGAATTTAGGCCTCCATGGGTATAGTTTCCAGCTTGAGATCAATAAACAATTTTTTAATCTCAAAAGTAAAAATACTAAAATATTGACCCCTTGGATCTCAAAGAAATTAGAATTTGGTCTCTTCAGGACATGAATAGATAGTCATAGTGTACTTTAAAATGTAATTTTTCCCAATTCCTCTCCACCAAAAGTTAAATGTTCACATCCATGAAACTCCAAGTTATGCTAGATTCCTCTATCATTTGAGCATCCAAGGCTGTCTCCTTCCAATATTTTTGGATCATATTTGAGCATATGCTATTATCCAATCATGTAAAATAATTGGGACCTCAGAAAATAAGGTTTCATATAAGGGACTATAGATATTCTTCTCTACCCACTATCATGCAGTGATTTCTGGCTCAAGATATAACACTACAAAGTTGTCTTTGACACAGGTAACCCATTCTTCTATATTCTCCAGTGTAATGCACTCAAAAATTTTCTCATGACTGTGCTTCAAGTGTTTTAGGGTTTGGTAATGGAACCAAAATGTTGGGTTGTTTTAGTTAATTCCAACCCCAGAGCTGAAGTCTATCCTAACAAGCTAGCGCATTATCCTTATCACATGAGAGTTAGGTGTCGCACACACAATCAAAGCATGTAACGAAAGACTGGTTCTTAAAGGTTTTATAACATAGTAATGTGTGTTTATTCATCCTTTGTTATGTAGCTCTAAAAGATTATTTAATAACACAAATATACTACTACTACCCTTTTAGTACCAGATGTAACCACCACTATTACTAGGATCACCATTATTATCTAATAGTAGTGACTCAAAAAAGAAAAAGGTGCCAATAATAAGACAAATAAATAAACCATATCCATCTCTATCACTTAGTGTATTTCATCATTCATAACAAAATCTGGTAAAAATAATCTCCCATTAGATGCTTAATGAATTACAAGGCAAATCTCTATTATCTATTCTCCAAAAAGACCATCCTTACAAATGATTACAACAGGGGTATTTATACATGTTTCTCCTTGACCAAGTGTTACTTATCATTAATACAAAATAAAATGGTGCACAGACTCCCAATAGACTGAGAGTCATGGTATTTTAAAACAAGTTCTTCCTGAGGACCCAAGGCCCTGTGCCCCTAGATCCTTGCTCTATGCTATAAATTGGTGGTCATGTGTTCTCTTCCTAGCAAGTTGGTACAAAACCTATGATCAAAATGGTTGAAGTGTCCCATATGAATCATTGTTATAAATACTTATGCTTCCCATGCACTCTGCTTCTCACATGATCCCCTATTCTTCCATTTTTGTTCTGAGTCCTATGTTCTCGGGTTCCTCATGATGTTCTCTTTTGACTGGGTCCTCTCACGCTGGTTCTCCTACACTATTATCCTCTTGTACCCAAATTTTTTCATACCACAATGCTTCTACATCTGTCAACTATGCACCATGGTCTTCCATTCCATGGTCATTCTGTACCGTGTTAGTCCTACATGAGAAAAATGGGATAATACTTAGTGAAAATTTAGGGGCTAACAATTTGAAAATAAATATTTATCTTAATGGTTAAGTAATATTATAACCTATGATCTATGCTTTTTGGCATATGCTTCCTATAAAATTCATTAAGTGAAATTTTTATGGAGTGATAGAAGAGAATCTTGGGCTTGTTGAAGGGGGAATGTGTATTTTGAGATGAATTAGGAAAACTAATCTTGATTTTGTCACTACATATTAGGATTTAAAACAAATAAATTAGGTGAAAGGCATGGTAATACTCAAAATTATTGAAATCATTATAATATGAAAATGAAAGAAGTTGATAATTGAAGGTAATTCCAAAATATTGATAATCAAGATGAAGGAAGGTAATATGGTGTCATGGAACCTAAAGATCATTTTTGACAAGCTAAACCTTTTTGGGAACATCAATAAGGCCCATACCACTTACCTTTTAAGGGAGACATCAATAATCCCATGCCACTCGATGAAATCCTTTAATAGTGGAAGGGTTACCCCAAATAAAATCATGAAAAAGATTTTTAATTTTGTGAACAAATTATTTATAAGGCACCCAATAGAGGAATAATGCACATGGGTGGTTATGAGCACTTTGAAACAAATTTAAATTTTTCCAGCCAGTGAAAGGGGATTGGTTATCCACTAAACAATTTTTTTCCACCCTATCCACCACATATTGCCAAATCCTAGAGGGAAAGGCTTGGAATGCGAAGGGGATCCCCAAGAATTGAAATATCTCATCATGTTGAAGTAGCTTCCAATTGAAATGTGTTATCTGAGGAGGTGGGGGAAGGAAGGATTGTCTATAGCACTGGGTTTTTTCTATTGTCATGAAAGAACCAATAGTGAGACAAAACTTCTCAAGATAATTCATGGCATTAGAAACATTATCCTCTCCTCAATGAGCTTGGGGAAGGAATCAACTATAAAGTTCCTATTAAGAATTTACTGGGATTATTCAATAGGCAGGGAGATTCCGTGAACAATATCTTAAGATTAGGCATTGGTAAAGAGATAACTGAACCCATCAACAATGAGCACATAGAGAGTTGGGGATAGGGTGCAACCTTTCCTAATTTATTTGAAAAGTCTAAATGGTTCCAAGTTGAATCCATTATTGAAGAGGAAAATAGAATCATCAACGAAGAGCATGGAGATCTATTACAAGAAGATGGGACTAAAACCCAGGGCTTGCAACATATGCAAGATAAATAGCCATTCTATGTGGTCATAAGCTTTTTAAAAACCAATCTTAATGAACATGCCCTACTAATTAGAATGATGATCCCATTTAATTCTTTCCCACAGAAATAACATTATCTAGGATGTAACAGCCTTGTGTGAACCTTGTCTGCTTAGGTTGAATAATCAAAGGGAGAATATGGCAAAGATGAAGTGCTAAATCCTTTGTGATAATTTTGTAAGAGATATTGAGTAGAGTGATAGGTATCCAATTTTAAATTAACTCAGGGTTTCTAGATTTTGAAATAAACTTTGTGTTATTTATTGATGCCTGGGCCCAAGGATTGATTGTGGAAGGCTTTAAGGTAGACCTAGAAAAGGTTAGCCTCAATAGTATCCCATATATTTTTATAGAATTTTCAAGGGAACCCATTGTAAATAGGTGCTTTATCATTGGCCATTTGCATAACTATTTCATATAATTCCTCAATAGATAATTTTCTATCACAAGTAACCCTTTGAATGGAAGTGATTTTAATTAGGATGATCGATAGGTATTGGTCCAATGCTTGTTGGAGCTTGATAGAGGGAGCCTAAGTTTGAACACTTGATGGTAGTGATTATCAAAGACTTGGACCATATCAAGTTTTTTATTATAGTGATGGCCACCTTATTAGATAGCTTTCATATATTAGGTTGAGGACTTGGCCTTGAGCATATGAAATAATTCTTTAGAGACTCTATCCCCCACTTTGATCTAGTGAAAGTGAGCATGGAGCTAAGCTTTTGATCCAAAACTTAGAATATTTGGTTGAAAGATAATTCAAAAAATAATAACAACACAATTGTAATAATGCTATCTTTGAGAAGAGATGTTTTATTGCTAAAAATTGCAGATACAACATATGCATATCTCTGGGAAGAGATGTCCCCTTTCTTTTTCAAGTTACATCTTCATTTATACACATTTTAAAGGTATTAGGAAGATGTGGAAGGTCACCAATCTCAAGGGAGATTGAGTGGTTTGACTTCCATGATTCACAACAATATAGAATTCGAGAAATTACTATTTTTAAAAACTTACTATTTTAGACTGCACTACTAAAATTAAAATTTAGTGCACTTCCATTTTGTTTTTTGGGGTCAAAACCCACCGAGTAGAGCTTGGTGCCATCTTATGAAGTTCCCCTCATTATTAGCTTTCTAAGAGTTCAAATGGGGAATCAAATAGAGCTATGGTGCAAAAGTTATGGCTCCTAGATGTTTTGCCACCAATTATGGTAGAACCATCACTTGAAACATTACTCAGATCAGCTTCATGAGCATTGAATATGTCTTAAAATTTTATTTTTTGCCTCAATATAACCACCTATAATTTTAAAGTGTCATTGAAAGGGCGTTACTCAAGGGCCACCACCGCATGGTTCAACTCTGAGGAGTTGGTCAATTAAGATCACCATCAAATCTTGGCTAGTTGGTGGCAATAGATCTAAAGAAATATGGTCATTCAATTGAGTACATCCACCCATAATTGGATACATCCTATGTATTTAGTAGGTCAGGGCACAGGGTTTCAAACTCATTTGATGTGGGCCATGGTGGGACCATGGTCTAATAAATCCATGTTTATAAAAATTGGGATTTTTGAATTTTGGGATTTTTGAATTACAAAATAATGTGAAAGTAGATCAGTAAGTGGTCAAAAAGAAAAAGAATATGACATAGCTTACACTATGAGGAAGAAATTATTGTCAAAAGAGAAATATTATTGCATGGAAAGCATAACCTAACCAATCCATTTTAACACATGATTGGTTCCACTTAGAATATTATTTCAGGTGTATCAAAATTTAAACATGGGATGATGGCCAATGTTAGGGTCATGAAACCCAAATTTATTTCTCATAAAAATCCACACTTCTCTTTCATCTGTATTTTATCATATGGTAAAGTTCCCATATTATCAATAGTTTGTTCCACCATATTAAAGTCACCATAAATTTCCTAGTGGGAATCAAGTAGTGAGTTGGCAATCCATTGCCATAGAGTTTTCCTTTCATGTGCATCATTAGAGGAATAAACATTAATTATGCCAAAAAAATGATTATCAATATTTAAAATGGCCCAAATGACATAACATGAAGGATAATTTTTGAAGGCCACTAAGTGTGACTACCACTTTGGGGTAGTAAATTTCATAAGGTATCCACGACATAAATCATGATTTATATTCAAAACTATACTATCAGACCAGTAATTTTATTGATAGTGAAAAGAAGGAAACCTACCACCTTAATTTCCTAAAGGAAAATAATGTACATGTATGCAAACCTTATTTAAAATATCTCACCACATATTTATGATTTGGGTCTATGATACCCTGAACATTCCATGAAAAACAATTCAAAATATTGTGAGTGTCAAGAGACATATCCTCAACATCGAGCCATTATAAGGATTCATATCTATCCTTTAGGAATTACTTCATGTTAAAAAGAAGGAATTTTAGACACTGGGAATATTTGACCACATAATTTACCTCCTCATAATAATTCTGATGAGTAATACTATGAGAGCAAGGTGGAGAACCTCGAGAAGGACTACACTATCACTTGCTTATACCTGAATGGGAGAATGGTGGAAGAGACAAACTATCATAGGCACATTCTAAAGAAAATTGAGAGCTATAAAAAAAATTCACCACTAAAGGAGTTTTGTAGACATGCGTTTTGGATAATTTCACCTAAGCATTGCTTGTTCTTTGGTGGGTTGAGTGAACTACCAGGTAACTCCCTAGTAGGTTGAGACATAAGTGTAGAGATAGAAGATGGCTTGTTATTATTCATGGGGTTATGATAAGCTAGACCTTTATTATTATTATTTCAACCTAAAACATTTTAAACCCTTCTTCCTGATAAATTTTGGGGATATTAAATGTAGGTTTAGGAACTAGCCTATTGCAACGTAGATATAGAGGAAAATCCTTGATCTTGTGGTATGTGGCTTGACAGTAGAAGCAAGTGTTGGTAAATATAATATAATACTCTCTAAAAGTATCAATTATCACCTAATTTAATCTCAAAAAAATATTTGAGATCTTTTGATAAGTCAATTTCAACATAGACTTACTTTTAAGGGTGAGTAGAATAAAATATATATGGCTCATGGTAAATGACATGACTAATGGAGGTTGTGATTTGATTGGTAAAGTGTTATTAAGGTAGGGGTAACCCTGGAAACTCCACCCAGATGGGGACCTTTATGTAACATGATTTGAAACAATAAAGTCTCAGGTCTAGGGAATAACATCATTAGGGAGTTATAGATGTACCAATTGGTGGATTTGTTTAGCATCACACATGCATGGGTGGGATTAGAGAAATGCAAAAAGAAAGAAATTTGGGTAATGTTTTGGACTCTCTTTATTAATGCCATGACTAGCCCAATAAAACTAAGTCCAAGTCTTAAGCATGCTCTTAAAAGGGAGGTGGCCCTAAAAATATCAGATTAAAAAAATTGCTCTAACCATTAACAAGCATTATAAAATTCAAGCATGGGCAAAACCACATCAGGTTGAGAATCATTACCTCATGGTACACTTTGGGGACAAAATTATTCAGTCACTTGAGAGGTGGTGATATAATTCAAAGTTCCTCCTTCATCTACCATAGCTTTAACAACTGGATGGGAGGGTAAGGAGGTCATTATATAGCCAAAGCTTACCCAAAGGGCAAGGCTAGTTATCACATCCCGATTTCACCCTATGATCTACAACCTTAGAATATGTGGATTAGTATAGTTATTATCTAATTATCATTGATTTGACTTGAGCTTTATGACATATACTAGTATGAGACAATGATATTGTTAATTTATATACATGATATGACAACTGCATTTTATTATTATATACATTATAGATAGGTATTTGTTAGTTTTGTGTCATTGGTTGATATTTATGATGACTCAGACTAACTACCTACTTATTGTGAGTTGAATGTCATATATATCCTACACTCAAAGCTAGATGAGGGAGAGAATCATTAGATATAATGGGCTAGATGGGATGATTGGGTGATGATAGATGAATTTCTGGTGACCCTACACACATGCACAGTAGATTTACAATGTTTTGCATAACATATTTTAAATGTTAGTGTGTAATTAAGGAAATCTTGTTTGTGATTATATTTATGTGTGTGGATATGCATTATATTTATTTATTCTAATTGACTTGATTTTTGAATTTAAATCAAGAAATAAATATTAATTTCTATATAGATAATATTATTATAGATACGGTTATCTTACAAATAAAATTCAATTAATGGCTTAGTATCTATTAGTCAAATAAATAATTATCCTAGTAATGATTGTTTTCTTGAAAATAAAATTATCTTAAAATAATAAAGTTGAATTATTAAAATCTAAATTAGTCTTGAAAATAGGTGTAGAAGTTACATTTTAAATTAGAAAATAGATTATATGATTACTTTAGTAAACTTAGCCAGTTTGGCAAGCTAAGTGGAAGAAAGACTATAGATTTAGGAGAGAATAAACTATAGTTAGTAAATTTAAATAAAGTGTTAAATATTATGCATGGAATGGAAACAAAAGGGATGTAACATGCAAGAAATGGAGCGAAGCAATAGAGAGAGTAGTTAGTTTTATAAATGTAGGAAGAATTTTGGATGTTGGAGATACACGGACATTGAAGAAGAGAAGGACGGAAGAAAGAAAGGAGGAGAAAGAAATAAAATCCAATCAAATTCTTTTTCACATCAAATCTACCAGGTTGGTTTTGTAATTTTTTTTTTGGTGTGTTAAATGAGGTGGTGTGTGTGTTTATTTTAAAGCCTACATCTCACTCTTTTAGGCATATATATTATATTCTTTTCTTTTATCTAGCTTTTCAAACTGTAAAACATGAGTTCAATTTATATAAACTGCGTATTATAGTTAGTTGGTGTTTCAATTCCACAAGGCAACATATAAAATTCTGAGGTTGGGTTTAGTTTTTAGATTTGTGCCTTAATTTAATTTAGCTTGAGTCTATATTGGCCTATGTTGCACATTCTTAAAACCTTACATTTTATATATTAGACCTACATTATTATTTATTGGCAGCGTCTAGTATAATGAACCTGCATGAAGTTTTATATAAGAGGCTTGTGTTTTATCTTATTTAAGCCTATATATTATCTTAGAAGCTTGAGTTTCACCCTATAGGGGTTGCGTAGAATTTTCAAAGGCTTGCATTTATTTGTGTAATCCTAAGTATTATTTTTTATAAGCTGCGACCTATTATGTCTAGCCTGTGTCATAATATTTATAGTGAATTGCATTCCAACTACATAATCCTGCATTTCATTTTATTTTAGACCAGTGTTTCAATTATAAGAGACTATAACATTGTGCTTTATACCCTATGAGATGTGTATTAAATAAATATTGAACTACGTTTTAAATGGAAATTGTTAAGCATATATTGGCCACACTGGCTATTGAATTTAAACATTAAGTATATTATTAAAACTCTGAGTTTTGAAATGAATAACCTAGTTCATAATTAGAATTATTGAACCTAAATAGATGGCTAAAGTTAAATATTGATAGTTGAATCTTATATATTTAAAACACCCAGTCTTATGGACCGAGACTTTAAAATGAGACGATGCATGCTGAGACTTATATATTTAAAACACCTAGTCTTGTGGATCGAGTCTTTAAAAATGAAATGTTGCATGCTTAGACTTATATATTTAAAACACCCAGTCTTATGGGTTGAGTCTTTAAAAGTGAAACGTTACATGCTAAGTCATTCATATAAAATGCCTAGTCAATAAATTATAATGCCTAGTCCTAATTGAAACACGAGCCACTTTTGGGAATGCTAAAGTATCATAATGAAATGTTGTATATATATTGGATAAATCTGTGTAATATGAATATAATGCCAAGTTTATAACATTGGAAGGTTGAGTGAATAATTTTGAAATTCCAAGTGTAAATAAAATAGTGAGATTGTAATAAAAACCATTGTATATATATTCTATAATTGTTGTGCATTTAAATAAAGAGTTGAATATTCAATTAAAAGGTTGAAGTCTATTAATGAAATGTTGAAGTCTTTTGATGAGATGAGAAGCACTATATTATAAATAGATGAGTCATTCATATTAAATGTTGAGTCGTTTAAATAACATGTGGAGTATTTTACATTGAGATGCAATGATAAGAATTAAATCTTTGTTTGCCCAAAGTGCAAGGTGCTAAAACGTTGATTTTGTAATTAAAATAATAATATTTTTAATGGAAGCACAGAGTATATTCTAGAGAAGGAATACAAGTTGTAAAGGAAACTATGTTTCTTCTTTAATGTAAATTGAATGTTCAGTGGACTCTATTTTATCTTGGATTTCTATATTATGGTTAGCACGAGAGTGTCGATTAAAAGTGAGCATAATTTTCATAAGAACCTATTTAGAGTTGGGATATTTTATTAGTATTACCCTTGATGAGTAAATAATGTCGGAATGCTCTATATACCCGATTGATAAAACCATGTTAAGACATTGGTCAGAATTTAAGTGATAGATGAACTTTGTAATCCATATTTGTATTTTATAAGTACTTTTAAAAATAGCTAAGTGTATAACGGTATTCATATAAACATATAACTCACATAGGTGCATTAGATAATATGTCTATGTCTAAAGTAATATATTGATATAATATTATGAGAAGTGGAGAAAACTTCAACCCTACGAATATTGCCCTTGAGTTATGTTCTTATGAGGTTTAACTTGATTTAGAGTATATTCCAAGATTATGATATTTGTTAGTGATAAAAACTTGTGTTCGTAATATAGTTTGCGATAATATTAATATGTGAAAGTGATTATATATTTTTAGAATAAAATAGTACATAATGATGTGTGTCTAGAGATATTGATGTCATCTGATTATTATTATGTAGTATAATTAAGGGTATACCCAGGTGGTATAATCTTATACTTGCTTGTTTATTAATTATAATGTAATATTAATTATTCATGTATAAGTAGAGTGCTCATGAGCTATGATAGTATAAGATATCATAGAATATTTCAACCTAAATGTATATGCCCAAATGGTACATACTGTAGCTATATGTCTAAACTCTCACCTACATTGACTGATTAAATGTATGTATTGATTATTACTTGACACATTATTTTATAACAATTAGTAGGACATCATGTATCCATGCATATAACATTGATAGAGTGTAAACGAATATTAGCTTTGACTTTTATGTGTTAGTATGACTTGTTTTGATATATGTACTTGCTTGACTAAAAACATATGTTTCTATGTATTTATGACTTCTTAGTATGACTAATTATGGAAAAACTAGTAGTTGTGCCTTAAAACTCTAGACTATGATATTATGGGATATCATAGGGTTTAGTTATTTGGACCTTATTGTAGTAGTTAAGAAGTGTAGTTTAATGTGAAATTCACCTGGGTGGTATAAACTACGATCATTATTTATGGGTTGGAATATATAATAATGTAAGATTCATTCATAGATGGATTAAATATACACTTTATTTACTCTTATGTTTAGCATGTGATGTAATCTAATTACTAGGGGGATGTATTTAGTATGAATCTTGTGTTTATATAATGTGTAGTGAGACATTATCTTTTTGTATGTAGGATTTTCATGTCAATGCATTATCTTGTAATAGAAATGATTTTTTATGATACACTGCATGTTTAGTTTTAAAAATCATACACACATGGGTACTAGCTTGTTCTCTAGATTCTTACACCGTTCTATCTTCCTATCCATGAAGGGAGATCCATTCTATAATAGGGGACTATGCAGAGGATCATTGGTCTATGGTTGGTGTAGAAAAGCACGCGGATGATGCTCTTCCTCCTCAAAATAGTACTACTTACTAGGAGACTACACTTGAGATTCAAAGATACATGAGTTAGTTCGACTTGAGCTTGAAAGGGCTTGGTATCTATTTATTATATAAAGGCTGAATGACTAAAGGGAATGTACTTATATTTTATTTGTAGA
The DNA here is from genome assembly GCA_037957365.1 of Torreya grandis. Taxonomy (NCBI): domain Eukaryota; kingdom Viridiplantae; phylum Streptophyta; class Pinopsida; order Cupressales; family Taxaceae; genus Torreya; species Torreya grandis. The sequence continues at coordinate 1,852,314 of JARHVA010003640.1, forward strand.
TACTTGGGCAGCAATTTTTGTATTTAGTGGATCAATCATGGCTGAGTTCGAATGTATTTACTTTCCTTGCTATTGTAATAAATGATTGTATTCAATATTAGAATTTGAAACTGTTATTTTTCTAAGTTGTTATTTATATGTTTGGATAAAAGTTACACATGTATTATAGTGATTGAGTGAATGAATGTTAGAAAATAATTTTTTTTTAATTACTGCATTATTCTAAGTACAACTTGAGGGGTTGTAACATGTGTTATCAAAGTTGAGGCTCAAACTCCAGGACCTAATGAGTCCATTAGTATTTTTGTACCTTTCTATTTAGTATAAAGGAGTAATGTGAATATGTGTGTGGTACATTGAGTGTGTAACCTAAAGGCATTCATATCGCCTTAGAGTTGTTAAAGGGTTGGTTTATTGAGTGTCTCGTTAGTGATGGTTTTATAAGGTTATGGATAGGAGAGTACATAACTTTGGTCATGAGATATGAACAAGAGTTTCCTACCATATTTTTTATCTTTAGATTGAACACCTCAAGTGTGATTATGACTTTCTTGAATCACCTTCACCATTTGTATTTTTGTTTTGTGAGTGTTTAAAAAACATGGAGTGCTTCCCACTTAGGTATATATGCATTATTTTTGTGTCTTACTTACAAAAATCTTAAGAATGATAAAATCATATAAGATCATTCTAGTTTGGCATCACCTAGTGCAGTGAAATTTTTCTTGTAGTTGAAAATAGATGTCTTGTTTGAGAATTCCTTTGTGTTAGGTGTTTTTTATATAGATTAACATCCTTGTATTTATATAGACTTTAGAAGAAGTGTCATCTCTCTTAGTTAGCTGAGAAGTGAGTTTTTTTGCTCTCACTATCCTCTTACATCATTTTAAGCTATTGAGAAGATTCATATTTTTATAATGTTGATTTAGTGTTCCTTAAAAAGAAAAATTATTTCTAAAATGTTGTTTGATCATATTCCCTTGAGTTCGTGGGATAATATTTTCTATTTATTGTTGAGAGAAGTTGTAATATTGGATAGATTGATGCATCTTGAGGTTTATATTCTCCTCCCAATTGTGGAAGCAAGTTGTAATACTACACTTACAAGTTTGGTAAGTGAATAGGGATTGGCAACATGGATTGTGGTGCTTCCTTATACCATATGAGGGTATGTAAGAGATTTTTTTTGAGACGTTAGTTCTCTACTTTACACTTTGTGACTTTTTTAGAGTTACTATTTTATCTAACTTGTTAAATTGACCATGAGGAGAGGCAAACATAGAATTTATAATGAATTCTAAGTGATTATAATTATTATGTTATTATTTACCTTTGTTTAGACTAATATTATTCTCTTTTAGAAGCATGTTATTTTGAAGAGTTTTATATGTACCTTTTGCTAAAATCAAGGAGGGTATAAGACATGTGAAACATATTGATAGTTTAAAAGGATTAAGATAAAATTTTAAATTGTTGTGTGATAGTCATGCAAACAAGAAGCATTGACTCACTTATAAGGTTGTAAGGATGATATGATCCTTAGCCTTTGTATGTTATGTTAATTTTGACATTATTTCTTCTTAACTATGAATATAGTACTATAGGTTAAGTTGTCAAATTATGGTACTAGCTATGTTTAACTAGTGGCAACTTGATACAATCTCAGAATGATTATATAATTTTTCTTGTATGTATATTAGTACATATAGAATCATTTAGCATATATTATTACTTTCTATGATCTATTAGTATAGATTAGTGTTTCATTGAACCTTATGCACATTGTGGAGATCATTAGGTTCTGAAGACCTAAGGGAAGAGTTATGAATTAGAAACGCTAGTTTTAAGTGATAGGATGGTATCCTACTTAGCCTCACACTGACTTAGATTGTTGGTACTGAGTTGGATCTGATAGACAGACTTGTCAAATCTAGGATTTGATAGGTGAAACATGTCAAATTCAGTCATATGGCCATATGCATTTTACTATGGATACGTATTCCATGATTTTGTATATATTATTACCAGTTCTTATTCATCACCATACTTGTCAGGAGCCCCAATTGAGTAATGATAGTATTGACATGTTATACTTATTCGAAGCTGCGTGGTGTAGTGATAGTATAAATATATACACATCATTTCCCTTTTCTTTTTTTTTGATATGAAAAATACACTCTCTAGATTAGAGAGATGTGTAGAGGGACTAGAAAATTTTGTGAAACTCTTCTTGGTCAGTTGTTTTGACTTTTGTGATGATCTCATGTGTTTTTGGGGAAGTCAGTGAAATTTTTACCAAGATTTTTATAGGCTTGTCTTACCAGTTCTGGACCTTGGGATAGTCATGATAGAACCAATTAATGTAAGTGACTTTCACAAAACTTATTTGCATAATAAGAAATGTCATAGAGTACGGTCTTATGGGACCAATACTCTAAGAATATTGTTAAATGAGAGAACTAGTATGAGTTCTTCAAGTAAATTTTACATTTGTTAGCATGATTTGATACTAGATACTATGTTTATATTTTGTTAAACTTTGTTTGACATTCAAAACTATTGTTTGAATAAGCATTATCGAGATGGTGACCAATTTTAAGGAGGAGGATGTCACATCTTGATTTCACCCTATGATCTATAATATTAGAATCCGTGGATCAGCATGGTTATTATCTAACTATCATTTCTTTGACTTGAGCTTTATGACATATATTGGTATGGGATAGTGATATTGTTAATTTATATACATGATGTGACAGTTATATTTTATTAATATGTACATTATGAATAGGTATTTATTAGTTTTACATCATTGATTGATATTTATGATGACTTAGACTAATTACCTACTTGTTGTGAGGTAGATACATGATAGATCCTACCCTTAGAGCTAGACGAGGGAGAGCATTATCAGAGAGGATGGGCTAGATGGAATTATTAGATGACGACAAATAAATTACTATTGACCATACACACATGCAAAGTAGATTTAAAATATTTATGCATAACATATTTTAAATACTGATACGTAATTAAGGAAATATTGTTTATGATTATATTTGCATATGTAGATATGCATTAGATTCATTTATTCTAATTGAATTGATTTTCAATTTTAAATCAAGAAAATAGATATTAATTTCTATATAGATATTACTATTGTAGATATAGTTATCTTACAAATAAAAGGCAATTAATGACTTAGTATCTGTTAGTCAAATAAATAATTATCTTAGTAATGATTGTTTTCTTGGAAATAGAATTATCTTGGAATTATGAAATTGAGTTATTAAAATATAAGTTAGTCTTGAAAATACATGCAAAAGTTACATTTAAAATTAGAAAATAGATTTATGATTACTTTAGTCAATTTACCTAGTTTGGCAAGCTAAGTGAAAGAAAGACTATAGATTCGGGAGAGAATAAACTGTAGTGAGTAAATTTAAACAAAGTGTAAAATATTATGCATGAAATGGAAACAAAGGGATGTAACATGCAAGAAATGGGCTATAGAAATAGAGAGAGTAGTTAGTTTTATAAATGAAAGAAGAATTTTGGAAGTTGGAGATACACAGACATTGAAGAGGAGAAGGATGGAAGAAAGAAAGGAGGAGAAAGCAAGAAATTCCAATCAAATTCTTTTTCCCAACAAATCTACAAGGTTGGTTTTGTAATTATTTTTTTATGTTAAATGAGATGATATATGTGTGTGTATGTGTTTGTGTGTGTATTATTCCTTTAAAACCTGTGTCTCACTCTTTTAGGCATATATAATATATTCTTATCTTTTAGCCAGCTTTCAACCTGTAAAACCTAATTTTAATTTATATAAGTTGTGTATTATAGTTGGATGGTGTTTCAATTCCACAAGGTAGCATATAAACTTCTGAGGCTACTGTTAGTTCTTAGACCCATGCCTTAATTTAATTTAGCTCAAGTTTATATTGGCCTACGTTACACATTCTTAAAACCCTGGGCTCTAATTATTAGACATGCATTATTATTTATTGGCAACATCTAGTGTGGTGAACCTATGTGAAGTCTTGTATAAGAGACCCATATTTTACCTTACTTAAGCCTGCATATTATCTTCAAAGCCTAGGTTTCATACTATAGGAGCTGCATAGCATTTTTAAAGGCCTATGTTTATTTGTGTAAGCCTAAGTATTATTTTTTATAAGTTTTGACCTATTATGTCTAGCCTGCGTCATAATATTTATAGTGAATTGTGTTCTAACTACATAATCCTATATTTTATTTTATTTTAGACCAGCATTTCAATTATAAGAGATTGTAGGGCTACGTTTTATATCCTATGAGATGTGTATTAAATGAATATTGGACTGTGTTCTAAATGGAAATCACCAATCATATATTGGCCATGTTGGGCATTGAATTTAAACATTAAGTATATTATTAAAACTCTAAGTATTCAATTGAGTCACCTAGTTCACAATTATAATCATTGAGTCTAAATAAATGGCTGAGTTTAAATATAGATAGTTGAATCTTATATATTTAAAATGCCCAGTCTTATGGGCTGAGTCTTTAAAAATAAAACATTGTATGCTAAGACATATATTTAAAACACCTAGTTTTATGGGCCGAGTCCTTAAAAATGAAACACTGCATGCTGAGTCATTCATTTAAAATTCTTGATTAATAAATTACAACACCCAATCCTAATTGAAATGTGAGCCATTTTTGGGAACACTGAAGTATCATAATGAAACACTATATATATATATATATATATATATATATATATATATATATATGATAAAGCTATGTAATATGAATATAACACCAAGTTTATAACATTGTAAGGTTGAGTGAATAATGTTGAAATGCCAAGTGTAAATAGAATGGTGAGTTTGCAATAAAATCATTGTATATTTAATCTATAATTATTATGCATTTAAATAGAGCACTAAATATTCAATTAAAAGGTTGAAGTCTATTAATAAAAGGCTAAAGTATTTTGATGAGACATGAAGAAATATATTATAAATAGTTGAGTCATTCATATCAAATGTTAAGTCACTTAAATAACACGTGGAGTTTTTTACATTGAGATGCAATGATAAGAATTTAATCATTGTTTGCCTAGAGTGCAAGGTGATAAAACGTTGAGTTTGCAATTAAAATAATAATATTTTTAATGTAAGCACAAAGTATATTCCATAGAAGGAATGCTATTTGCAAAGAAAACTATGTTTCTTCTTTAATGCAAATTGAATGTTTGATAAAAACTCTATTTTGCCTCGAATTTCCATATTATGGTTAGCACGAGAGTGCTGATGAAAAGTGAGCATAATTTCCATGAGAACCTATTTAGAGTTGGGATATTTTATTAGTATTGCCCTTGATGAGTAAACAATGTTGGAATGCTCTGTATACCCAATTGATGAAACCATGTTAAGACATTGGTCATAATTCAAGCGATAGATGAACTTTGCAATCCATATTTGTATTTAGTAAGTACTTTTGAAAATAGCTAAGTGTATAAGGGTATTCATATAAACATATAACTTACATAGGTGCATTAGAAAATATGTCAATGTCTAAAGTAATAGATAGATATTATGATATAATATTATGAGAAGCAAGGAAAAATTTAACCCTACAAATACTACCCTTGAGTTATGTTCTTACAAGGTTTAACTTGATTTAGACTATATTCTGAGATTATGATATTTTTTAGTGATAAAAAATTGTGTGTGAAATATAGTTTGTGAGAATATTAATATGTGCAAGTGATTATACATTTCTAGAATAAAATAATGCATTGTGATGTGTGCCTAGAGATTATGATGTCATCTAATTATTATTATGCAGTATAACAAAGGGTATACCCAGGTGGTATAATCTTATACTTGCTTATTTATTAATTATAGTGTAAGATTAATTATTCATGTATAAGTAGAGTGCTCATGAGCTATGATAGTACGTGATATCATAAAATACTTTAGCCTAAATATATATGTCTGGATGGTACATACTATAGTTGTATGTCTAGACTCTCACCTATGTTGACTGATTAAATGTATATATTGATTATTACTTGACACATTGTTTTGTAACAATTAGTAGGACATCATGTATGAATGTATATAATCTTGAGAGATAGTAAATTAATATTAGGTTAGACTTATGTGTGTTTGTATGACTTGTTTTGTTATATGTACTTGCTTGACTAAAAGTGTATGCTTCTATGTATTTATGACTTCTTAGTATGATTAATTATGGGAAAACTAGTAGTTATGTCTTAGAACACTAGACTGTGATATTATGGGATATCATGGGGTGTAGTTGTTTTGACTTTATTGTAGTAGTTGGGAAACTATAATTTAATGTGAAAATTACTTGGGTGGTATAAACTGAAAGCATTATTTCTAGGTTGGAATAGATAATAATGTAATATCTATTCATAGATGGATTAAATGCATACTTATTTTACTCATATGTTTAGAATATGATGTAATATAATTGCTATGAGGATGTATTTTGTATGAGTCTTGTGTTTATATAATGTCTGGTGAGACATTATCTTTTGGTATGTATGATTTTCAAGTCAATGCATTATCTTGTAATAGAAATAAATTTTCTATGATACACTACATGTTTAGTTTTAGAAATTATACACACATGGGTATTAGCTTATTATCTAGATTGTCATACCATTCTATCTACCTATCCATGAAGGGAAGACCATTCCCTAATAGGGGACTGTGTAGGGGATCATTAATATGTGGTTGGTGTGTAAAAGTGCTTGAATGATTCTCTCCCTCCCTACAATAGTACTACTTACCAAGAGACTACACTTGAGATTCAAAGATACATGAGTTGGTTTGACTTGAGCTCTAGAGGGGTTGGTATCTATTTATTATATTAAGGCTGAATGCCTAAGAAAAATGTAATTATATTTTATTTGTACATACTTGGGCAGCAGTTGCTGTATTCAATGGACCAGTCATGGTTGAATCTTAATGTATTTACTTTTCTTGTTGTTTTAATAAATTATGGTAATCATTTTTGGAATTTGTAACTGTTATTGTTCTAATTTATTGTTTATATGTTTGGATAAAATTTACACATGTATAAATGTGATTGATTGAATGAATGTTAGTAAATATTTTTAAAAAAAATTGTGTTATTCTAAGTACAATTTGAGGGGTTGTAACACTAGTAAATGCCAATAAGTGTTAATATCCTGTAGGTGCCTTCAAAGACAATAGTGTGAATAGAAAGAATCAACTGGGAAAGGATAGTATTAGTACACATCAGACTCTAGTGGACCCAAAAACCAAAACAATCCATATTTCATGACAAACTTATTTCCAAAACTTTCAATTATTTCTCCACTTCATAATTTTTGAAAAATTAGAAAAATGTTTTCATAAATGTTATGGTTTTTAAGTTAGATGGTGTTTTATTGGAAATCAGATCTACATCAAAATGCAATGTTGTATGGGAAAGTAGTTCTACATCAAAATACAATACATCTATCCATATTTTTATGCAATTTTTTTATTATTAGTGTGAGATTAAATGGGCCTACATCAAAATGTAATACATATATCTATTAATTTATTAATTATGTGTGCTTCAATATAAGTTAATGAATGCATCCACTTAAGTGTTACACCACAACCTAAATAGATATATTTAATCAAATTTAAAAAATATAAAATCCATAATAATATGGTTTTAAGATTTATTGAGTTTTATGAAAATCTGGTTTTACATAAAAATGCAATACATCTACACATGTTATATCTAATTAAATTTAATAAGATGTAAAATAATAAATTTAGATTTAATAAACATCTTAATTCCAAAATAACAAATGACAAAGATAGGGTTTAGAGAAGTAACCTAATTTGTAGAGAATCTATAAAAAGATGTTGATTAATATTGCATAATAGAGTTTTGACTTTTTTGGTAAGACAGTAAAAATCTCAAAAACTCATTGTGACCTAAGCACCTTCCTAGAACCACACAATCCATATTTATAGTCCCCATAATTATTGACTCTATGTTTCTCACAAGACGTAAACATTTAAAATCTTATTTGAAAAATGTGTTCATTGGATTTTGAACTCTATAAACTTTGCTCAGTATTTTGAATCTTTGCTCGATCATTGGGAAAATGCCTTTCTTCTTCAAACCTTGATAGTGCAATAAACCTCACACAAGATAAATAAAAATATTTGTTTTGGATCTCTACCCCAGTTCAATGGATTTTTTAAGTATGAGGTACTTATTAGGGCCTTCAGTAGTACACAATATCGAAGGCAACACCCCAAGTAAAATATAAAAATTCAATTATATAGCCATGTGCAATGTAAGTGTGTCACTACAATGGTCTTTAATGCTACAATGGATTTTTTTTCCTCTATAATGTTCATAGAATATGATAAATTCTAAATGATATTTTAGATTTCTTTAGATTTTTGGATTCTCTCTCTCTCTCTCTCTCTCTCTCTCTCTCTCTCTCTCTCTCTCTCTCTCTCTCTCTCTCTCTCTCTCTCCACACACACACACACACACATTGATTTTTTTGATCCATTGATGTTCTAAATACATTAATGTGTGTGTGTGTGTGTGTGTGTGTGTGTGTGTTTATAGACCTCCTAAATTCAAATTAGGACTATATTAGCTTATAAATTAATAACAAATAAGCGAAAAAATAATAATATAGAGATGAAAAGGGATTATACCCCTAAAATATATAGTGTGTGTTTCTAATAAAATCACTAAAAATAAAAAAGGATAAGGAGAGAGGAGAGAGAAAATAAATCACAATACAAAATGATAAAAAATAAAACACAATTTTTCAATAAAATATAATTTAAACTAATAATTAATAATCACATAAATATTTTTCAATAATATATTTTTATGACTAATAAATATTTAGGAATTATTTTTAAATGTCTACATATTGAACTAAATACATTAGATCTCTTTAGAATTTTAATATAATATCATAAGATGAAATATTTTATTGAATATATCTATTTAAAATTTTAATATAATTATATAAGATGAAATATTCTTTTTAAAAAATAAAATAATAACATTAATGTCCAAAAAAAATCAAAATAAATTTATAAAATTTGAAAAATAAAATAAAATACACAAAAAGACCAAAGTCAATCCATAGAACTAAAAAAAATGAAATACTCTCTATAAAAAAAAACTACCTATTGGTGTATTTATTTACTTTATTGCATTTATTTGTATTTATTATTTATTTTGGTGCACTAATTACTTATTATGATTAAGTTATGTTTTTTAATAATTTGCACTATATAGGATAAACTTGCTTAGCTAGTAGTCAACTTGGACACCTATCTTGTTACAGTGGAGTTCCACTCCACTATTCAAGGCAAGATATAATAAGATTGTTTAACTAGTAGTCAACTTGTGTTGATCATTTACATACGTTGGACACCTATCTTGTTAGTGTGGAGTTGTACTCCATTATTCTTGTAGTCAAATATTAATTTAACTACACGTGTTGTGTGAATTCCCTAATATTTATCATGAACACCTTACTCTATATAAGCAATGGTTATTTGTGTGTTTATCCAATTAATATTGAATTATTAGAATAATTCATCATATTTAAGTTATTTTTTATTTTTATTATTGTCTCAGATATATAATTATTATTTATTACTATTATATTTCTTATTTATGTTTTTTATTAGATTCATTAGATCCTGTAGCTAATTCTAACATGGTACCAAAGCTATTTTGAATCTATAGATTGCTAAATAATCAAGAGAAAAATATCCAAATATAGGATTAGTTTTTTATTTTATATACAGGTATAAATTGGAGCTTTGTGAAGAACTTTTGAGCTCACAATTGACTTAAAAGTGACTGAGATAGTCAAAATCATCTACAATTTTGTCCAAATTGGGCACAGGAGGTGAAATTGGCAAGGGTTTGATCTAGAAGCACCACACCCAAATATGGTAGGTACCTAAAAATTGAAATTTTTTTGAGCAAAATGGACCTCATGGTTACGTTCAAAATGTATTAAAACCTACAGATACATATAAAAGTTATCCAATTTAGATACAGTCACCTAGAAGGGAAAAAATGTTTTGCTCCTAATACGACAGTACGGACTATGCAGACCCAAATTTTTTTTGGTAGGCCTCATGGATCAGTAGGAAGATTTGAAAGGGAAACTTTGGGAGCACATTATTTGAACACTAGGAGGTATTTTTGAGCAAATCATTTTTTAAAATAGCTTAAAATTTTATGCTTTTCACTACTGTATTTTCAATTTTTTCTAAAATTCATATTTTTCTACACCATCTCTTGCCCATCCTCATTTTTGCAACTTCAGAGGCTGATAAATTTCACATACAACCTCATATTGAGGTTCCATTTTTTTTTAAGTTAATATTTTTTTGATCACAACACATTGGTTTATAAGGTTTTATAATAAAGTACATATTTTTTGTGCTTTTAGATTAGAGGGCCTAATTGAGCTTTTTATAAACTAAAAAAATTATAATCTAGCCTTGAAATTGCACTCAATTATAAAGTTCCAAAAAAATACTTGCTGGTGGGGATAAAACTAAGTAATTCAGAGGGTTTTGTGGTGTGTTTTATATTTTGATTTCTATTTTATGATGGTTTAATTTTCAATTGCATCATAGAGAATCCTAAGTTTCCACTATTAAAAACATACAACTATAACACATAAAAATAGAATGCTTAGAATGTATTAATGATGCTATGATATATGCTTTATGTAACAACTCTTCTTACTCCACCTACTACTGCAAAAGAGTTACAACACTTTCTCTTTGAAACTACTAAAGTTATTGGATGCATTTGGTCTTACATGTCTTTAGATTTGAATTTCCATATTGACAAATGTATGACTCCAAAAAAAGTGTGGGATAAATTAGCATCATTGTTTATAAAAATAGATGAGGTTTGTGGCTATCAAATTGACAATGAACTCATTAGTTTGAATCCTAAAAATTATGCTACAATACAAGACTACATCACTAAAGTCATAGATCTTAGAGCATAACTTTCTGAATGTAAAATTGATAAAAAAAGATATTCAATTGATTTTTAGTGCCTTACAATTAGGTCCTAAATATTCATCCTTTATCTCTAGCTTTCAAACTCATAGGCTCACATTGGGCACATCATATCAAATGTCGACCTTTGAGGTATTCTCTAAGATTCTAATGGTTGAAGAAGAAGAGTTAATAGCTATGGGTCTAATCAAGTCATCCAAATCTCAAGCTCTAATTGCAAGTTAACCTTAGCATAAGCAAGTTTCAACATCAACATCAAATATAGGTTCAAGTAAAAAAAATAGAATAATCAGAATAATTCACATAAAGATAAGAATAAAGAGAAACAATCTTCCTCACAAGGAGATTATAAATCCACTAATAAGAAATGGGATTCACAAAAAAATAATGGCACTCCTTACCCTTATTGTAAAAATGGGTTTCATAGTGAACAAGATTGTTGAAAGAAAGAGATTAATGAACTTAAGGGTCTTCTCAAAAATAATAACATCAATCAATCAATCAAAATATTCTTCCACTCCTTCAAATTCAAGGAAAGAAAAAGCTACGACACTAGTTACACTGACAAATTCTCCCAAGTCATAGGTAATTGACTTAGGTACTTCAAACCATATGCATTCTGATCAAGAATAATTTTCTGGATTAGAACCAAGTTCTTTACCTCATATTCACATAGGTGATGATCATAAGGTAGATGTTATAGGAAAAGGTACAATTGATGTTGATAGTGGTGTATTTTAAGATGTCCTTTGTGTGCCATAGTTATCAACTAACCTTCTCTTTGTCTACCAACTCACTCACTTTGATACTGGTAAGAAAGTTGAGTTCACACCCAATTCTATATCAATCAAAAAAATGGAGGATAATGCCTTAGTTGCAGTGGGAAAAGTTGAAAACCATACTTAAATTTATTCATTCTCATATTTTATGCTTCAGTCTTCCTCTAAAACTTTGCTTTCACACATTGATTCAGTGAGCAAGCTATGGCATGAACGGTTTGGTCATCTAGACTATCACTATTTATAGCAACTTAGTCAGCAGGAGATAGTTACAGGACTTCCACAGATTTAGTTTTTAGGGGATGTATGTCATGGTTGTGCCTTAGGCAAACATCCAAAGGATAAGTTTGATAAAGGGAAGGTTTGGAGGGCTACACAATTCCTCAAACTTGTTCATAGTGATTTAACGAGTCCATTACCTACTTTGTCTTTTAGTAAAACCCATTATGTTCTCACATTTATTGATGACTATTATATATATTCTTAGTTTATTTTTTTAAACTTAAGAGTGAAGTATTTAATAGATTTCTAGAGTTCAAAACTCTAGCAGAGAAATAATCTGAGAAGTATGTCAAGATCCTTTGCATAGATAATGGGAGGGAATATGTGAACAATAAGTTTGAATAATTCTATGCTCTTGAAGGAAGTGATCTTCAACATTCAGTTGCATACACACCTCAATAGAATGGTGTAGCAAAGAGGAAGAATAGACTCTTAGAAGAGATGGTAAGTTGTATGATTCATGCAAAATCGTTAGTACATGAGTATTGGGTGAAAGTGATTAATTGTACTGCATATATATATATATATATATATATATATATATATATATAATAGAGTTCTTCACAAAGATTTAAAAGGGATAACACCTCTTAAAGCGTGGTTCAACAAGAAGCTAGATGTGCATCATTTTAGAGTCTTTGACAGTCCAACATGGGCTCACATACCTTTAGACAAGTGTCATGCTTTAGAACAAAAAAGTTATAATTGCATATTTATGGGATATCCTGATGGTGTTAAGGGATATCATCTCATTGATCCAAATTCACATGAGCTTATTATAGCAAGAAGTGTTTACTTTGAATAAAGTCCTTTAGAATTATCTTCTAGTATTTCTCATTCTTCTTCCTTAGAATAATCTAATAGCAGTGACGATGATACTCCTACTTCATCTACTCACAGAAAATGATGAAGTAATACCTCCCCAACAGGGTTTATTAGGTCATGTTCCTCCTCCTTCTTTAGATCCTTGCCCATTGATGTCTTTATGGTCTAGACAGACTTTGGTGGATGCAAACCCTCTTGTTAGGGATCCATTAGATAGAAGGAGAACACGATCACAACATGATCTTTCACGTTCCTACATTATCATAAATTTTGATCCATAGTATTTTTAGGAAGCCACAGGGATAGTTGTGTGGGATTCAATGATGGAAGAAGAGTATGACTCGTTTATTAGGAACAACACCTGAGATCTTGTTCCTCTTCTTAAGCGAAGAAAATTAGTATGATGTAGGTGGATATATCAGATTAAGTTTAAAGTGGATGGAAATATTGATAAGTATAAATCATGATTAATGACCAAAGGTTTTTCCCAAGTGGAAGGCTTTGACTATACAAAAACCTTTGCACCTATTGCTAATATGAATTGTATTTCCTTGATACTAGATATTGATGTAGCTCATGGTTGGGTTATACATCAAATGGATGTGAAGAGTGCATTTCTTCATGGAGATCTTCATGAAGAGATATATATGGAGAATCAAAAGGGGTTTATTTAGGATTATTCATTGATGTGCTACTTGCAGATATCTCTCTATGGTCTAAAACAAGCCCCCAAGGCTTGGTATTCCAAGATTGACATATTTTTTCTCTCATTTAGGTTCTCAAGATGTCACTCAGATCTGAATGTCTACATTATATGATAGGAGGATTCACTATTATACTTAGTTATCTATGTTGATGATCTCATTGTTACAGGGAGCACAACATCCATCATCAGTAGTGTTAAGAATGCACTTTATGATAGGTTTTCTATGATAGACATGGGCCTATCACATTATTTTTTTGGGATTCAAATAACACAACATTTTTTTGGAAAATCACTTTCAGAACCCAAGTATGCCATAGATTTGTTAGCTTGGTTTCACATGGCTAACTATAATCCTGCAGAAACTCCTTTCTTATATAGATTTAGATTTGAGGTTCATTTTCTACTCCCTTGGTTGATGCCACATTGTATCACCAGCTTGTAGGAAACTCATCTATCTGACTCATACATAGCCTGACATTTTATATGAAGTTGGCATGGTTTCATGCTTTATGCAGCCTGACATTTTATATGCAGTTGGCATGGTTTCATGCTTTATGTAGACACCACATGACCTTCATTGGAGAGCTACCAAGCACATTTTAAGCTACATTTAGCATACTATCAAATATGGGATTCACTATACAACAGGTACAGGTTTAAACTTAGTGGGATATATATATTTTGATTGGGATGGTTATTATGATGATCGTAAGTCTACTTTTGATTACAATTTTCACTTTAGATCTAGCCCCAGTTATTGGCAGAGCAAGAAGCAACATGCTATTGGTCTTTCATCTATAGAGGCTGAGTATCATGGTGCTATTAATGCCACTACTAAGGCTATTTGGCTTCAAAATATTTTTACTAAGCTTGGTGTTCCATTTCAGAAGCCATCATTCATCCACTGTGACAACCAGAACACTATCCAAATCTTGAAGAATCTAGTTCATCATCAGAGAACCAAACATATAGAGATCCATATGCACTTTATCAGGGAGCTAATTTAGGTAGAGAACATTGATATTTAATATCATCCTATGAAGGAGCAAATTACAGATATTTTCACCAAACCTTTCACTAAGAGCAAGTATCTTCACTTGTGATCTCTTTTGGGGGTGCAAAACATATGTTCTTCAGGGGACATCAATTCTTCAGGGGGATATCCTTGACCTTCATTTTGAGGAAGAGTTTTTTTCCTTCAATTTTTCTCCTTTCCTCATCTATTTGTATAGAGTACCTAATATGACTACACATTGCCGAGACTCTTATCTGTATAACCCTACCTAAGCTTTACTTATGGGTGGGTGTTGGTGCATTTATTTACTTTATTGCATTTATTATTTATTTTGGTGCACTAATTACATATTGTAATTAGTTTATTATGTTTATTAATATTTTATATTAGATAGGATAAGCTTGCTTAGCTAGTAATCAACTTGGACACCTATCTTGTTATAGTGAAGTTACACTCTACTATTTAGGGTAAGATAGGATAAGATTGCTTAACTAGTGGTCAACTTGTGTTGATCATTTACATAAGTTGGACACCTATCTTGTTAGTATGGAGTTACACTCCACTATTCTTGTAGTCAGATATCAATTGAACTACACATGTTGTGTGAGTTCCCTGATCTTTATCATGCACGCCTTGCTCTATATAAGCAATGGTTATTTGAGTATTCTATATCAAATAAATATTGAATTATCAGAGTAATTCATCATATTTAAGTTATTTATTCGTTTCTATTATTGTCTTAGATATATAAGTATTGTTTATTACTATTACTATTTTATCTCTTATTTATGTTTTCTATTAGATTCATTAGATCCTGTAGCTAATTCTAACACTACTAAATAATTCAAATTGATCCTAATTTGATAGTTTGAATTTTAGAGTGAAAACCTTGGTTTATCAATAAGTCTAACTAAATTTTAACAAATGACCATATTTATTTACTTTACCCTTCATGTCTTGTTATTTTCATCTTTTTTCTTTCCCGGAACATCAAACATTAAAAAAGGGTATCTAATAAAGTTGTCTAATATTCAAACATATATTTTTTTAAAATATTAAACTCATATTCTTACATAAATATTAAATTATATTAAAAATATATATAAAATTAATTTTTTAATGAAAATATTTAAATGTTATAGTGAAGTTATTTGGTTCACCAAAAATTATTAAAGATTTATTCTTATTAAATGCAAAAAACCCTATATAATAAGAAATGAGGTCAAATTCGATTTAAACTCATCAACCTTAAATACTAAATTAAAAATAAAAATAAAAAATTAAATATTTTACATATTATTTAAAAAAAATTAATTAAGATCGAAGTATTATATCTACAACCAAATTTTTTTCAATATTTAATTATTAATTCTTAACAAATAACATAAAAATATTTTTATATCTTTAAAAAATAGATTAATAGCACCAAAAATTGTGAAAATTTTAAAATGTTAATGGGATAAATTAAAAAATACAAAATCGTGTGTGTGTGTGTGTGTGTGTGTGTGTGTGTGTGTGTGTGTGTGTGTGTGTGTGTGTGTGTGTGTGTGTGTGTGAGAATATATATATGAAAAGAGAAGATCGAGAAAAAATTAAAATATATAAAAATATTTTTTTTTTTGAAAAGAGAGGATTGGTTTGTGTAGACCATCATGGCATCTTAACTTGGAAGTTAAATTTAGATATTTTGCATTGTAATCTATTAATGATGGAGATAATAAATTTGTTCATAATATTGGATTATATTAATAATGATTTAATGGTGATCTTGATGATAATAATGATAGTAATGGTGGTGATGGTAATGATGTTGTTATAAATGAAAATAATTATGGCAATAAATATGGTATTAAAAATGATGATGAATATAATGATGATGATGATGATGATGATGTGGTGTCATCAAGTCTCTAATGCTAAACATTTGATTTTTTCTCTTCCTATATTTAATACTCATATTTTCCAATTAATACATATGATATGCTTGTTAAAATACAAAAACCTTATTTCAAAGTGTTTATAAGTAAATATACATCCATACAATAGAACATATAATCTATCACAAAACAACATAACCTAATTAAAAATAATTAGTGAACACGAGAATAAAATTAAAAAAATAAATACCTAGTGAAAAGATCCCATAACAAACCTATAAAATTGTTGCACAATATGAATTTCTCATATTCAGAAGGACCAACATTCATAACATGCATAACAAGAGTTCCTCAAGCAAAACTCCTCAAGGGCATAAATAGGATAGGGGATCTAGTGGTGAGATTAAGTGGTGGGATCTAGAATACAAGTGGGGTTATAATCCATGTACTTACACTATATCAGTCCACTAATATATATTTCTTAATTAGCATAGATATCTTAAATACATCTATCTAAAATACACAATGAGTTATCAATCACAAAGTGCCTATATTATGATGTAGGTTAGTTACATGCCTCTTGATTGATATCTCTCAGTGTATTTTAGATAGATGTATGTAATATATCTATCCTCGTAGCACCTGCAGGTGTGGCATGCATATTTAACAATGAATACTAATTAATGCATCATTTCATGTTCATCTAAATAAGAAATATTTATCACATTCAATGATAATTAAAGAAAATAATTTTATATACATCAAAATGTGAAAATAAGTATAAAATATATGATATTAAATATCTAACATTATTTTAGTTTTAAGTACTTGAGTCTCTCTTCCTCAGATTTCCATTTGGAAAGTAATCTTCATGTTTTTAACTTCTCATATTTGTCATATGAAAATGAAGACCATATTTTGAGTCTTTCTAAAGATTTAACATGTGATATGGCCACAAATGTTAACCCTGGTCTTTCTATATGCCCTATATCAATTATTGATTTAGAAATATTCAATCCTTATGATTTGTGTATGAATAATCCCCAAACTAGTCTTAAGGGCAGTTGTCATGTTCATACCCTCTATATTAGTGTAATTGGAATTATATGCAAATTTTCATCTACAAATGGCATTCTAGAGTAACTATCAAATTCCACCATAACATATGTAGGTGGCTCTGGTGGAGAACTTACAAGTTTGTATATTATACTTCAAATATATCTAAGAGATCCATTTACAAGTCCTAATTCTATCCATAGGTTAGAGGTTAACACCACCCTTGCATCCTTAGCAATTAATAATTCCAATCCAATTCATCATTTTGACTCCCTAATGGATTGGTACTACCTGTTCTAGTTGTAATGCCCTATGCAACCAGTCCTTTTAGTGATTTCAATTCTATTATGTTATGGTTTTTCATATTATCATTTATTACAAATAAATTAATAACATTGTCAAAATATTCCCTGATTCTTGGATGTAATACATTATTTGTTATTGAAATCAATAGTTTCCAATCATCAATAGTTGTATGTGCATCTCTAAGACTTATGATCAATTGTTGAAACCTTTCCTTCTTGTCTAAATACTTTATCCAGAGTAACAACTATTTTGAATTCTTCCCATAATATTTTTTGTGTTTGTTGCTATTGTATGGTGCTTTATCACTCACAAGAGGTAGCTGGCCCAAATCTCCTACTAAAATGATTGATCTACCTCTAAAACTCATGTTTGTATTTCCTAGAAATGTTTGATGAAGTCATGCATCTATGTTCTACAACATTTTTCCCCAATGAAATTCATTTTATAAATCAATATGTATTTATATATGCCACATTTATTCTTGAAAACTTTTGAGTCTTGTTCCTTCTAATTCAATAACATCTGTGATTGGGATTGATAATTTTGAGTGGATTGTCGAAGCACCAACACTAAATATTACAACTCCAGTTGGTGTAAGTAATATACGTGGATAACGTTGCATAGTTGATTATTCATTTTGAAAATATTCATGAATGGCACCAATTAGATGTGATTTTCCTATTCCTATTGTTCCTTAAATTATCATGCATAGTGGTGTGACATTATGAGTTTGAAGAAAATGTCTCATGATTATATCAAGTGCCTCTTTTTGTTTGGCACCTAAGGTTCCATATGAAATATTAATTATTATATCATCTGGTATGAGTAACCCATTATCTTTCATTGTGCTTATGAATTTTATATCTGAAGTTATGTATTCTTCTACTTTATATTCATGATTTCATGGTGCTTGTCTATCAATATCTCTTCTTCCCAACATATCTAATTTTGATACTTCCATAATCTACCCACTATATAGCCTTGATATGATTTCCCACTCATGTTTCCATTATATTTTGATGAATGGCTTGAATATCATCACATTTAGCAACACTTTGATTTTCATGGTCATCTCACATAGTCCTCCGCTCCACATGCCAAAGATTGTAATTAAATGACAAGTCCTAATTTGATGTTATTATAGCATCATCAAGTCTAATATCTCTTTCTATATCTTGAAATGGCTTGTAAAGCAATAACTCAGACCAATACAAATCAACCCATTTTTATGATTCTTGTCCTCATACTATAATAAACCTTGGGAATACTCTCACAATAGTTACCCCACTCCTAGCCTCCTATTTATTATCTCGCCTTTGCTTTGGATTATATGACCATGATCTAGTTGTCTCTATAAGTGAAAAAAAAATCATTTCATAAGGTTTGTTCATGTTTATATTAATAAAATATTTTAAGGGTATATCATTTTTTGGTTTTATAATATGTGTAACTAGTTTGAACACTTCATGTTAAACATTCAAAGTGACAAACACTCTACTACTTTATACCAATGGAAGCTCCAACAACATATGACATATCTTTTACTCCCCAATGTCTCTTTTGTCAAGGGTTTCTATTAAGAGTATTATATATTCTCTAACATCTAATTCATCATGTTTTTCAATGTTTTCAAATTGTATTAACATTTGATGATAAGTTTCAGAACTCTTCTCAGCTTTTATCGCATATTTTGAAAGCACAGGTTGCCAATCTGCATTTGCTCTCCATAATTATAGTATGTTTCAGTTATGTGTATTTACATGATCATCATTTATTGTAGGATCATATTTTTTACCAACCTTTTCTAGGTCTTAAAATAATTTTTATCCATTTAGATGCAATGGCCACGATGCATTGTACCTATCAAAATAATAAAAATAGTTTATGTAAGTACATTATGCTATATTTATATATAGAAAAAAATGAATGTATGAATATCTTACCTACAAACCATCTTTCCTCTTTTCTCACATAGGTAGACACCCTCTCTACATGTGGTATGATGCTCTACACAATTGAGAAACTCTTCATAGTCATGGTTAAGATCCACCTGTGCCATTTGATGTGTATTTCGAAGACATGGATGTTTCATAAATTTTTTTAATACTTATATTGCATCATATATAAATTTTTATTTGTTAGTATGAGACAACTTAAATATTATGTAAATATTAGCTATGAAAAATATTAATAGCATACATGTATGTTTCGTTGATGTGGATCTCCATGCAGATTCCATGCATGGATAATAGAACCAAAGATTTTCCATGTTTGGTGCTACCTTTAACCATATGAACCCATGCACATGTGGTGAACCTCTATGTTTCCAATCATATCTAAACCAATGATATTTCAGTTTCATTCCTTTTTGTAGTATATCCTTTCAAAAAATTACATACCGCAAGTGCATGTAGTATGTCACTATAAGAGGATAGTCAATAATATTCTATCAATGCCATTTTTGTGATTTTTGGGGATTGGTTGGTGGTGTTCTTGGCATTAGCACATGCATATTGGTCCAATACATATCAACTGTACTTAACATGAAGAAAATTATTGGTGCTCTAATTTGATGCAACATGTCACTTGATTATGCATGACTTTTTTCCCAATAAAACCTTATGACCCTCAATGTGGTACCAAAATGCATCAATCGATCAGCTAGATGAGAGTGGGACACATTGTCCATATGCTCACGTAATTCATTAATGGTGATTGTCATGCCTTTTAGACTCTTTTTCATAAACACTATAGATGAATTTTGTGCATGATGTCTCATAATCATGTTCATCATGTAATATATGAATCGCAGGTGTCACCCAAAATGGTGATCCTCGTATTGAATCAAATATTTAAAAATTCATGTAGATGCACTTGTTTCATTCTTAGTTATAACTAGTTGCATCTTCCATCTAGAAATAATGTGGGTAAGTCCATATCAATTAACCCTTTTGTGACTCATTTATAGGGGATGAACCAATTCGTAGACAATCCATCAAATCTCTAGGTTTTGAATTAGGATTATTCACCCATGCAAGGATTAATTCCATCTCTCTTGTGGCATTTGGGGGTTTGGAGGCCATTGAATTCATATGATTGATGATATTTACTTCATTCATTTCCATCATTAGACCCTGAAATACATATTCATTCACGTCTAAATCAAATTCCATATGTACAGAGTTCAATTGGTTAAATATATTTTTCATAGAATTGGGTGGAAGTTTGATAAGTGCATTTTCATCAATTTGAACATCTCTATAGAACCTGTCATATTCTATTTTATATTTTAGTATATATATATACTCTTTCTTTATTAAATGCAAAGTTTTAATTCATTCCGCGTTGATCTCTTCTTTAAACAATAATGATTGGCAAATCTTTTATTTGATGTGGTAAAACCTTAGCAATTTATTTCACTTCTTATGGAAAACTGATTGTATGTCCTTTATATTTATACTAACCTCTAGTTTTTTGTGTGACTTTTAGGACCGGATTGACTCATGTTATCAATATCTCTTCTACTTTGGTTAAGCTTGCAAGTTCTGGTGACTGTGGACCAGGATCCATATTTTTCAATGTTGAAAATTGATGATCATGTTTCTCTTATCGACATCTATGGCAAACAGGACCTTCAGGTGCTCATGACATATTTATGTTGGGTAACTTTTTTTACAAACATAACACATACTTGGCTAAGCCAATTTTTTTAGATGATGATGAAATATGATTTGTAGTGTCTTCAAATCTACCTCAATATTTCCATTGTTATCCCGTGTATTTTGTATATTTTTTTCAACATTATTATCCATGTCATTTCTTTTGCTATTATCTAGCATGTCTATCACATGTTCTATGGTCATGGAATTCACTTCTTCAAAGTTAGCATCAGTATTAACATTCATTCGACAATGTCTTTGAACTAATTCAAGGTTACATTCTTTTAATTGGTTTCTTTCTTATACTATAAATTGATTTAAATGCATATATCTTTGAATTCTTTGTATTAAACTCTGTTTATCATCTTGCAATGTTCATTCACAATGTGCTATCATTTCTTAGGCATGTTGTCCCATTTCTGCTCCTAGTTCTTCAACTGACATTTCAACCCTACATTTTTCATGTCTTTGTCTTTTATTCTCATTACATTGTTGTCTTTGGTCCTCTATCATTTGTTCACATTGTTGTCTTTGATATTTTCGAGCATATTCTCTTTGATATTTTCTTTTCTATTCTTTAATTTTAAAATTCAATCGTGAGCGAGCCATACCTATAAAAATAAACATAAAACATTCAAAATTTTATCCAATAATTTTAAAATACAATAAACTTAATTAATTATTAAGTAATAAAAATACCTTATACATATATTTTAATAAAATTATATCAATTACTAATAATTATATAATACATGTGTAATTCTATTTTAATTTTAAGAAAAAATTTCCATCTTAAAAAAATATTTTAATAGATTTTATTGAATTTTATATTTATAAAGTGAACACATGAAAATAAAAGTTAAATTTATTACAAATTTATGAATACCTTTTTCATATTACTATTATTTTAATTTTATTTAAAATTTACACATATTAAAAAGTATAAATAAATTTAAACCATAAAACTATGGACTTATAAACCAAAGTAAAAAAAAATCTAAAATGATAAAACTATGATACTTGAAAAGTGGCTAACAAATAAAATAAATAAAACTATTTTTTCTCATACCACGGCTAAAATAAATAACAGCGAGGACAACTTGGACCGTGCGAAGAAGAAAGTTTTGACCAGAGCTAAAACATTGTAGAATATAGGTCTTTTGTTATCATTTTTCCTAATATCTATGTTGTTGTGTTGTTTATATATATATATATATATATATATATATATTTGAAATTTTTATTATATATATATATATATATATTCAAATGAGATGTCAATCGATTATATAATTTTTGTCAATTAATCTTTTTTTAATTTTATTGACTATTGGGCCACCAAAAATAAAAATGAACCACTCACGCTATTACACTCTTTGGATATTGTTATAGGTTATACCTCTCAGCATAATAAGAATAACCTAATAATTCATAAGATTTGAATTTTGATTACCACTATACCAATACATCCACTTTAATTGTTACAATATAACCCAAAAAACATAATTAATATATATTTAATTACATAAAAATTAATATTTAAAAAAAATACCTCTGTAAACACCGTCTCATCATGGTACTCTTGATAATAAAAGTGTCAAAGTAATCCTAATATGCTTGATCAAAATGTTCAAAAGGAAGAGAAAATTGAGGTCAAATAAATTAGGTAAGATAATTTACAACATAACATAATTTTAGTTGCATGATGTATCTAGTCAATTAAAATTGATCCTCAAAGAATTATTTTTTCTTCTAAGTGAAGCCATAAGGAAGATGTAAAAGCTTCATCCAATGCTAAAAGATGATATCTAATTAACAAAATAACATCCAACTAATATATTTGAATTCAAAAATAAAATGTTAATAGATGATGATGAGAGAATTCAAATCCTTGCCAAGTTGACTTATTCTGGATGGGCAAGTGGTTCTTTTGGGAAGACATAAAATAAAGATGTAAAATTCATAACTTTCAAAAGAACAACTTATACTTCATAATACTCTAGTCAAGATTTAAAAAACTAGTAAAAAGGTTATAGACATGTGCATGTTCCCTCCACCCTTGATAAAAATAGAAAATATGTTAGAAAAGCCTTCACTTCCTTCCCTACTCCTTCCCTCCTTGATTCTAGTCCTACCTCTTCCCCCTCACCATCTCCTACTCCCACCATCCCTGATCCCACTCCCCTTTCCACCTCCCTCAACCTAGAAGACAATAATAAATTGGAGGACATTGTGAATAGCCTGAACATGCTCAAATAAAGGCTCCCTTCTGTTGTTGATAAGGACACTTATGAAAAACCCTGCCTTATTCCCACACCCATTCAATCCAACTCCCCTCCGTCCCCCACCACTAGCGCCCACCCCGCCCTGCCACCCCGCCCCCCCCTCCTCCAACCCCGCACTCAAGGAGTTAATGGAGGAACTTAAATATCAATCAAGATTGAGTAAGATAGAGGATGAGGTTAATTTGCAGAAATCAATCCTTCAATGGTTCTTGAAGGATCAAAAAATATTCAAAGATGAACTCAATAAGCTTAGTCTCTATGATGGCATTTAATGTACCAAATATGATCTCATTGAAATCAATATTGAATTCCACCAAATAAAGGAATGATTGTTTAATCTAGAGAATCAAAATGTATCTTTAAATAAAAACTTCAGCATGATGGTTGAATATAGCAGACTCACTATTATGAAGAGCCTTCAGAGCATGGAGACACTGAACTCTCTTGCTAAAGGAAAAGAGGATAATGTTGAATTCCATACAAAGGATAAAAAATGAATGGTATTGTTGATGAAAAGATCGAACTACATCCTAGTAAGAAAAACCTCCTCTAAAGAATCTTCCTCGAAATTAGTCCAAGGCTTACGAAGATTGGATGGGTCAACAATTTAGATTATTGTATTTCTGTTACTTTTTTCATGCTTTTCAAATGTTTATTTTCTTTTATGTCTTCTAACTTAAGCATTGTAATATTAGATCTTTAGATATCTTTTACTCTATCTTTGTAAAGGGTAAGGTCTCTCTATAAAACTATCTTTTACTAATATTAAAAACTTATACCTCATAATTCCATATATTTAAACCTTTATAATAAATATTTTCAATTATATTAAAAGAACATTAGATAACCAAAAAAAATTAAAAATTATTATATTTACTAAATTTATAAGCAAATAATATTTGTTTGGTTCTTAACTTTAAATTGAATGTAACTCTCTTTACCATAGAATGGGAAAATAGTCTTCTTTGGAATTCTTTTCTTGAAATTTAAAAAGGTTCGTTTCATAAAATTTGCATTACATCAAAATATTATTGTTAATGGTGTGATGTTAAAATTTGATTGAATTTAGATAATATTTTATATGTCATTAATTCAAGAAATTTTATAATATTTATTTTTTATTTTCATTTTTATTTATTTGAATAGAAGAATATTTTCAATAATTAATTTATAAATAATTTAATTTTAATAATTTGTAAGAGAATTTTAAGAAAGACTCTTAAAATTGCTAGTTGTTATAATAATATAAAAAAACATATTTATTTAGTAAAATGTGACTCCTTTCTTCAATAAAAATGTTATGAATTTTGAAGAAAAGGAAAAATAACAATTTAAAAAAAAATTATAATAAATTTTTTATTGACTTACTAAGTGAAATCATAAATTATATGGTTATTTTGTAAGTGAACATTCAATATAAAGTTTCACAAATATAATTGTAAGAAAAATTAACAATAAGTACTTGAAATTTAATCTAGAATATATTGTATTTAATTAAACACTTATTTAGAATATTCTTCCTACTTTATTGGACAAACTATAATGATATGCATTTGAATAGGTAAAGGTAACAAATGGTACATCACGAGCCATTGATCATTTTTCTTGAAATGCAAGGTCAACATAAAAATTTCAATAAAAATGTTCTTAAAAGTGTTGTTATAGGTGTCAAATATATTGTTAGTAAGTCTTTTAAAGAGAGTCTCCAAAATCTAAAAATGATTGCCAAGAGAGTATATAACTAAATGATACAACATCGTAGTGCAATTCATCAAATTTCTATAGATGTTTTAGAAGATGTTGACTCTCAATCTTCTTACTCTTTTTTTGATGACTTCTCCATTTTTAACGTTGTTAGTATTATTAATGAATACTATTTTTATAATTGTCAAGTTATTGATACAAAAACTTATAAAACACTATGAAATCTTTATAAAACATCATTTGAAATTTGAATGAGAAAAATAGAAGGAAAGGCATAAAATGATAAAGTAGTTGTTGCTTCTATTAATTCTAAGGTTCTATAAGGCTTCTAATGTTATGAAATGATTTATTTTATAAGTTTTTTTTTTTTTTTAAATACTCTTATTTTTAATGTTTTCTAAAGATTGAACATACATTTTTTTTTTATTTCAGTGTTTGATAAGTTAGTTATTAGACTTGGAAAACTTGACAACAATTTTTTTTTATTTATTTTGTTATACGATATTACTTTTAATTATATATTTTTTATGTTTATTCTTAATTTATAGATATACTGATATTTTTAAAACTATTAATATAATATTTTATAAAAAAATTCTTGTCAAATTTATGGATCCAATTTTGATAAATGAAATTTGATCCCTAAAAATTTGAGGATTAAAGTAATAGTTCAAACAAATTAAAATAAATCTCCTTGAAATTGAGAGAAATATTTAAGGCTATACATGCTTGAGTTGTAATGTCAATGTCAAATATAAGCAAATGCATTGGTCATTAAGAAGACTTTGATAAAGGGAGCAATCATTAAGCATTTTACATATTTCTAATATTTGAAAACATGTCAAATACATTATAAATATATTTTAATTGTCACAGAGGAATGATTTCATGTGATGTATATATTTTTTTAAAGAAATGAATAAAATAACACTATAGAATTGTTTGGTTGCGATTTTAAAATGGTAATTAGGGTATATATGTCTATTACTTAGATAAAGATTTACTAAAAACATAAAATTTATGTTTGTAGATGGATGAGGACATTTATATAAATAATTTTTAAAATATTATATATGTTAACATGGACAGGGTATATATGTCTATTATCTAGGTGAAGATTGATTAAAGATATAAAATTTATGTTTGTAGATAGATGAGGTCATTTATATAAATAATTTTTAAAATATTTTATATATTAACATGGACAAGGTATATATGTATATTACTTAGGTGAAGTTTGACTAAAAATACAAAATTTATGTTTATAGATGGATGAGACTATCTATATAAACAATTTTTAAAATATTTTATATGTTAGCATGGACATAAATGCCCAAAATATAATGAGGAAATATTTTCTTGAAAAAGAGTATCAATAAGTGTAAAGAGAATAAATAAGTATCAATTGTGTTTATATGTAAAGTATACTTTTAATTGAAAAATTGAATTAAATAATTTATTTTGGAAGGAAATATAATCTGTATTCAGTTGAGGTCAATTTTACTTTATATAATATATACATCTTATTTCTATTTTACGATGGTTTAAAAATTGGGATGAAGATCTTATACACATTGAAAAAGATCTAATTATAAATTTTAAAAAAACTTTTAACACTATTATTCTTAAATAACTACAAGTGACTTAAACTCTCTCGAGTGTCAAATAATTTTTTAAATCAATAAATTAAACTTTTTATTGTCTAGAATTTAAGAAACCTTTACCCTCAACATACTCAAATATTATAAATGCAACGCTATTATATTTCTGATTTATGTTTAAAATTAGTACCAAGCAATCAACAAATCCCCTACCTCCGCCACTGAATTATTTCAAAGAACATAATTTTATAAATATATTTAATAAAATTTCTTGAGTGAATATATAAAATTGACAACCCTCCCTATTTTTTTTTTTAAAAACTACTCTCTCTAAACTTCTACTAAAACATGTCCATATTAAATATATAAATTTCTTGAGTGAATGTTGCAGAAAATAAACAACAAATTAAATATGTTGAATTTTGTTCGAACCATTTTGATGTGAAATCAAGGGAGAGAGAAAGCCATGAAAGATATTATGTAGGTACTAAGAACCTTGCAACTCAACATAGATGATGAAACACCAAAAATGGAAATGATAGGGAAATATTGGACTGGGAAATAAACTTGAAAGATAGTATAATCATTCAAAGATTTTAAAATTTATAGATAAAAAATTGTTGGACACTATTAAGGCTCTATGAAAATATAGTAGAAGAAAAGTACAAATCATGTTAAGTAAATGTTTTATAAATTTAATATTGATGTGTAGGTATTTAATGCTAGTTTAAATTTTGTAATTATAATCTTATCATTATATTTTTGTATATGAATTATTGATTTTAATTAAGTTTTTATTGATTTTTTTCAATTTTTTATTCTTCTTCGTGTAATTATGTGTTCGTCATATTCTTAAAAGAATATATTTATTAGAAATTTTATAATTTATTTATGATATGTTTTATATAATTTACACTTTTCATTTATAAGAGTCTCTTCTCAATCTTAAATTAAAAATATATGATGATTAACAATTTTAAATTTAAGGTGCATCAACTAAATTATAATTTTAAGAAATGTATTGAGTTTAAATTACCATGCCCGAAAATAAGGTTTCAATCAAGAGTTTTATTTGAAAAAAAAATAGAATGATATCAATTTTTACATAATGAAGTGGCGAAGGAAAAAAATGTTGATTCCATAAGAACCTTGTTAAGAGAAAAAAAATCCATGAATAATGTGTCTTGGTAAGATTAGAGATCAAATTAATAGTTAAATTATTTAGTCTTGACACAATAGAGGTTTCTGCACTTGTAGAGAAGAAGGCAAGATATATTGCTTAAATCATTGACAACTAACTGACCATGAAGTAATTTAATAATTCTCCAAGGGAGAAGAGCACCTGCCCAATTAGAAATGAGGAGTCAATCTTGTAGGCTGAGGTAATGATTGTGATGGACCCATGCAATCTTTTTTATTAGTGAAATACCTTTGTTTGACCAAATATCTTTCTTTTTCCCAACATGAAAATACCATGGATTTGGTTGTAATGCTTGGATTAAACATGTGAACATCTAGTTGGATTGTATCCTTGAGATCATCCATGTTGTCATCTAAGATGTCATTCACGCTTAAGGACAAATTCTAAAATTGCTAAATATAATCTTTGATTGATCTAGTTTGCCATATATTTGCTAATTAGCTAAAGTAGTTATCTTTTACACTATGAAGATAGTGCACCTATATCTCATATGTGAACATTGACCAAGTAATAGTAAGACCCTTTTTTTAATCCTAAGTGCAAATCCATTTATACCAAAAAAACTGCTCTAGATCCAAAACTAATGATGTCATTACCACCTTTTATCCACAAGAGATCAGATGTACATAAAAAAAATCCATTTTGTTTAATCCAAGGGAATGGATCCTTTCCATAAAACTTTCAAATTTCTAATTTTGGAGTAGGGTTCCTTAAATGTGTTGTAGTTGGATTTGGATTGGGTTAGCTAGAAGATACACCATGGTTGGGTTAAGTAGTAGTGATTTATGGATGGTTTTGGGGATATTAATGAACATTAAAAAAATTGGAATTAGTTTCTACATGAGATCATCTAAACATTGGTTGATTTGATCTACTTTACTTGTCATCTTAGACTATAGGCCACACTGATCATACTCAATTTGGCCCATCTTGTGATCCACCAAGGAAAACCCTAGAGTAGAAAATCCATCAATTTTTGTTTCTGAATCCATCTCCTCTTTGCTAGGAGTTTTACCTAGAGTTTCAAAATTCTTGATTTTACTCCTAGTTTACGGTCCTACCACAACAAGATTGGTATATGCCAACCCTAATTTTCACATTTGACCTAATTTTGACCAAGTAATTTTGATATCATGTCAGCTTCCAATAAAAAAACACAAATAATGGACCCAATCTATATTTACTCAAGCTTTCCAAAAAGTAATAAAATATGAAAAAATCCTTAAATTTTAGATTGTAGAGCGATTTTATATAAAATAATAAAAATGTAATAAATCCTTTAAAATTGATCATCAAATCTCAAAATCTTAACTATGGATGCCTTATATCAATGATCCAACTCTAATAAAAAAAATACAAAAAATATTGTAATGGTTTTTTAGACATAACAAAAAAAAGACCTTTTCTAAAATCGAGGCTCTGATACCACTTGTAATGAAATTTATTCACAATTAGAGTAATAAATCACAATATAATTAAAATATATAATAATTCACTTCGTGGAAACCTCCATAATCTCTTAATAAGAATATAATTCACAAATATGATCTTTTGAGTGAGCCACACTCATCCCTATATATATAATTAATGGGGAGAGTTACACCCATTCATCTCACCATTACATCTTAAGAAGTCAGCCTAAAGCAATAATTAACTAATGAATGAAATTGAAAATGAAGAGTGTGAAACAATTTGGACCACACATATCCATATGGATCATATAGGTTAAGGGATTAACATTCTCTTTTCTTCAAAAATAATTGTTAAATCATCTAGATAGATGCAATTTTTTTTTCTTTAGATAATTGAAAGTGAGCTCCATTAGTCTTTTAATTGTTTTGCCTACATTTATGAGGTTAAAAATTATTATTTGATACGAGAATATGACCCATGGAGTGGTGAAGTATATTTTTTGTTGATCTTCTTTAGCCACCTCAATTTGGTTATACCTTGAAAAATCGTATAACATAGAAAGAATTTATGAGCCTGTGGTTGCCTGAAGCACCTGATCCATAATTGGAAATTGATATTTATATTTTAAATAATCTTGATTTAAATTTTAAAAATCCACACATAACCTGATCTCTCCATTTTTCTTAAAATTACATGATATTTGCAACCCAGGTTAAATAATGAATAAGGAAAATGATTTGTGCATTCAATATTTTCTATATCTCCTTGAAAATAGTCCCATTGATTTTCATATTGTATTTCATTTATGTTTTATTTAAATGACTTGAATCATATTTGAGAGGCATTGTATGTTACATCTCTCTTGATCGAAAATATTTGAGATCAACATAAGATTAAGCAAGAATATCAATGTATTTTCAAAGAATTGAAACAAAATCTATTCACTCTTCAAGTGAACAACAATTACCAATGTTGACCAACCTTGGTTATTCTTCATTTCTGATGTTCACTTTTTCATAGTCAACTAAGTTGAGAGATTATTTATGCATCTTCTTTTTAATAATCATGTCATGTTCATAAAAAATCTCTTCTAGTGAGACTAAACCTTTAGGAAATTTATTACCTTTAATTTTAATCACTCCCTATTCATTATGTTCTTTATAAATTCCCTCTTTCTCAGTTTGCATTGAATATTCCACGTATGTTGAATCACTCTCTTAAAAGTATAGATTTCTAAATATGTCTATTTTTCAGTAAAAGTAATAATTTTATGATCAATTTTGAAAACTTGCTAATTTTTTGATTTATATGGCACACTAGATATGTACACCAATTTAATAGTGTATTTATCTTTTCCAATATTAGAATGAGGAATAAATAGTGAAGTAGAGACAGTAATTGCATCAACTTTTATGTTATTATCATTGGGAACAAATGCAATGGAAAAAGCTTCAATTTTATCCCATACCTTGTTTTGATAATGCCTCAAATGTTCGTTATTCAATTGATATGGACCTTTGATTTAATTCACAATCGACTCTGCATCTCCATGTACTTTCAAATTCTTTATTCTCATTTCTTCAGAAACCTGTAATCCAAATAGTAAGGCTTCATATTCGATAATATTATTAGTGAATTTAAAATACAATTTATATGAAAAAGGAAAATTTTTATTGCTTAGAGACATAAGAATGACTCTTGTACCTACACCAACTGGGGAACATTTTTCATCAAACTCAAGAGTCCATAAGTCATTGGAATTGATTTCAATCACCTTAGGCATATTCAAATCCTCTTCTAGCATGAGCATATAGTTCAATATTCTTATATCCCCATATAGAATACCAACCCTCATGTCATCAACCTTATGCATTGTATATTTATATTTCGACTTAGGTTCTAGATGTTATTTAACTCCTTTGATTGGAATCATAGCACGAGACAATTCTAATTGGATTATACCACCTAATTCTTTATAGAAGTTTCTTTCTATTAGGATTCCATATGCAATTGGGATATATACCACTAGGATAGTCATCTTTATTCTCTTTTGAGGAAAAGAGGCTAAATTAACTTGGGCATCTTTGATCTAAAAAATCAAGGGTACCAATTTTTTTCCATGGAATAACAACAACCGAAAGTTTTACTTAGTAATCCAAACCTAGGCCATCCAAAAACTTTGGCTGACATCACATTATCATAGGATCTAGTATCAATTATATAGTTAGTCATTTTACACCCTTTGAGGAAAATGGAGATGTAAAATTATTCTAATTTACTAATATTAAAAGTGGTGGTAACCATGGAGTTCAAAGCATTAGAATATGGGGTTGTATGTATCCCTTTAGCATTTGTATTTTTTACACTAGGATTTTTACCTTTGATAAAATATACTAGCCTCTCTAATTGATCTGGGTTCGATCTTTGATGTTTATGTTGTGACATTTATATTTTGGTTTTATTTACATGTTCAATTATGTCAAAAACTAGTAAACTAGTAGGGCAAAAAAATTTAATTAAAGAATTAACTTTTGGATAACTATAAGGTACACATTAGTGGATTCATCACTAGGTTATATTTCAAAATTTTCAAGATCTAGATTTTCTATTTCAATTTCTTCTCCTATTTTTTCACATCCAAAATTTTCTTTCATTTTCAAAACAACATTCATAGGAGCATTTACATTTAGATTTGGAGGTGATTCCATGGTAATTTGGTCTTAAAATTATGGATGATTCCCTTGGCAAGGAATAATTTTATTCTTGGTATGTCTTGATAAGGATAACCAATGGTTTTCTGACATATTTGCTTAATTATTTTCTTTATATGATCATTTTCCATTTTTTATAGAATTTGTTCAATAGAAGACTATTTTGATTTGTTTATTGCCTTCTGAATGCTATTTCTCTAGTTTTACAACCATTATTATGTCATCCTAAACATCTATGGCCAATTTTTGGGTTGCCTCCAATTGAATTGCTCTGGCTCTCCTTAATTGATAACTTATCTCTCATAATTATGAGTTGATAAATAAGTACTTTTCATTTTCCTCCATCAAATTGGCAGTTGTCGGCATCTTATTAAGCAACTTATTGATTTTCTTAAAAATACCTTATGGGTTCATAGTCTTATTTTTTCATTTGGGTAAGTTGTGCAAACAATGCATGCACATATTCAATTGGTTTAAACTTGATTTTGAACTTAGTTTTGATGTTATCAATTATGTGGGATTCCATAGTTTTACAATAAGTATCTTGTTTCCAGATTAGGTTTTGAATATTATTTTTAGCTATTATGAAATTTTTCAATTTCACCTATTCACATATTATTTGATTTTGGATGCTCAAAACCTATAGATCAACCTTATTCTAGATAATAGTCTTAAATTCCATCATTTGATCCAACTAAGTACCATACATACTTACCAATAAATATATGCATTGCTTCTATCATCATCATACTTATTGGTCTTCACAAATTTTATTAGTTTCTCATGAACTTCTTCTTATGAAACCAAGTTTGAATCCCAATCCACTTTGCATTAGGATTTTGGTATTATTACTTAGGTTTCAAAGCAACTACTTTTATTATGAGATGAACTTTTTGAATAAAATCAACACTTGGAAACACTTGATGTTGCATGAAATGTTTCATGCATGTAATGATTGTCTTGAACCTATGATAAAACTTCAAATAATATTCAAACATGCATGATCTTGAGAAGGTCATTTTTGGGCTTGCCACGACCAAATAGGGATGAATATGATAGCGTTATAAAAAATTTCTTGCATGAAAAATGTGATGGAGAAGCTTTGGTATTAACATAATAACCTTGAAAAACCACTTATTTAAGACCTTCAAGGATATAAACATGATATCAAGTTTGAAACCACCGTGTATTTGATTATTTCAAAATATTGAAAGCTATATAAATACTTCAAAGCCGCCTTTTATGATAACCACGAGGGAAAAAGTGATATTTTAAACCACCATAATTTATAAAAATCTATAGAAAATGATGAGAATGAGCTTCAATGACTTTTTTGAGTAGATTGAGTGATTTATAGAAACACCAGGAAGAAGGCTATTACATCCTAATTTCTCACTAAGCTGATTTACCTAATTATTCATGGATTATTATGGTTTCTAGATTGATTTATTACTTTTTAATTAAACTGTAAGTCATAATTTATTATGTGGCAGTTGTATGTTACTTAGATTTCATGATTTCATTGTTATGAGTTGGCTATATTATGAATTTTGTACATTAAGATTATGTTAATTATTATTACAACATTGTTTTATGATGTATATCATGATGTATTGAGATAAATACCTTCTTGTTATGAGATGGATGCAGGAGATTTCATCCCTCAGAGCATGATGGAGGGAGAGCATCATCGGAGAGGGTGAAGTAGATGGAGATGGTGAAAGATAATAGAGGAACTGCTAAAACCCCTACATGCACTACATTAGTTGATACATATTATATTTATTGTATGTGTGGATTATTAGAGTTAGTATGTTTTGTAAAGATTAATTTCATTTAAATAATATATTTTACGTGTTAGTGAGTGTTAGTTCAATTTAGTACATATGTATGGAATAAATCTTGTATGTGATTTCATTGTGTATATTTTAAGTAGACTTATTGCATAATGTTGTAGTATGATTATATTATGTACTCATATTTATTTAAAATTTTGGGAACATGAAAATTATATGGATAATATCTAATTACTATATCATATAGACTAATAGAAACATCTTCAAAATGTTTTAAAACATTAGCTTGTTATCATTGATATTTGAGAATATCAATATAAGCCATAGGTTATAAAGATAACAAAAGATGTATATAGTCTATATAAAATAGTAATAATGTGATAATTATGTTACTATAATACTATTATGATTAGAATAGTAATTATCCAATTTACACTTTGGATAAGAAAATATCATCGACTTTATTGTTAGTTACAATATTATAATATTATTTATCTTTTCAAAACTATTACAAAGATTGAATTATAACCTAAAGATTATTCTATGATATAAACCTAGTCTTTAATTATCATGCATACACTACATTGAGATTTAAAATTTGAAGTTGTAATAACCACACTGGGTTTGACTTAGAAAAACATGATAATTTTTTTTTTAATTAATCAATGCATTCTTTCATTAGAATTCACCATGATAATCTAATTAATGATCCAGATATAACACTCTAAGTATACCAACTATAAAATAAACATGTGACATATATCTGTCACTGATCACTATCAACATATGAAACACATCATAATCAAATATGGAAAGTAATTAAAAATGTCCAATCATAGCTGGTACAATGATACAACCCCTATTGTCAAAGTACAAATAATTAATAATTACATATCATCAAGGATAATATGTCAAAAATAATAAATAAAATATAATGTAAAAAATACAAGATACAAAACTCCATGGAGCATGAGTTCTCAAACTGTAGTATCTATGACAATCTCAAGTGTCATCTCCACGTAAGTACTATTATGGGGAGGGAGAGCATCATTCAAGCATTTTTCCACACCAACCATGGACCATCAATCCTCCACACAATTATCTATTAGGAAATGGACCTCCCTTCACATATGAGTAGATAGTGATGATGTAGGATTCTAGAGAGACAAGTTAGTACCCATAAGTTGTATGATTTCTAAAAAATATACAGTGTACCATAAAAATCCTGTTCTAACAAGATATCATAAAAACATGTAAATTGTACACATGAAATGATAATGTCTCACTAACATTTCTTGGCTCAAGTTTTTTAATAGTTATTGATCTCTAAGATTAGTCAATTTCATACATACCACTTGATTAGATTACCTTCATCTGACATTGTGATGCTAGTAAGATAGTGAAGTCTATCTCACTACTTACTCAATACCAATAATGTGAGATTTGGTTAACATATCTATAACCAATAGATTCATACCGATTACTTCCTACTAGGAACCACAAAACATGCTAAGCACAAGAATAATAAAATGCATACATGTAGTCCATCAAACATATGGATGAATCTCCATAATATCATTTATTACATAAATAATAAGCAAACAAGTTCAAATTGCACCAATCAGGTATTATATGTGTGTGTGTGTGTGTGTGTGTGTGTGTGTGTGTGTGTGTGTATACACACACACACACACATATATATATACATATATATACATATACATATATATACATATACATATATATACACACACATATATATATACATATATATACATATACATATATATACATATACATATATATACATATACATATATATATATATATATATATATATATACATATATATACATATATATACATATATATACATATACATATACATATATATATATTATGTTACATATTCTAATTTATGTAAGCGGACACAATACATTACTTCCTACTAGCTATCATAAAATAGGCTAATTGCATACACTTAGTCTATCAAACGTATGAATGAATCTAGACATAACAATTATAGTTTGTACCACCTAATTATAACATGAATTTAGATTATAGTTTTCAAACATAATACACTCTATGACATCCCATAATATCATAATTCATTGTTCATGAGCACAACTACTCAATTAGGAACAGACAGTCTTAAAATTCAAGAATCAAATGTCCCATAATCCTAAATAATAAGCAAAAAAGTACAATTTATATCAACCAGATATATCATATGTTTAAAATACATACCATTACCGCTTATAGTCAAACATCTTGATGCACTAATATATGCTATACATTTATAAACACTTGTACATTTTAATTTACCCATAATATGTACTGCTCACTAGTTTTTATTATTGTATGTATTTATATATCAACATTCAATCATGATATTTTCAAAGAATCAGATAACTCATAACCAAGTTATACCTCATATAAACATAATTTAAATAATTTATTATGTTTCTAAGAGAATGTATTCATATGGATATAGTTTCCTATCCCTAAGACTCCTATGACAATTCATTAACTATAAATGTAGGCATATGACCCAATACACCCATACAAGTTATATATTTATATGAATACTTAAATCTATTTGTATGTTTATTTCCCATATATACACCCTTGTACATATTAACTACATACTAGAAATCATTAGTATATAAATACTGTAGACATTGATAGTCACCTAAAATTCTAATCAATGGCTTCATATGATTTCAACAACCATCCATATCAAAGAAGGTCATAGTTCTCATGAAACACATAATCTTATGTTTTAACATTTTTTATACTTTTTAGGAGGTTATATGCACGCATAAATAGGGTTCTACGATTCAAAAGTCTATGACTTAGTTTTGAATCATCAATAGAACTTATATTATAAAGAGCCTCATCCTTGTGATGATTTAAAGATCATTGACATTGTAATTTGGGAATCAAATTCATGAACTAATATATATCCTCATAAACATTATATATTTGGTGATTAAATTACACACATGAAACAATTACACCATGGTAATCATGTATTTAAGATTTTGGGATTTGATGGTAATTTTCAATGTTGGGGTTAACTATAGGTATTTTGTATGTCATATATTCATTAGCCCATATAACTACATTACTCATCTTTCAAGAATTATTTTTCAAGTACTTAGTAATTTTTAATCAATGTGAAGTGTTCAAGGTCTTCATGAACTCTATACATTTTCCTCCTACTAAGTGCATCCCTTCATTCATATATTTTACTGTAAATGGATAAATTTATAAGGAAAAATATATCATCTCGAAACCTACATAAGACATAAAACCAAGTTCCCAAAAGTCTATTTATTTTTTTACTTGTAATAAAATGCACCAATTAAAATGTATCTCATTAATTGACTTGTAAATAAAAGTATCCCCAAAAAAAATGCTAACCTCCAAATCAGATTTATTATTTATAGCTAGCACTACCAAGGTCATTTACCACTAATGATACATCCATATTATAGAAAAAAATGATATGTATGATCTATTGACACTTTTATTACCATGTCCAAGGGAGAAGACATACATGGTTTTCTTAAATCTATGTTTTTTATAAGGCATGAAGATAAATCCACTAATTTAGTAGCAAATCAATGTAGCCCAGGGGAAAATGAGATTGATGAAGGTATAAGATTATCCTTGTGTGAAAATCTTGGAAGCTAGAACTATCGATGCTATATATATTTATATTAAAATGGTTTGCTACTTACAAATGTATAGACTTATAAAAATCACCTTATATTTTCATATCAGACCTCAATATAGAGGTGGGAAATTTCAATAAGGAGAAAGGATTTGTAAAAAGTATTATCAGTATTATTTGAAGTATTATAATATATGTAATGATTAATAATAACTCTATATACAGTGATTTGACAATATCTATGTGTAGTAATTTGATAATATCTATGTGCAGTGATTTGACTGATGGCTATGTGCAATAATTTGATTGATGTCTATGTGCAGTGATTTGACTAATATTTTTATATGTAGTGATATTCTTATTTGTTTTATATAGTATATGGTTAATTATAGATCGACGATAATAATTCAAAGTGGAAACATCGTAGTATACTAGTAAGTTGTATGCTTCATTATATATAGATCATTGAGTTATAACATGGCCACTATATATATCGCTAAGTTATTACAATTTTAGTATATATATGTATATCCACTAACATATATATTATGGAATATGTGTGTGTGTGTGTGTGTGTAGTAATTTGATAATATCTATGTGTAGTGATTTGACTAATGGCTATGTGCAATAATTTGATTGATGTCTATGTGCAGTGATTTGACTAATATTTTTATATGTAGTGATAGTCTTATTTGTTTTATAAAGTATATGGTTAATTATAGATCGATGATAATAAGTCAAAGTGGAAACATCGTAGTATACTAGTAAGTTGTATGCTTTATTATATATAGATCATTGAGTTATAACATGGCCACTATATAGATCACTAAGTTATTACAATTTTAGTTAATATATGTATATCCACTAACATATATATTGTGGAATATATATATATTCCACAATATATATGTTAGTGGATATATATGAACCATATTTGAGATTTTATTGCATATAAAAGTATTTCAATTAGAAATTAAATATAAATGCATAAAAATGATATATATATTCCACAATATATATATGTTAGTGGATATATATGTATGTTAGTGGATATATATGTTAGTGGATATATATATATATATCCACTAACATATATATTGTGGAATATATATATCATTTTTATGCATTTATATTTAATTTCTAATTGAAATACTTTTATATGCAATAAAATCTCAAATATGGTTCATATATATCCACTAACATATATATTGTGGAATATATATACATATAAAAGTATTTCAATTAGAAATTAAATATAAATGCATAAAAATGATATATATATATATATATATATATATATGCACTAACACACACACACACACACACACACACACACATATGTATATATATGTACTAACATATATGTTGTGGTATATATATATATATATATATATATATATATATATATATATATATATATATACAACATATATGTTAGTGGATATATATCCACTAACATATATGTTGCGGAATATATATACACCACAATATATATGTTAGTGCATATATATATATATATATATATATATATATATATATATGCACTAACTATATATATATATATATATATATATATATATATATATATATATATGCACTAACATATCTATTGTGGTGTGTGTGTGTGTGTGTATATATATATATATATATTCCACAACATATATGTTAGTGGATATATATATATACACACTAACATATATGTTGTGACATATATATATATATATATGTTAGTGCGTATATATATATATATATATATATATTGTGGAATATATATATCATTTTGTATGCATTTATATTTAATTTCTAATTGAAATACTTTTTTATGCAATAAAATCTCAAATATGGTTCAACAATGATAATCACTATGTTTTCTAAGCAAGACAAAATAAACAATATTATAGGCACAATAAAATTTTAGACTTCCGAATTAGTGCCTACCTCAAAAAATTTATTTTTGGCATCTGATAAAACTTCCTTTCAACTCTGCTCTTTTCTTTCCTTCAATCTCACGCTATATTCCCTTCTTCTTTTCTTCTCTCCTTCTCTTCCATGCTCTGTGTCGTCTTATAAATAGTATGACATTTTGATTTTAAAGCTACCCTTTTTTCTTATTTTTATTTAATGATTTTTTTTAATTTTTAATATTTTTATCTCTTTTTTTTAATTTCTTTTTATTTCCAAATTCTAAATTTCCACGCTTTATTTAAAGGACTCTTTTTTTTTTCTATTTTAAAACTTTTCCCTTTTTTTGTCTTTCTTTTGCTTTGTATGATTTTTTGCTTAATTATATATTTTTTCCCAAATATATAATTTTATTAATTTTTACTTTGTTCATTTTTATTTCATAATTATTTAATAACAAATAATTATATAGTATAAATAATTCATAATAATGACTTAGTAATAATGCTACTAATGTAATTCATTAACATTCTAATCCAATAATGAACTAAGTAATAACTCACATGAGGTTAATTTCACACATAAGGTTAATTCCACACTAATCATAAATCGTAACTAACACACAACTAATATGAGGAAACATTTATCCAAATGCAAGCAGCATCCAAAAACATACTATGCTAACATCACCCTTTCTAATGATGTTCTCCCTCCATCATGCTTTGAGGAATGAATCTCTCTTGCATCCAACTCATGACAAGCAAGTAGTTAGTCCTTAACATCATGACATGTATACATCATAAAATACAACTAAAATAAAAATTTATCATGATCATAATGTAAAAATATACACTACAACTAACTCATAGAAATATAATCATGAAATCTAACCAACATACAACTACCCCATAACAACATATGACTTACAGCTTAACTAGTAATAATCAAATCAAGTTATCAACTATATAAAATCTATAGATAATCAAGTAAGTTTACATAGCAAAGAATCAAGATATAATATCCTTCCTCAAAATTATTCATCATCTTGGATGACACTTATTTAAACATAAATTTTGAATTAAAAACATTGTTAAATTTTTTTTAACATAATATAAGTATTAAATTAAGAAAATAAATGTGAAATTTGCCTATATAACTCATCATATGTAGTCTTCCCAAGTAGCACTAATCTTAAAGTATTAGTCCCACAAAACCCTACACTATAACATCTCCCTATTATGTAAACAAAGTTTTCAAGTGACACTTTGATTGGTTCTATCATGATCACCTGGGGTCCAGAATGGACAAGACAAGCCTATATGCTATAGGACTGACCACTTATAATACCATGAAGGGTCCCACATATTTCGGTGAATATTTTATTGACTTCCCAAATTTAATATTCAACCTAAAAAGCATGAAATCATCATAAAATCTATAAAAAAAAATGGCCACAGAGAGTTACACAAAGCCTCCCAATCCCTTTACACATCTCTATATCCTAGAGAGTTTTTTTCTCATTCTAGGAAAAGTGTTTATGGAACCTGGAAAGATTGATGATGTTTAAATTTTAATACCATTACTACTCCACATAAATCTTGAGAAGTATAATATGTCAATACTACCTCTACTCCACGTATCTCCTAACAAGTATGATGATGAATATGAACTAGAAATATTACATTTCTAATGAATACAATATTAAAGAATAAATATTCCATGGTATACATGTGTATGGTCATACAACTGAATTTGATAAGTCTTGTCTGCCAAATCCTAAATTTAACAAGCTCTCCTTGTTGAATCCAAACTCAATAATTATCAAGTCAATATGAGACTAAATAGGATCCATTCCCATCTCTTTTTACTCACATTCCTAATTCATCACTCATCCCTTAGGTCTCCACAACCTAATGATCTCCAAAATGTGCACATGGTTTAATGAATTATAAATCTATAATAACAGATCTTAGAATGTAATGATATATGCTAAATAATTTAAGATATATCAACATACATCAAAATAAAAATCATGCAATCATTCCATAATTATATTAAGTTACCATTAGTCAAACATAACTAGTATCATATTTCACAACTTAACCTATTCTATTATATTCATGGTTAAGAGGAAATAATGTTAAAGTTAACATAACCTACAAAAGCCAAGGATCATATCATCCTTACAACCTTATAAAAATAACAAGTGAGACAATGCCTCCCTGCTTGCTTGGTTAGTCACACAACAAGTTATAAGTTTATCTCAACCGCTTAGACTAACAAGATATTCTACACATTCTATTCCAACTCGCTAAATGTCTCATCAAAACAACATGTTTTAAATAGGATGAAAATAATGCCAATTTAATCAAGGGTAAATAATAACATAAAAATTATAATTATTAATCTAAAACCAATATAAATTCATGGTTTTCCACTCTACATGGTCAAATTTCACTAGATTAGATAAAGTATCACTAGAAAATATGACTCTAAAATCCACAAGTGAAAAGTAGTGAACTAACATCTTGGTCATATACTCTTAAATACCCTCACATGGTATAAATATAACATCGCAATCCAAGTTACCAAGAACACTACACACTTAATAAACTTGTAAGATTAGTATCACAACTTGTTTCCACAATCAAAAGGAAAATAATAGTCCCATATATGCATCAATCTATTCCATTCCTACAACTTCTCTCTCAACAAGAAGTAGAAGACACAATCTCACGAACTCTAGGGGATATTGATGAAACAATGTTTTAGAAACAAGTTTTCGATGGAGGGAACACTAAATCAACATCATTAAAATGTGAATCCACTCAGTGGATTTATAATGATTGTAAAGAAGGGTGAGAGAATAACAACTCACCTCTAAGATAACTATGTGAGATGACACCTCTTCCCAATCCACATAATCCATATATACACTCTAAGTATACCAACTATAAAATAAACATGTGATGTATATCCATCACTGATCACTATCAACATATGAAACACATCACAATCAAATATGGAAAGTAATTACAAATGTTCAACTACAGTTGTTATATTGATACAACCCCTAATGCCAAATTATAGATAAGTAATAATTACATATCATCAACAATAATATCTCAATAATAATAAATACAATATAATGTAAAAAATACAAGATACAAATCTCCATGGAGCATGAGTTCCTAAAATCTAGTATCTTTAGTAATCTCAAGTGTCATATCTCTAAGTAAGTACTATTATGGGGAGGGAGAACATCAGCTAAGTGCTTTTCCAAACCAACCATGGACCATTGATTTCCCACATAATTCTCTATTAGGAAATGGCCCTCCCTTCACAGATGAGTAAATAATGATGGTGTGAGAATCCATAGAGACAAACTATTGCCCATGTATTTTATGATTTCTAAAAAAAACATGCAGTGTACCATAAAAAAACCATTCTAACAAGTTATCACAAAAACATGTAAATCATCCACATGAAATGACAATGTTTCACTAACATTACTTGGCCCAATTTTTTTCAATATTTATTATCTCTATGATCGATCAATTTCATACACACCACTCGATTAGATTACCTTCATCTGAGATTATGATGCTAGTAAGCTAGTGAAGTCTGTCTCACTACTTACTCAGCACCAATAATGTAAGATTTGATTGACATATATATAACCAACGTATTCATATTAATTACTTCCTACTAGCAATCAAAAAATATGTTAAGGACAAGAATAATTAAATGCATACATTTAATCCATCAAACATATAGATGAATCTTCACAATATCATTTATTACATAAATAATAAACAAACAAGTTCATATTATACCAACCAATTATTATTATTATTATTATTATTATTATTATTATTATTATTATTATTATTATTATTATTATTATTATTATTAGGCTACATATTCTAATTTATGTAAACAAACACAATACAATACTTCCTGCTAGCTATCATAAAACATGTTAATCACATACATTTAATCTGTTAAATGTATGAATGAATCTAGATATAATAA
Organism: Torreya grandis; assembly: GCA_037957365.1. Classification (NCBI taxonomy): domain Eukaryota; kingdom Viridiplantae; phylum Streptophyta; class Pinopsida; order Cupressales; family Taxaceae; genus Torreya; species Torreya grandis. The sequence continues at coordinate 1,896,227 of JARHVA010003640.1, forward strand.
TTATAGTTTATACCACCCAGGTATAACATACATTTAGATTTTAGTTTTTAAACATAATACACTTTATGACATCCCATAATATTATAGTTAATCATTTATGAGCATAAATACTTATTTACGAACAACTAGTCTTACAATTCAAGAATCAAATGTCTTATAATCTTAAATAATAAGCAAACAAGTACAATTTATACCAACTCAATATATCCTATGTTTAAACTACATACTACTATAACTTATAGGCACACATCTCAATGCACCAATATATGCTATACATGTCTAAACACTTGTACATTTTAATTTACCCATAATATGTACCACTCACCAATTTTCATTATTGTAGGTATTTATCTATCAACAGTTTGTCATGATATTTTCAAAGAATCAGATAACTCATAACCAAGTTATACCTTGTATGATCATAATTCAAATAATTTATTATTTTTCTAAGAGACTTTATTCATTTGGATATAGTTTCTTGTCCATCAGACTCCTATGACAATTTGTTAACTATAAATGTAGGCATATGACCTAATACAATACATGTTATATATTTATATGAATAATTAAATCCATTTGTATGTTTATTTTCTATATATACACCCTTGTGCATATTAACTACATACTAAAAATATTATATAACTAAATACTATAACCATTGACAATCATCTAAAATTCTAATCAATGACTTCATATGATTTAAACAATCAACCATAACAAAGAAGGTAATAGTTCTCACAAAACATATAATCTTCCATTTTTAGCATTTGATATATATTTTTAGGAGGTTGTATGCATGCATAAAAAGGGTTCTATTGTTCAAAAGTCTATGACTTAGTTTTGAATCATCAATATAACCTATATTGCAAAGTGCCTTATCCTTGTGATGATTCAAATATCATAGACATGGTAATTTGGGAATCAAATTCATGAACTAATATATATCCTTGTAAATATTATATATTTGGTCATTAAATTACATACATGAACCAATTACACCATGGTAATTCTGTATTCAAGATTTTGGGATTTGATGACAATTTTGAATGTTGGGGTTAACTATGGGTATTTTGTATGTCATATATTCATTAGCCCATAGAACTACATTACTCATCTTTCAAGAATTATTTTTTCAAGTGATTGGTAATTTTCAATCAATGTGAAGTGTCCAAGGTCTTCATGAAATCCATCCATTTTCCTCCTACTAAGTGCATCCCTCCATTCATATATTTTACTATGAATGGATAAATTTACAAGGACAAAAGATACCATGTGGAAACCTACATAATACATAAACACCAAGTTCCCAAAATTCCAATTATTTTTTTTTACTTGAAATAAAATGTCTCGATTAAAATGTGTCTCATTAAATTACTTGTAAACAACAATATCCCTGACCATCATGCTAACCTATGGATCAGCTTTATTCTTTGTAGTTAACACTGTCATGGACATCTACCACTAATGATACATCCATATTATAGAAAAAAATGATCCACGTGATCTATTGACACTTTTATGATCATGTCCAAGGGATAAGACACATGGTTTTCTTAAAACTATGTTTTTGGTAAGGTGTGTAGATAAATCCACTGATTCAGTAGTAAATCAATGTAGCCCAGGGGAAAATGAGATTGATGAAGGTGAGTATCCCTATTTGAAAATATTGGAAGATGGAAATATCAATTCTATATATATTTATATTGAAATGGTTTATTACTTACAGACATATAGACTTATACAAATCTCCCTATATTTTCCTGTCAGATCTCAAAATAAAGGTGGGTGATTTTAATAAGGAGAAAGGATTTGTATAAAGTATTATAAGTATTATCAGTATTATTTGAAGTATTATATATATCTAGCAA